>JZKD02S1903622.1:218506-240488 GCA_000966675.3 Picea glauca
GATTCAGTGCCATATCTCGGATATCTTAGGCTTCAACAGTAGCTCCCTTTCGTCCAAATACCTTAGCACCCCCTTGATCCATAATGCCCTCCGAAACCCCTCTTGGGAACATCTCCTCTCCTCTTTTACCAAGAAGATTTCTTCCTAGACCCTCAGAGTTCTAAACCTTCTGAGTCATCTCATTCTCCTCCGAGCAGTGCTTCAGGCCCTTCCCACCTACACCTTCTCGGCGCTTGCTACTCCAAAGTTTGTCCTCACTACCATTAAAATATTACAAAGGAACTTTCTATGGAAAGGCCTTAACACAGGGAAGAAAATAACGTTGATCAGCTGGGACAAACTCTGTCAACCCAAAGCACAAGGAGGCCTTGGATTATGGGACCCCTTCATCATGATTAAAGTCCTAAGCACCAAGATATGGTGGCGATGGCTTAAGAATCCAAAGGATCTCTGGGCAGGTCTCTGGAGGAAGAAATATGCACCATAGGTGGCGGAAAAAAACCTCATACGATGGAATGGAGACACCCCAGGGTCCTTAATTTGGGCAACAGCTAAGCAGAATAGACAACTAGTCACCCACCATGCTTTCTAGGAAATTAGAAATGGGAAAACAACCCTCTTTTGGAAAGATTCCTGGCAGCAATGGCCAATTTTGGACCATGAGGATTGGGTTGAGCATATCAGCACCCAAGCTACAAGAGAGGATATCCTTCGGCCATGGGGAACCTATAGCATTCAAGAAGCCTATCATATTAAAACCCAGTCAGACCCTGCACCTACACGGGAAGTTTGGAGAAAAATCTGGAACCTCAATCATTGGCCTAAAATCACCCTCTTCCTCTGGCTCGTCACCCATTCGAGCATTCTAACCTGGGACAACCTCTTAAAAAGAGGTTTTGTTGGGCCATCTATATGTATGCTTTGTGGAGAGGCGGATGAAACCATGAATCACCTTCTCAATTCCTGCCCTTACACTGCTCAAATATGGGATCAAAGTGCGCTTATTATGCGTACCTCGGATCGTGAAAGAGATAACATCATTGATACTATTACGAACTGGAGGGACCAAGTGTTCCAT
This sequence comes from Picea glauca, assembly GCA_000966675.3. NCBI lineage: Eukaryota > Viridiplantae > Streptophyta > Pinopsida > Pinales > Pinaceae > Picea > Picea glauca. The sequence goes on from JZKD02S1903622.1 coordinate 219,585, forward strand.
TCTCCCCTCCTAAATTGTATTTGGCAATTACTTCCCGGCTTCATTCTTTGGCAAGTATGGAAGGAAAGAAACAAGAGGCTTTTCAGGAATGTCTCCCTCCCATGGCAACACTGTTGGAACCAATGTCGCCTAAATATTCTGGAAACTCTCAACCTTCAGCTATGGAATGAAAAAGACTTGATTAGCAACCCCTCAGAACTCCTGATCCTTCAGTACTGGAAACCCTTCCCACCTTCTCACCCACCTTCCCCCTCTTCTTCCACCCCCCCTCCCAACATCCCCTCCTCTTGGTCCACCCCCCAGTCGACTTCATCAAACTCAACTTTGATGGAGCCTCTAAAGGCAATCCAGGAGCAGCAGGGTATGGAGTAGTTTTCCACAACCACCTTGGACACATCCTTCTCATTAACGCAATCTCCCTTCGCTATACCACGAACAATGCAGTGGAACTTTGGGGACTCATCAGAGGACTGCAATTAGCCATTGAGCACAACTTCAACAAGCTGATTGTAGAGGGAGATTCCCAAATCATCATCAATCTCTTCAGCAGGCTTTTAAATGAAGCGGACCCAAAAAGAATATCACCCAGTTGGAGACTCTCACATGGGCTAAAGACTATTACAGATATACTGCAACTCAATCAGGTTGTTATACTTTCTCATATCAAGAGAAAGGCGAATCAAGTAGTGGATGAACTGGCTAATCTGGGGACCAACTGGGTTGGACCGGAACTCCTTTGCAGAATGTCCCTGAATCCTAATCACCCTATTCTCCAACAATGTATCCGCAAAGTTGGGGAAGTGGACAAACCCCCGGATGGGGTGTTAGTGCATGACAACTGGTGCAAAGAGGGAGTCCGGGTAGGCCAACAGGGCAGAGCGCCATGTGATCAGCTCGTGCCAACGACCGTCGCCTCTACCCTACATTAACTAGCCTTCACGTCAATTGTAGCAGCATTCATTTTGATATTTCCGACCTCCATTACGAATTGTTTGATGGCTTCTCCGTCTTCTTTTTCTCCTCTTTCTCTCCCGCGGACCAATTCCCACATTCCTCCGCTACCCTGGCCTAGTTCTAACTGGATTTTCATGGTGCTCACAGGCCCTGGCCAACCCCAGGCTCTCTGCATTCGCCTGGAACACCTAGTCATTTTTCGCTTTCAAATTATGTCGCAACAAAGAGGACGGCCACAAAGAGGCTCTCCTTGGCCTCCTCCTCGGCCCCGAGCATCTGTTTCTCCCCCTGGTTCACCCTCCACGACCTCCTCGCTGCCTCTGTAGTCCGAGCTAGCACCTCTTGCCTCCTCGACCTCGCCTGTCTCCTGGTTTGATTGCTTAGCCATGATTGAAAGCTTGCTAGGCTCTTCTTTGCGTCACCTTGTTGTCCCGCTGAACTCTAGAATCTTCAATCCTTCCCATGCATCGGTTACTGGTTCCTCAAGGCCTCCCTTGGGGGTGCCACCTCCTGTTCGAATTGCCCGAAACAATACGTCCACATCCACCGACTCCACGCCTGATTTGTAGCTGAAAGAGAGTTTCACCATTCTCTACGGTCTAGTTTTCGAACTCCGTCAGGGAATGGAGGACCTCCAATTCCGACTGCAGCTTATGGACGAAAGAATATCGACCCTCCTTCAAATCATATCTACCTTCCAAGACACTTTCCCCTCAAACCCAGCAGGCGCAGCTTCAGCAGGAGCGCCCCATACAGAAAGCGACGACAGAAATTCTAAGACGCAGAGTACAACAGAGGTCGTAGTGGAGTAGGGCCAGCATGAGGACATGGAAGCAACGATAGCCACAGGCTTGCATGTGCACAGTTCGCAAGGAGACTCCCTACCAGCTGCCAACAGGGACGAGAGCCCCGTGGTCACTGACATGCATTTGGAAAGTAGAGGGATGCTCGTTGAGGAGGAGCCTTGGCACGCAGCCGTTCTTTCCACCTGGCCAGGTTATTTGCCAAGTGTATGACCCCTCAGGGGTCTTTTCTTTTATGGTTTCTGTTTTTAGTTACAACTTAGTTAGCTTAGCTCTATTCTATAAGACTGGTAGATTATCATATGCTAAACTTACTCGGCTGGCTAAACTGGTTTCCCCTTTATTGGGGCAGTTCAGTAACTACAGTCCGGTTGTTATCAAGTTTTTGTACTTTTGGTCTAGTTTTTGAAGGCCCTTTTTATATAAAACCTCTTACTTAAAAAAAAAAAAAAAATAGTTCAATAATAATCTAATTTTAAGGTCATGACCAAACCATATACCAAATTGGTGTATGAGACCCCCTTATTTGTGGGACAAGGACCCCCTCCATGTAACGATTTGATTGCTAAATTCTATAGAGATATACATACCCTACTCCCCTCTAAATTTGAACTTGTAACCTCTTAAGAGAAAACACATATTCTTAACCATTAAACCCACTCAAATTATATATATAACATCAAAATATTTTATATTAAAATAAACATACTTCTCTGTACCATCCATCATTCACAAACTCATAAATATTATATTCACAATATTGTTATAAGAATTTTAATCATCCCATTCATAAACATGATTCAATACTTTTATCATCCACCCATATAAAAAATAAAAAATATATAATCGAATATTATTTAACCAAGTATTCACACATGGTTGCTTTATTGCTCAACCACATGGTTACTTTCTCAGTGTAATAGAAGTCAGGGTAAGGACTAAAAGCACATAAACAATAATTAAAAATGTGAAAAATAGTTTAAGAAGCTCTTTGTAGTCGATCATGTCCAACAAAGAAATTTAAGTAGATAGAAAAAAACTAAAAATTTAGTAGAATTTAATAGATGTTAGAATAATTTATAAGGTATGTGATAGGGATTTTGGTTATGTAGTTTAATAGAGTAAGTAATAAATGTTATAAAGGTTTATAAGGTATGTGAATGGAATTTTGGTTCAGTATGGTTGATATAAAATGTTAATTTTTTTTAAAGTGATAAAATTCTTTATAACTTAGATGTTAATAAGCAATAAAATATTATTAACTCAAATATTTGTAATCTTTATTTCAAGATTATTAACTCAAATATTTGTAATCTTTATTTCATAGCACAATCAAGATATGCATCACTAAAAACTTAAAACTATTTGTAATCATTATTTCATAAAACAAATTTTTAAAAACAATGTATCCTGATTGACATTGACAACGAAGTATTGTCGCGGGATTAAAAAAACACCTATAAATTCTTATATCAATAAGATTTAAAAAAAATATTTCACAATTGAAAAATACAAATTAATTTCATGAAAATATATTTAACCCCTATGATTTTATTTTTTTTAAATAAATTATTTAAATAAAACAATTTAAAATTAAATAAAAAAATTGTGAATTTCAATATTTTATAATTTTATAAATGATTTTTTTTTAAACACATATGACTGCTAGTTTTGTTTTCACCAATTTTTAGAATAAACCAAAATACAAATACAATGGCATATGACTATGCTTGAAATGGTATAGACTTCATTATTGTATAGGTTATTAAACTTATTATTATTTTTTCAAAGAGTATCGGAGAAAAAATTTATTCAAAATTTTGCAAGGAAACTTGTAGATGGAAAAAAGATTATAATCCAAAAAAACAATTTTTGTAGATATGGAAAAAATAGGTTGATATTTGATTAAGTAGTTCATAGAATTTATGTCTAGTTGAGTCTTATACAATATTTCAAAATTACTTCCTAGTGAAAGATTCTTAAAATCAAAATACAAAAGCAGAACATCTATAGATAATTAGTTGGGTAAATCTTTCCTGCATGTCTCATCGTCTTCCTATTCTAATGGCTAATTCAAGTCTGGGATTAGATGTTGAGGGCCTGGAGATAAAGCCACATCCAAGATGGGTGTAATAGAGAAAACTAGAGACTGAAGCTGGGTCTATATCTCAATTATTTAACCTTTGTCCTTATGGTTGTGCATTCGTCTTTTAATTGTTGTTGTCCTTGTTGTTTCCCTACCAAGAGCTCCAATGTAGTAAACACTCTGAAAGAAAAACCATGAACCTGGATTTACAACTCTTGAATTGAGTGGACCAACTCTGCGTGCTCTTCCTCCAACAATTCTTTTCTCCAATGCGCGACTCTTGCCCTTATTTGACCCTTGGCTTTGTGCCCTTCTACTCTATCTACCCAATTCAAGATGGTAGCATCTACCAACAAAGACAATTTCCAATTCTGCAGTTGCATTGAGTCTTCCTGTGCATCTTCCCAGAGACTTATACTTATAATTTCCTTGCATCGTGTGTGAATTGTCATCCACAAAGAGACAAGTTCAATGTTCTTCAAATCCATTAGATATGAATTGTTCTCCCACATCGAACTCAGCTAGAAAAGAGGAGATGCACAATCATTATTTTTTGTGGATGATGTCCAAACTATCTCAGATGACATACAAACTATACATAGAAGTATATGAGCCATTAATCCAGGAGAGGATAAGATCAGGGGTGTTGGACGAACTTAAATTAGAGGGGAATATGCACATGCACAAAATGTTATGGAAGGATGGGATATTTTGACTAGACAAGGAGGATAATAAATACAAGTGGGGGCGCCCACGTGTGGAGGTTAGGGTCCCCAATGTGGTAAAAATCCACCACCATGTGGAAAATCCATGGAAGTTATGAGTGACGTGACTGTGAGTTTGTCGGTCTTCAAAATAGCATAATGGATACAAAATTCTATCAAAACCTTAATGGAGCCTGCTTTATAAATGATACATGGAACCTTGATCATTGTCATGGAACTTGAGTAAGAGAGAGTACTTCATTGACCCTAAGAGATTCAATAGGGTCTCTTAATGGAAAATTTTCTTTTCTATCTGCAATTGAATTATTATGATGAAGAATATGCTTAGGGAAAACATTATGAAATGCTTCAATATCATGATAAAATCCTTGGAATATCGACGCCATCTTCATATCTCTGGGAAATACCTTCTTCCTCAACTAATTTATAATAATTTTTTAATCCATGAGGACTAAGAGGGAGTCTATTCCTTGTTGATGGGATATTTGTATTCCTTGCAGTAAAGTGTAAGCCTTTGCTTGATTATTAGATGCATGTCCTAAGTTACAAGAGTATAACAACTTAATATGTACTCCTGGGAAAGAATAGCCCAACCCTCTCTTGTTTCCCCGAGGTTTCCTTTGGAGGCTACATCAAAACTCAAGACATATCTCGTTTGAGATTTTTTCCAAGCTTCAAACTCAAGGGGTAAAATGTGAATATGGAAATATGGTCTGGAAGATTGGCTATGGATGGACTTGGGAATGCCACCAAGTGGGGGAGGCTATTTAGGGAAGAGATTGCTATACCAATGCTCTTCTTCTCTATTTAGTCATTGTTGAATATAGCTTTTGTTTCTCATGTTGAAGTGTTTCACTAACAAGCTCAGACTCTTTGTGGCCACCCCAACAAGAGTGGAAAATTCTTTTGGAAAAAGAGCTCTATTTCTCGCAAGCCAAAATTTTCATGTAGTGAATTTTGGTAAGGCCAAAAAAACGACTTTAAAGGATTGCATATGATTCAAAGAGCCCTTGTAAGAGGCCTTCCATTTGTTGAACAATTTTTTGGGGATGCTTGGCCACTTGATATGTGAAAATAAATAATGTAGCACATGTTACCATACCTCCTTGGAGAACGAACAATCTAGAAAAAAGTGAAAACTAGTTTCTTTAGCTTGGAGGTAGAGAGAAAATATGTACCATCCTTTGAACCCCCTTTTTTGTAGATTTTCCCCAGTAAGGATATTTTTGTGAGCCAAATTTCAACTAGACACATTTATTTTTGGAAGGTCATCTGTATTCGACACTTTACTTCACATGCTTGACTTCTAGGGAAGAGTAGACTAGGATAAAAGGGTTGCATATCCAGCTTTGATGGAGTACTATCCCTCTCCCCATCCTCCTAAATATTTATATGATAAGTGGCAAGGGGAAAAACCAATGATACCAATGGAAAAATGTCAGAAAAAATCTCATGGAGGTGCAAAGGGAAACCCAAAATTTTCCATCCCGCCCAGTCTCCAGAGGACTTCCATTTAGAGATGTGGAAGAGGGAGACAAAGCCAAACCCCTTACACCAATCCATCAAAGGAGAGAGATATTGAATATGCTAAAGTGGTTGGTTCCCCATAATTCTATCATCCCAAAGGGAAATCATGCATCCATTCCCAGGTATATGTTGATCTAAAAGACGATTTCACGGTCAAAGATCAACCTCACAAGGATATGAATCCTCTTGCATTTTTAGAGAGGTGCTACTCCTCTTGTTCTTATAATTCCATGAAAATAAAATAAAACAAAGCAAAGTCTAAGAAGGACCAAAATTAGTATTTATATTCACATTCCAAGAAAACAACACCTAAGATTCAGGACTAGGTGATTTAAAATCAACTCATATGTACAATATTTACAACATAAATAGATAAGGTGCACACATAATATAAAGGACTGATATATCCATCACAACATTCATCAGAACATTGAACAATATCGATAAATAGAGAGAATAGAAAATGGACCACAGTTAGAAGAGAGATTTAAAGTATCATTCAATAAAGCACCAAAAATATTATGCTAGACAAAACATTTGGAAACTCAAGCTTCTAATCAAAGTCTTTGAGAATACATTAATGTAATATCCCAAGTAGCTCTCTTGGAGCCTCAAAAATAATAATGAGTCTTTAAATACAAAGGTAAATGTATTTAAAGAAAAATAAAATGTATTCACATTTCAAAGAGGACCAGGATAGGGATCTTGCGGACCGTACAGTGAAAAGACCTAGAAGATAAAAGAAGGACAATCAAGGGTAAGCCTAAATCCCACAGAATATCGAGAAGACAAAGGAAAGATGACAAATTATTGTAGAAGAAATGGAATAAAGGAAAACTGAAAGCGTAAAGTTAAAATTTGACTCACTATGATGGAGATATATTGTAACCTTTACTTTCTTGTAGTTGGATCGTTTACATGTACATGTTGTGGTTGAGGTGGCATAACTGTTGTAACTATTTCTTGATTTTCTGGTTTGGTAATTTTGATTATTTCCTTTTTCAACCATTCCTCAATGTACTCTCTTAAGGGTGCCACGATAATTTCATGTTTAGTTTCGATTTCAAATAACAGATTTTCAAATTCCCTCAGATATAGATCCAATTGATGCAATGTGTCATCCACCTCATCATTCATGTTGTTATAATGAACTAACCATTTTTCCACTTCATCTTTAGAAAATTCTATGGTTTCGGTAAATTCATTATCCCAAGAAACTTTTAGTGTATTAAGTTGTCCCGTTAAATACTCTTTGGTTAGGATCATGGTATCCATCAATAAATTGGGACCATATAATTCTTTGGTAAGACTAGCAATTTTAAGAAATAAATCACATTTTTTAATCCTTAGGACTTCAGTTTCATTTATCATTTCTCTTAATTCTTTGATTCTCCTTAGCCAACATGCATTAATCTACTTCATACGGTAAGGTGAGGGAATTTGTTGTTCCTTCCTTCGAGCTTCGTTTAAGCTTGAAACTTTAGCTGAAAATGTGTTTACAACTTCCTTAAAAAATCCTTCATCATTTTCCAAATCCTTCTATAAGTATTCTTTGAAATTTTGTATTCTGGAGGAAAAGATAGAAATACTTTGGGCAAGCTCCCAAATCTCCTGAATTATGTCAATCCTTTTTTGTATTGAATCACCAACATATTTTCTTACAACCTGCAATAAACTTGATGAGCCTTTATATTTTGTAATTCTTTATGGGATATCCTCCAATTCACGTGTAGGTTGAATAGAACTCAAAGGTTCTAGGAATAATGGTCCTGGTACCAAAGCGACTTCTAACTCTTTTATCCTTTTCTTTAACTCTGAATTTTCTTTTTCCATTTTATAAATTGATCGTCTTAATGCATCTCCAATAGATCCATGAAATTGTGCAATTTTGGATGGTGCTACTCCATCCAAATCAATTCAATATTTCCATTGTTATGATGACTTTTTATTCTTGGTATTAACTTTTTCCAACAATAGTTTCTTAGTTTCACGATTGTGTGCCACATGAAGCAAAGTGACAGATTCCTCTTCAAATATTTTAGGATCTTGGGTCATCATAGAATCAAAAATTTCTCTTGTTTCTAACAACCTCTATGCAGACCAACCATGTTCTTCAATGAGCTTGTCCATGTCCATTGCATGGGGACTTTCTTGGACTTCTGCGTTTATTTCCACTAATGATATATTTCTTTTTATTTTTACAGGAGTGTATGTAATATGTGTTTTCTCAACACCTTTTCTTGGTGGGTATTTATCTCCACCGTCATCTGAGCGTCCAAATGATGTTTTTCTAGTATCCATTCCACTGGTTCTACTCTTCATTCTTGATGGAGTGATTCTTTGAGATGTCATTGGAAAATTGGGGTTTTGATTTGTTGTTTCTCTGTCGTGTTTCCCATGTCTTTCATTTGTGTTGTTTACTTCTTCTATGTCGTTTTAAATTTGGTAGGCCATTAATTCCTAGAGATCCAAGTTATCTCCACCACCCTATTGAAACTGTTCGATTCTGATGAAGTGTGAAGAATACCCAACTAACTGCATATGTGTAGTAAATTTTTTGTCTGGATCAAAACCTTTGACAAATTTATCTTCCTTCAAACCAATTTGTTCGTGATGTCCTGCCAATTCATTAAGGTGAGTTATGTGTTTAACAATGCAATTCCCAATTTTCCATGGTAGTGGTATAAATTGTGTTTTCCTCTTGTCATGGAATAAGTGACTCCAAGTCTTGTATTGCCTGCATACTTCTCCAACAAAGAGTTTATCTAATGTATAGAATGGTAAAATCAAAGGCTTCTCCTTACTGCCAAATATTCTAATTACAGTGAATTCTTCAGACAACTCATAAACCCCTTTTATTGAGAGAAAGGAAGTTGCTTCCAAGGACAGCCTTGACGTGCTTTATCCAAATATTAACTTTTTGAATTCTGAAATGAAGTTGTTATGAATTGGGTAGAAATTGTATTGGGATTCTGTCTGTACAAAACTGAATACCATGCATAGATTTGTTCCAACTTAAAATCAATAGGTTTTTCCTGTGGAAAATCTTCAAAAAATGGCCATAAGCAATGGCGAAAATGAGGTAAGAATTTGTGTAGAAATTATGAGTCTTTTTGAGGTTATTTAGATGGAAGGAAATTTCACTTGAGATGAGATAACCCCAATCGATAATAGATTTTTCATGCAGGGAATAATGCATAGCATATGTAACATTTCTTGACAAAAACATCGTGGATTCCAAACCGAGAATGTGGGCAAATAGCCATGCAAATTCTTTGTAAGGTAATTTTAGTGAATTTACCTCGATTATGAAAGCACCAGGGTTACATGTTGGATATTCCAAGTAGTTGCTCAGAAATTTGTTTCTTCCCTTGGGTTTCTTCAAAAAATCATCATCTTCTTCGCTCTTGAATCGCATAGTTGGTGCAGGGAGTCGTAGCATTTCAGAGAATGTTGAAGGAGCTAGAGACATGGGTTGGTGACCTTGCATTTGAATTATTCTTCGTTCAGAGATGAATTTTTCTGTACACCATTGAACAATATGTTTCATGCCTGTTACCTCCGGAACATGACTTGATAATTCTATTACTAAGGTTCGGATGATCTAGGAGGATCTAAGGAATGCTCATAGAGGTCCAAGAGGATCCAAAATGCTCAGAAAGGTTCTAGGAGGTCCAAAAAAGCTCAAAATTAGACCCTCTCAAAAGTTTTTGAAAATGAAATTATTTCTTAGAGCTCATCGCCAACTTTCCAATGGTGCAAATGGCATGTCAAAAGGAGCTTGTATGCAAACGTTATGGATGTTCAAAGTTTGGTCAAACCAGAAAAAATGGGGGTGCCACATGGCACCACCAAAGGGTGACACACATCATGATGATGTGGTATAGGTGATAGTACAGGATGATGTGGTAGGCACTAGTGATGTGTCATATTAGTTGGAAGTTGACTAGACATATGGTACAGTCCAAGTGGATCGGTGGTTCATTGACATGTGGAAATGATAGTCAATGAGAGGTTTCCAAATGGCATCCCCCCATTGGATAATGTTGGTATGGTTGTATAAAATTGTTGGATTCAATAGGGTTTGACCCCATGATGTCCATAGCCTCCATACCTTAACAAAACCCCACAACCAACATGCCACACAATGGTTCTTAACACATATGTGGCATATAATATATTTATGTTTGTATTAAAGTTTGTTTGGGAAAAAGGGGTTGAGGACTAGCCCCAGCCCTCGATCCTTACATTATACCATGCAACCATACCTTAACATCCACAGGGGGGCTTAACCTTATATGCCACATGAGTTATGTTAAACGATACATATACTATATATAGTATATAATTTTTAAAACTATATACTATATATATTATATACCATTATTAAAACCAACAAAATAACCATATAACAACCGCGAATATGCCATGAAGGGGAATCGAACCCCGACCTCTTCTATATTAAAGGGTAGTTTTAACCATTATGCCAACACCCCATAGTTAGTGGGATTCCTTCTAAAGTTAGTAATAAGTTACCACTAATTTCGGGTGGGAAGTTGGAGATTAGGCCCTATTTAATGGGCATAGATCCCAATGTTGCACATATTTTGAGGTGCATTCATTCCAATGCGGGAAAAAATACTGAGGAGGTATGGGCTGTCTTGAAGTGCATGCAAGAGATCGCTAAACTTTTGGCATTGTCTCATTTTGCATGCCATAAGGTATTTTGTCCGAAGGTAGTCAAGTTTATACTCGTTGGATTCATTTTTCCGTAAGGATTATGAATTTGTAGTCTATTTTGTAATCATAGGTCATTTGTAGAATTTGTATCTTAGTTTTTCATGTATGAGACCCATAGTCTCGTTATACATGTAAAAAAATGGGATTTTTCGGCCCCTGTTAAAAATTTGTCCAACTTTATATCAATTTTGCATGAAATTTCACAAGGAATTCAATGGTAAACTTCATTTCTGCATTTGAGTAGCGTATTTTCGGAGTGTCTTTTAAATTTACTTTTTATAAGCTCTTATTGTAATGTAATTTGGTATTTTGAGATGATGGAGAACAATATTACTATCTAAAGAAGACTTGAATATGCAGTGATGCATGTCATTTACATATGTAATTTGAGTTCTTTTATTTTCTCATGTGTCATCTCATTTACAATTCAAGTTATTCATCAGTTTATGGGTTTATGGACAAGTAATACATTCACATGATATTTTTCAAATAGTCAAGCGATCTTCATTTACCCAATATGCTCGGATGTTTATGTGTAATTAAGAATTAATTGACATCTAAGGATTTTCGGGCTGAATTGGTATCATAGTTTTGTTGATATTTTGGTTCAAGTTGGTATCAGAACTCAATTGGTATTTTCATATCACATGGTATCAAAGTTGGTTTTGATGCTTATTTGCAAGTGAATGCTTATGAGGTCCAAGTTCAAGCAAGGTGAAGGCACACTTGAAGAATTTAATCCTGATATTGAACGTGTATTTTGAAGGAAATAAATGGAGCATGAAGGAGTTCTTTCTGAGGATTAGAAGGAGTTTCGAAAAATATTTATTCAGATGACAAATATGGTTAAGGAATTTTGGGAAGACCTAGAAATAAGGAGAGCAACTCCTCATCAAAATGAAGGTGGTCTAGTTGAAACAATGGTAAAAACTAAAGCAGCTGGAGGAGGAGAAGGTGAAGAACCTCTAGGGTCTCCATAATCATCATCATCATCATCATCATCATATTCTTCTTCTTCCTATGAAAGTGAACATTATTCTCATAAGAGGAAAAAGAATTTTAATAAGTCTTCTCATTCTCATGGTCTTCCTTTATTAAATCTAGATGTAAAGTTTTATTTTCCTATTTATGATGGAGAATTGAATGCAAAGAAGTTGGATAATTGGGTCAAATAGATTGAAATGTATTGCAAGGTACAAAAAATCATACATGATACTTCAAAGATATAGTTGGTTACTCTTCGCCTGAGAGACACAACCTTGATATGGTGGGAGAGTCAGACACAAGCTGATCTTATTCAACATGGTAAAATCATTTCTTCATGGATTGGATTTACCGTTGCATTAAGAAAGAGATTTTGTCCATTATCTTACATGCAAACATCAATGATTGATTGGAAACATCTGAGACAAGGAAAAGGGAAAAATTTTCAAGCTTATACACAAGAATTTAAGAGGAAGGCATTATCTTTGGGAATTCCATTACATACTCCTGATACTCTTCTAAAGTATATTGGTGGTATGCACTCATATATTCACCATACTATATTGATGTTTAATCCTACTAATATTGATGAAGTATCTTTTCAAGCTACACATATTGAAGCAGACAAAGGAAAACATGGTGTGGATGTGTCAGAGGAGCCACATGAATTCGAGGAGCAGTTGAAGGGAAAAGGGAAGAGTAAGAAGACAACTACAATGAAGAAGGATGAAGAGAAGAATCCTACATGTTCACACTGTGATAAGGAAGGACATGATGAGAAGCATTGTTAGAAGCTGCATCCAGAATTGAGGCTAGAGTGGGCTTAACCTAGGAAGGGTAGAAAGAACACCATGACCATGGTTCAAGATCTTGGATCAGATTCTGAGGATGAAACCAAGGTTACAAATATGGACATCAAAGGTAAATCTTTTGTTGCAAGTTTGAGTTCGTGTACTACTTCTTCAAAGTCTAAAGTGATCCCTAATGGAAGGCAAAGAAAATAATTGTTTAATTTATGAGTTATCTCAAAGCACACTAAGATTGATAAACTTGTTGATAGTTGATCAAAAGTGAATTTTATTTCAAAACAAGTTGTTCATAATTTGGGATTGGAAACTATGCCTCATACGAGACCGTATCCTTTGGTTGGATTTGTCATAATGCTCAGGTACAGGTAACTAAGCATTGCAAGTTATAGTTTGCGATCACATCCAATTTCATTGATGAGGTATAGTTAGGCATTATTCCACTTGACATTTGCAGGATGGTTTTGGGAAGTCCATACTTGTACGAAATGAAGGCCATTTTCTATAGGGAACATAACATGTATCATATTTTCAAGGATGGGATTGAGTTCATTATGAGAGATCATCAGATGAAGATGAATTTGACAGTTTTCACTACAGGGCACATGCTAGCTAATGCTAGTATCCAGGATCTATATATACAACCTACAGTTGAAAGAAGAACATGTCCTTCGGTTGATATTGTTCCTATTAATAAGGGTAGATATGTCAATGGTTCATTCTCTTTCACATCTATATATTTATTTTTGTTGCCGATTTTATTACTAATAAGTGGAATATGGTTGGCTACTGCAACAATGAATGGCAGAGTTTGTGAATTTAAGGGAATGGTTAACTTAGTTAGCAATGTTGTTTCAGTCTTCATTATCATTATGGTGAGTCAGGTGCTCATTATCCAAGAAGGATGGATGGATGATACTGGACAAGTGAGGTGAAAGAATTCTCACTTCATTTATGAATAATCCATACTTTTGGAGGTCCGAAAGTCCTCCAATGGGGAGGTGTGATCTAGGAGGATCTAAGGAATGCTCATAGAGGTCCAAGAGGATCTGGAATGCTCATAGAGGTCTTAGGGGTCTAGAAAAGCTCAAAATTTGATCGTCTCAAAATTTAGTGAAAAGGACATTATTGTGTAGAGCGTGTCATCAGATTTCCAATGGCATAAATGATGCGTCAAGAAAATCTCGTATGAAAAATTTATGGCTGGTCAAAGTTTGGTCAAACTAGGAAAAATGGGGGTGCCACGTGGCACCACTAGAGGGTGACACATGGTAGGATGACATGGCATAGGTGACAACATAGGTTGACGTGGAAGGTGTTGAGGATGTGGCATATTATTTGGCAACTGACTGGGCATATGGTACTGTCCAAGTGGACCAATGGTTCATTGACATGTGGCAAGGATAACCAATGAGAGGTTTCCACGTGGTAGCTTCCCATTGGCTAATGTTGGTATGGTTATATTAAATTTTTGGAGTCAACATGGTTCGACCCCATGAAATCCATATCCTCCATGCCTTAACAAAACCCCACAACCAACATGCCACATGATGGTTCTTAACACATATGTGACATATAATATATTTATGTTTGTATTAAAGTTTTTTTTGGGGAAAAAGGGGTCGAGGACTAGCCTCGACCCCTAGTCCTTACATTATACCATGCGAACATGCCTTAACATCCATGGGGGGCTTAACCTTATATGCCACGAGAGTTATGTTAAATGATAAGTATACTATATATAGTATATAGTTTTTAAAACTATATATATATATATATATATATATAGAGAGAGAGAGAGAGAGAGAGAGAGAGAGATTAAAACCAACAAAATAACCATATAAGCACCATGACTATGCCATGAATGGGAATCAAACCCTGACCTCCACTATATTAGTAGGAAGTTTTAACAATTATGCCAATGCCCCATATTTAGTGGGATTCCTTCTAAAGTTAGTAATAAGTTACCACTAATTTCAGGTGGGAGATTGTAGACCGAGCCCTATTTAATGGGAACAGATCCCAACATTGCACATATTTTGAGGAGAATTCATTCCAATGAAGGCACGAATCTCTAGGTGAATTCATTCCAATGTGGGAATGAATCTCGAGGAGGTACAGACTGTCTTGAAGTGCATGCAAGAGATCGTTGAGTTTTTGGCATTGTCTCATTTTGCATGCCATGAGATATTTTGTCCGAAGGTAGTCAAGTTTATACTTGTTGGATTCATTTTTCCACGAGGATTATGAATTTACAGTCTATTTTGTGACAAAATGTCATTTTTAAAAGTATTATCTCAGTTTTTCATGTATGAGACCCATAGTCTCATTATACGTGTAAAAAAAAGGATTTTTCGGCCCTTGTTTAGAATTTGGCCAACTTTATATCTATTTTGCACGAAATTTCGTAAGAAATTCAATGCCATTTCTGCATTTGAGTAGCAGATTTTGAAGTGTATTTTAAATTGGATTTTTATAAGCCCTTATTGTAATGTAATTTGGTATTTTGAGACGATGGAGAACATTATTGCTATCTAAAGAAGACTTGAAGATGTCGTGATGTATGTCATTTACATAGGTAATTTGAATTCTTTTATTTTATGTTGTGTCATCTCATTTACAGTTCAAGTTATTCATTAGTTTATGGGTTTATGGACAAGTAAGACATTCACATGATATTTTGCAAATATTCAAGCGATCTTTGTTTACCGAATTTGGTCGGATGTTTATGTGTAATTAATAATTAATTGACATCTAAGGATTTTCGGGCTGAAATGGTATCATAGTTTTGTCGATATTCTGGTTCAAGTTGGTATCAAAACTCGATTGGTATTTTTCAGATCACCATATAGGTTTGTTTTCTTCTTGACTGGAGAAACAAACTTGTAGTATTTATATGACATGTACCATTAGAACTATTGATCTTCACGACCCAGTGTGTTCAATGTATCTCCAAAAAACATTCCCTTCTTCTTACTTGACATATTTTCTACTTTTTACAAACGTGGCGCTATTATCAATACTTACATGTTGGATTTTTTATTTTATTAATTCCACCACATACTTCCTTGGTAACTTAATCATTCGTAGATCATGCTTTAAATGTCATCACTTGTCATGGGATTTGTATTTATTTCAACCTTTAATCGATGTATTATTCATTAATAATGACATTGGTCTTTTACAAGTGGCAGATGATGTGAAAGGGGCAATAAATATGATGGGAAGTGGTGATATGATGTTATGATGGACGGAAAGTGTTAAGTATGAAGGTGAAAAATGATGCATGGAAAGTGCAAAATGTGTAACACGGAAATGCGGAGTTGCAGACCTAAATATTTGTGAACATAACTTCGGGAAAGGGTGACAAGGTCCACATTGGGATTGCGAATATGGTTAAGTGTTAAGAGAGATGCAGACTTGTGGACATGTAGACCTACAAACATGGATATGAGGAAGAGTAAGGAAGAGTTAGGAGGTTCGCTTTGAAATGATAAATATGGCTAAGTATGAAAAAAGGTGAAAAGTGAAAGGTGAAAAGTGAATGTGGACCTGTGGACTTGTGAACATGGAGACCTAAGAAATATTTGAGGGATGGTATGTAGCTCCACATCCACATCACTTGAATTTGAATAAGTATCGAAAGAAAATGGAAAAGGAAGAAAGAGTAAAATGCTTTGGTGAGTGCGGGGTTGCGGACCTGGGAAATTAAAAAAGGTTTAACAATTTCTATGCAAATTCGCATCCACATTTTCATAAAATGACTAAGTATAAAATATGAAAGTGAATTAAAAGGTAGTTTATGGTAAAATATAAGAAATTTCAATAGTGGAAAGTGGACTGATAGTGCGAAGGAGTTACAAACATGTGTATTTGAGATTTGTTTTGGCCCACTCCACATCATTCGAAACATGACTAAGTGCTTGGAATGTTTTGATGTAAGAGAATAAAATCAAAGAAAACAAGCAAGGAAAAGTGATGCAGGAGAATCATAAGCAAGCCAGCAAAGCAAGCGCAAGAGCAGAGGATAGATGGAAATGTACCAATGCACATTTTGAGAATGTTTTGAATTTGAATGATAGGAAATTTAATGTTATAGCTAGGAGGATGTATTCACATTTATGTTTTGAAGATTGTAAAATAGATATTGAGCGTTGCTCTGATCTGTCAGATGTAGTGGCATTTAATTGTAATGAATGTAAAGTAGATATCTTTTAATTTCGATTAGATAGCTAGAGTTGTAGGAGTGAAAACTCTAGAAATCTCCCTCCCATGTATTGTATGGTAGGATTATTCTCATTGTAATTGGAAAGTTGTAGAGAAAGAAAGCATAGAGAAACAAAGATTGTAGAAGGTTCTATAAGAAGATAATTGTTGTTATTGAACCCATGTACATGAGAACTAGAATTAATACAAGAAATGATTTCATTCCATTTCATGGTGTTGTCAGGGTTGCTATTTGCATCTATTGAATGGTATGCTTACAGGTTGCTTATATTCTCTGTTATGTGTCTATTTCAATATATGTGTGTGTATGATCTTGATTTCATGTTGAATGTATGAAGTCTGTGAGAGGAGAAGTATAAGTTTCAATTGTTTCTCTTCCTGAGAAATCCTGTAAGGAGTGCATTGACAAGTTCTGAGTTTTATCTTATAAAAGCTTAGGAGGGATACAATTGTTCTTATATCCATAGAAGTGCAGGTATAACACAAAGTTGAGTCAGGAGTGCGCAGGTTGCTTGAAGTCTTGGATTTACGAACCAAGGAAGGTGGTTGAAGAATCGTTGTTGTAGGGGAGTGCACAGAGTTGGAGGTGGTGAATAACCAGAGGTTATTGTGAATGTCGCAAGGAGTGCGCACAAAGGGGCTTCAGAAATCCCTGAGTTATAGCACAGAGGAAGCTCAGGAAGGATAGATACTTCAAAGAAATTCAAGTAAGACTGAGGTCTGAAGTCACCTCACAGAAATCAAGTTTAGAAGGAGAAGACGTTAAGTGTTTGTCCATGAGTCTTTGAGACGTCTAAACAGACGGTTGAAGTTCTCAAAGGGAGAATCACCGAAGTTTCATGGACCATTGGATCTAGTATATCAACGGAAGGGTTAAGGTTGAGTGTCTTTCAACACTCATAAGCTCAGGAGGAGTAGTGGTCATTGGATCTGGATCAACGAGAGCCATTGATCTTATGCTTGAATTCCATCGTTTTGGAATTTGGGGCATGGAGAATGTTGTGACTCAGAGTCGAGAGTTGTGAACTGTCGATTCACAAAGTCCTGATAGAGTCATAACTGTCAAATCACTGGAAGCTCAGATTCATTGATCTGTGGCGAGGATTTAACGCAATTTAAACTATCGGGCGAAGGGATTTGTTGCATTTCCATTCTTCGATATGTGAAATCCCGAGGTGTTGAAATAGTGGGCCCCAATTCTCAGTTGAAGGTCACATCAAGCAGAGTCAAGGGAGGAGTCAAAGATCCGTTATCCCTTTTGGGGTTTCAGGGATTGAACGAGTTAGAGGGATTCACATCAGGGATCGTGAAGTCACAAAACTTGAAATATATTTTCGGGTGAAGATTTGTGGTCACGTTAGCTGGTCACGTGGGTAAGAGTTGGCACTTAATTATTATTCTCATAGGCGTAGATCCCAAAAAGGACATGTGGAAACAATCGTGTGTTGGATATTCTTGCGAGGAATCAAAGGGTTAGTCAGACTCAAGGAGGCGATTTAGAACGATCCTTAGACCAAGAGATCAAGAAGAACCTATTGAGGTAGGTGTGTTGCGCCAAGTGGTATCAGAGCCTAGCTTACAATTGTTGTTTTCTGAAAGCAAGGGAGACATAAGGCAAGTTGTGATTTAAATTCTACATGGAACAGATTTAGACAATGCCACCCAGAAGACTTCAAGAGAGATCAATGCCTAATCTAGCTGTGGAAAGGCAAATGAGAGAAATTCGTGCTCGATTATATGCCATGGAGACAATAGAGACCTACTAATACAGGAGATGTCAGTGAATCTGAGAGTGAAAACGAGGCTGGAGCTAGAGAAGAAGTTGTAGCCGAAGATGTTGCAGAAGAACGTATATTTAGAGTTGTTGCAAGAATATGGGCCAGAGCAAAAATGGACATCCCGATGTATGAAGGAAACTTAGACATTGAAGAGCTACTAGATTGGTTTAGAGCCCTGGACAAGTACTTTGACTATGAGGATGTCAAGGAAGATAAGAAATACAAACATGTCGTCACTAGACTTAAAGGGCATGCAACACCATGGTGGGATGAACTGCAGGCTGAAAAACATTTCAAAGGCAAGCAAAAAATCAAAAGCTAGGATAGGATGGTTGCCAAGATGAAAGCAAAATTCATACCCAGGGACTATCAAATTAATCTGTTTTGAAGGATGCAGAACTTTAGACAGAAAGGGATGACAGTGAAGGAATACACTGAAGAGTTTTATAGGATAAACATCAGAGCAAGTCATCATGAGAGTGATGATGAGAAGGTCGCCAGATATATGAATAGTCTGAGATATGACATTCAGGGTGAGATGAGCATGGTAACAATTAGGAATGTAAAATATGCTTATTAGATTTCTCTGAAGGCTGAGGAAAAATTGGCCCAAAAGCAAGGTCAAAGAGGCAAAGGTAGAAGTTAGAGCAGAGGCAAAGAATTTTCCCAAGGCAGAGTACAGAAGCCCAAGGACGAAGAAAGAAACCTCACGCTCACCCAGAAAGAGGAGGAAGTTCACAGGGAAGACAATATGATGACAGAAGTACTTATCCGTGAGCCAGAGGAAGAGGAATAGGTAGAGGAGGTGAGATTAAGTGTTTTGTCTGTAGAAAGATTAGGCATAAATATTTTGAATGTCCTGATAGAAAGAGAGATGGATGAGGTGAAGCTCACATTTCATAAGCGCAAAGGTGAAATGTTGAGGCAAAAGATGCAGAAGGCGAAAGATCCTTAATGATGAGGAAAATTCTCTTGAAGCTAGAGAAAGAGGTGGAGAATCTAGTCCAAAGAAACAATTTGTTTAGAACTACTTGCAAGACCAAGGATAGGGTATGCAAGGTAATAGTGGATAGTGGAAGAACATATAACCTAATATCCATAGAAATGGTGGAAAATATGGAATTGGAGATAGTTGCACATCCGAGCCCGTATAAAGTCTCATGGTTGCAAAAGGGACATTAAGTAAAAGTCACTAAACAATGTTTAGTTGAATTTAAAATAGGGGGTTACAGGGATGAAATCTTATGTGATGTTATTCCCATGGATGTATGTCATATTTTGTTGGGTAGACCATGGAAATATGACAAAAACATTGTTCACGATGGGAGAAAGAACACGTACACCTTAGAGAAGAATGGTAGAACACATATGTTGCTTCCAATTGAAGACAAGAAGGTGAAGGAAGAAACGAGCAATACTATCTCATGAGTGTGAAGGATCTTCTTGATGAAGTCAAGAAAGATGAAGATATGCAGTTTGCTATGGTAAGGAAACCTAGAGTCATTTTGACTAGTACTTTGATAGATGATCTACCTGAGGAAATTCAGGAACTGCTGGAGAATTTCTCTGATATAGTGGTGGATGATTTACCTTGTTCATTTCCGCCCATCAGGAGTATAAGCCATCACATTGACCTTATACCAGGAGAAATTTTACCAAACAAAGCAGCGTACAGATTGATGCTGCAGGAGAATGAAGAAGTCAAGAAGCAAGTCCAGGATTTGATGGACAAAGGATTGGTTCGAGAAAGCTTGAGTCCATGCGATGTACCAACAGTGTTAAGTCCAAAGAAGGATGGTGGATGGAGGATGTGTACAGAATCAAGGCTGATAAAAAAAATCACCATCAGGTATATATTTCCTTTACCGAGGATGGATGACTTGATGGACTACTTAAGTGGAGCAAAGTTATTTTCAAAGATTGATTTGAAAAGCAGATATCATCAGATTCAAATGAGAGAAGGTGATGAATGGGAGACAACATTCAAGATGAATGAAGGGTTGTATGAATGGTTTTTCATGTCGTTTGGTTTGATGAATGTGTCGAGTACCTTTATGAGGTTGATGAACAAAGTCTTGAAGGATTTCATCGATAAGTTTGTAATTGTAATGTAAGGTAGCTAGAGAGGTAGTGGAGGGGCCCAGAGGGTCCATAGTGATGAATGTAAGGTAGCTAGAGAGGTAGTGGAGGGGCCTAGAGGGCCCATAGTGATGATAGTGGAGACCATTCAATGTAAGGTGGACTAGGTCCACTATATTATTAAATAAGGCCCAC
>JZKD02S1903622.1:248900-273474 GCA_000966675.3 Picea glauca
AGATAATTAAAGAAAAGAATTACAAAATAAGAAAGTGTCAGGTCGGCCCTAATGTTAAAAGGAACTGACATAAATGGTATAAATAAACATCATTATACATTCATTTGATACAAGTTGAATTTCGTAGGAAATAAGAAGAAAAGAAGGTCGGATTTCAAGGGAGGATGAAGTCTTTTGGTGATGTGTTCTAAGTATCAACAACAGGAGCACTGAAATTAATACAAGAAATGTTTTGATTCCATTTCATGGTGTTGTCAGGGTTGTTGTTTACATGTATTGAATGGCATGTTTACAGGTTGCTTATATTCTCTGTTATGTGTCTATTTCAATATATGTGTGTGTATGCTCTTGATTTCATGTTGAATGTATGAAGTTTGTGAGAGGAGACGTATAAGTTTCAATTGTTTCTATTCTTGAGAAATCCTGCAAGGAGTGCAGTGAGAGTCCGCAAGGAGTGCGTTGACAAGTTTTGAGTTTTATCTCAAAAAATATCAGGAGGGATGTTGTTGTTCTTATATCCACAAAAGTGAAGGTATATCACAAAGTCGATTCAGGAGTGCACAGGCTAGTTGAAGTCTTGTATTTACCAACCAAGGAAGGTGGTTGAAGAATCGTTGTTGCAGGGGAGTGCATAGAGTTGGAGTTGGTGAATAACCAAAGGTTATTTTGAATGCCACAAGGATTGTGCATAAAGGGGCTTTAGAAATACCTGAGTGGTAGCACAGAGGAAGCTCAGGAAGGATAGATACTTTGAAGAACTCAAAGTAAGAATGAGGTATGAAGTCACCTCGCAGAAATCAAGTTCATAAGGAGAAGATGTTAAGTGTTTGGCCAGGAGTCTTTGAGAAGTCTGAACGGATGGTTGAAATTCTTAGAGGGAGAATCATCGAAGTTTCATGGACCGTTGGATCTAGTAGATCAATAGAAGGGTTAAGGCTGAATGTCTTTCAACACTCATAATCTCAGGAGGAGTAGTGCTCATTGGATATGGATCAACGAGAGTCGTTGATATTGTGCTTGAATTTTATTGTTTCAGAATTCGGGGCGTGGAGAACGTTGTGACTTGGAGTTGAGATTTGCGACTCCCAATTCACAAAGACCCGATAGAGTTAGAACCGTCAGATCGTGGGAAGCTTAGAGTCGTTGATCCATGGCGAGGATTTAACGCGATTTCAACTATCAGGAGAAGGGATTTGTTGCATTGCCATTGCCCGAGGTGACAAAATAGTGGGCCCCAGTTCGCAGTTGAAGGTCACATCAAGCAGAGTCAAGGGAGGAGTCAAAGATCCATTATCCCTTTCAGGGTTTCGGGGATTGAACGAGTCAGAGGGATTCACATCACTGATCATGAACTCACGAAACTTGAAATACCTTTTCGGGTGAAGATTTGTGGTCACGTCAGCTGGTCACGTAGGTAAGAGTTTGTGCTTAGTGCTTATTTGCACAGGCGTAACTCCCAAAAAGGACCCGTGGAAACACTTGTGTGTTGGAGATTCCTATGGGGAATGAAAGGGTTAGTCAGAATCAAGGAGGAGATTTAGAATGATCCTTAGACCAGGAGGTCAAGTAGAACCTCCCGAGGAAGGGGTGTTGCACCAAAAAGTGTAAGAAAAATCCTAAGAGGGACTAAAATGGAAAGCACTAAAACTGATCAAAATTTCGGATCAACAATATCCTAGTGGTTTTTATTTGGAAAAGAGGCATTGAAGCTTTCATGAGATTCCATATAGGAGATCCATTGGAGTGAGTAGGAGGGGAGTCAAGGCACCTTAATCTATCCATGGCCAGGTATTTAAGAATAATAACTTTCTTCCACCACTCCAGATTTCCCAAACCAAGTCGCCATAAGATATTTTCCCCAAGGGCGAGGCTAGACAGAGATAGATCAAGTATTCCTAGACTTCCATGAGTTTTAGGTGCCCTGATCACATTCCAATTGAAAAGGTGCATTCTTTTGGTGTTGGATTTACCCCCAAATCATAATAATTTTCAGATTTGTTGAGCTATTGAGTGCTTGATGTGAGTAGGGAAAAGAAGGTAAGAGAAATGGAATACATGTAGTGTAGAAAGGACATATTTTATCAGTATCACTCTTCCAGCTAGATTTAACCATTGAGATCCCCATTGGATGAATTTGGATTTGATTTTATCCACAACCAGAGACTAGGTAGAGCTTGGGAGAGAAGAAAGGAATATGAAAATGCCCAAGTATATGAATGAGGTTCAATTCTCCACTATAGGGAACTAAAGAACTTCAGTTATCTTTGTTACCATTATGGAGTGATTATTCCAAACATAGACATGGATTTTTTATGGATTACTCTTCCCCCATGAGTTCACATGCATTACTCCAAGATATCCTTGAATATTTTGGCAATAATCAAGGAGGCTCCGCCCAAGAGAAGAGTTTCATATGAAAATTGTGAATGATTGATCCAGGAATAGATTTGTCCAATATTTCTTTCTCCAGTTATCTTCTTAAATATTTTGACATTAGAATATAGAGGAGGGGGGAGAGGAGGCACCCTTGTCCAAACACCATAGATATATTAAAGAAATAAACTGGTCTACCATTAATCAATGGAGAAATCCATGGTTCACTAATGCAGGAGGAGATCCATGCCAAGAAATCTGTTCCAAACCCAAATCTTGACAAAATGGTGAAGAGGAATCCATGTCGAACTCTATCAAATGAATTGGCCATATCAAGTTTTATGACCATCCCCTTATCCCCCCGCTCCTTGCTTGAATGGATAACCTCCTACACTAGGAGGATGTTGTCAAACATTTGTCATTTTTTGATGAATCCCCCTAGGTTTGGTGATTAGCTTGGGTAGCATTGGTCTGATTCTGTTAGCTATGATCTTTGAGATGATTTTGCAAGATACATTGCAGAGTGATATTGGGTCGAAATGGGAAAAGGAGGAGGGGTTGGATTCTTTAGGAATAAGTGATAAGAAGGAGGAATTTGTATTTCTCCCCATCCTAGATGACTTCTGGACGTACTGGGCCATACATACTAGGTTCTTTTTAATAATGTGCCAAAAAATGAGGTAGAAATGTGTTGAGAAACCATCTAGACTAGGGGCCTTATCTAGGTTCATTTTTTGCAAAACCCCTAACACCTCTAATTCTTTTACGGGCTGAAAGAGAGCCTCATTATCGACCTATATGGAAATCTGGGGAATATTATTGAGGAGGTTTTCTTGTTCTTCAATATATTCCTCCCTGTCTTCTAAGTACAGAGTTTCAAAATAGGTCTTTGATGCTTCTTTGGCTTGATCATGTCCCAAAATGGAGGATCCATCTTTGTCCATGATTTCAGTGATTTTATTTTTCCAAAGCTTGGCTTTGGCCTGACGAAGATTTTTTTTGTGTGTTTTTATCACCCACATTTAGCCAAATGCTGCATGATTTTAGCCTCCAATTTCCTCCTCTACCCTGAGTACTTTTTGGTACTCCATGAAATTTATTTGTTCCTCTACTAGGAGGGCAGGTAATATAGGATTTGTTTCCATTAATATACAAGTATCATTCATTTTTCATACAAGCTCATGGGATACTTATTTATCTTTTTCTTATATGATATTCACCCAATCTCGGAGGGCCCTTTTAGTGTTTTTTAACTTTTGTTCCCATATATAGACAGGGGAACCTTGAATCCAAGAGCACCAAGAGGAAGACACAAGATCCAAAAATGAAGGGTCAAAATCCCACAGGGAATTAAATATAAATGGGATTGAGCCAAGGGGTTTAGAAGAGGAGATATCCAAGGAAATGGGATGACGATCTGATCCTTCCCAAGGGAGAATTCAGGATGAGGCCAGGTAATAATATTCCAAGATATTCTCGCTAATAAGGAATATATCCAACCTAGTAGAAATATGACCAGGATCCTGACGCTTGTTGGTCCAAGTGAAGCATCCTCTTATAGGATTTACATCTAGTAGATCAAGACTCATTATAAGGTCTTCCATGTATTCTATGGTAGAGTCTCTGAAAATACTTCCTCTTATTTTATCATAAGCATGAAAAGTAGTATTGAAGTCCCCTGCCAGAATGAGGGAGGAAAGATTGTTATACTGTTGAAGATTGAGCAATGTTTCCCACCACAAAAAAAATTCATGATGCAGAGAGGGCATATAAATATTAAATACAAAAAAGACCTTATCTGAAGTGAGATGAGTCAAGGTCACTGGCATCCAATTATTTTTTCTTTTCTAGTCTTCTAGCTTGGACAATTGGGAGTTCTAGAGGGTGCATATCCCTCCTGATCCCCCCCGTGAACTTACTACTAAACATAGATGATTTTAGGGGCTAAATTTCACTCATGGGCTAATTTTTCATGGTTTTTCCAAAAACAAGATTTGTTATTTTAAAAATGATTCGCCCAAATTCCATAGGATAAAATTATTTTACCTCAAAAATCGCCAAAATTTTATATAAACTGTAAAAAGTCCTTAGAAATTTGAATATTTTTACAAAAATATCGCCAAACATTTATAGTTGGCATATGAAGGATTATTAAGATTCACCAAGTTTTCTACATTTTAAAATAAATTTCCATCCTTAAAATCATCCCTGCTACTAAACATGTACCTGCTTTCCATAAGAGTTTTCTTTCTTGAAGGACATCTCAGTCCTTCATTTTTATTTCCTGGAGTAGAAGGATGTGAGGATAGTCTTGTCTTACTAAGATTCTAACTATTGAATTTTCATTTTCACTTCCCATCCCTCTACAATTACAGGAAACGATTTTCATCATTTAGAAGAATTTTTTAGGTTTCCCCCTTTAGGGGGGAGTGTACGCACTTTGATTTCTTACAGGTATTGGTTCTTTCTTGGTGAGGCCATCCAAATTTCCTTGTTTTCCTAGTTCTATCTCCTTTTGGGATTTTTCTTCCCTCCTTTTATTATTCGATCTTATACCTAGTTTTTTAACTGGTGGGACTTTCAAGGAGTATGGATTCGAGTCTTCCTCCGAGCTCTCATTGATTTCTCCATCTTGTTGATCCATCTTAGTTTTCTGTTAGAGGAAATTCTTGAGGAATTGAATATTCTCCTATTTTTTCTCTAAGGTATTGGGAAACCGATTTAAGTCTTTCCTCCCGGGCCTCCTCCATAACAGAGAGGGATTCATACTGATTCTTGGTTGGAATGTTATTGTTGGGGTTTCCCGCAAAGAATGATGCTCGCACTTCTTGGGACTTTGGATTGGAGGGAGATCCCTCATGAGATGGAGAATTTTCATATTGAGTAGCTTGTTTTGTGACTTGATTCTTCCTTTTTGGTTGTTGTCATTGTTCATTAGCTTCTCCCACTAGTGGATTAGTAAGGAATTTTGGGTATCTTTTGCAAAATTCCCATCTTCATGACATATCTTGCATTTCAAGCATAGTTTCTTATAATCCACTTTTTTCAGGTATGTTCAGCTATCCAAGTTCAATGAGATAGCCTCTGAAAGATCCTTATCCTGATCAAATTCCACACATATTCAGACACAATATTGAATACCATCCTTTGGTTTTGTTTGATCTATATATTTCCCAAGGTTGTTGTTGATAGCGCAGAAGGTCTCATCATTCCAACAATGGAGAGGGAGAAAGGGAAGGTGGACCCAGAAAAGGACCACATAGGGGATATTGTTTTTTGGGTTAAAATTAGGGGTTCAATAGTTGATATACATCCCATTAGAACCCATGAAGTAAGGCCCACTCCTGAATATCAGATCTCTATCCTCCTTTTCCTCAAGCATAAATGCACAAAAACTCCTACCACAAAAGGAGAAGGAGATCTTACCTTTTAGATGAGTTTTCTAGTTATTATCTATCCACACAACAATAGATATCAGTGAAGGATAGATACCCATGAATTTCCCTATTAATCCATTCTATGCAAACTTCAAAGAAAGTGATCTCGAACCGGCTTGTACCGGGACAACAAGTATTTCCTCCAGTTTTTTAACGAATCTTGAATGGGCAGGCTTAGGTTTCTTAGGAAGGGATGAAACCAGGGAGGTGAATGAAACTATATTTGGTTGAGGGGGCGAAAGGGCAGGGGAGTTGAAGCCCCCTCCTGGGGAGGCCATGAGGGCCACAGAGGGGATCACATAAGTAATGAATTAGGTCGCAACGATACAGAGGGGATTACACGAGCAATGAATTAGGCCACAACGTCGTAGAGGGGGTCTGAGAGAGCCGCAACTAAAAGATATGGACTAACACTTAATAATATTTCCATTCAAACTTATTATTATTTTCCAAAAAAATATAATTATATTTTATAAAAAAAATAATATAAATAAAGTGAATTAGTAGAAATTCATATTCAAATTTTATAAAAAATATATTTGAATAATAAAAAATAAATATATAGTATAAGAAAATAAAAAAAATTGAATTGGTAATATATTAATATAATATGATATTTACAACTTTAATATAAAAACAAACATTTACAAATACCAATGAATCAATAAAGTACTCAAATACCAATGAATCAATAAAGTACTCAATTTAGTTCAATAGTAACAAATATTGTCTTCTATTTAAATAATGTCTATTTGCAAATAGTACAAACAAAAAAACAAAATAGTTAGCTTATCCATGTTTGTAATTTAGTTCAATAGTAATAGATATTGTCTTCTATTTAAATAATGTCAAATAGTACAAACACAAAACAAAATAGTTAGCTTATCTATGTTTGTAATTTAGTTTAATATAGTACAAACACAAAACAAAATAGTGAGCTTATCCATGTTTGTAATTTAGTTTAATATAGTACAAACACAAACAAAATAGTTAGCTTATCCATGTTTGCAATTTCAATTTGGTTTAATAGTATTAGATATTGTCTTGTGTTTAAATAATATTTATTTGCAAATAGTACAAACACAAAACAAAATAGTTAGCTTATCCATGTTTGTAATTTAGTTTAATAGTAACAGATATTGTCTTCTATTTAAATATATGTTTATTTGCAATTAGTACAAACACAAATAAAATAGTTAACTTATTGTCTTCTATTTAAATATATGTTTATTTGCAATTAGTACAAACACAAACAAAATAGTTAACTTATTCATGTGTGTAATTTAGTTTAATAGTAATAAATATTGTTTTCTATTTAAATATATGTCTATTTGCAAATAGTACAAACACAAACAAAATAATTAGCTTATCCGTGTGTAATAGATATTGTTTTCTATTTAAATATATGTTTATTTGCAAATAGTACAAACACAAACAAAATAGTTAGCTTATCCATGTGTGTAATTTAGTTTAATAGCAATAGATATTGTCTTCTATTTAAATATATGTCTATTTGCAAATAGTACAAAAACAAACAAAATAGTTAGCTTATCCATGTGTGTAATTTAGTTTAATAGTAATAGATATTGTCTTCTATTTAAATATATGTCTATTTGCAAATAGTACAAACACAAAACAAAATAGTTAGCTTATCCATATTTGTCAGTGATATATGTCTATTTGCAAATAGTAGAAACACGAAACAAAATAATTAACTTATCCATGTTTGTCACTAAGTCACTTTAAAAATGACAATTTGAAATGTCCTCAATTTAGTTTAATAGATATTGTCTTTATTTAAATAGTAGAAACACAAAACAAAATTTAAATATATGTTAACTTATCCATGTTTGTGATTGAGTCACTTTAAAATTTGTTAACTTATCCATGTTTGTCATTCAGTCACTTTAAAAATAACAAGTTGTACATGCATTTTTAATAGTAAATTATATTCAACATCATTTCAAATATGGAGTGTCTAATTGAGTTTTATATATATTAAAAATAGGAAAAACTTTATAATATTTAAAGTTATTGGTTTAGTTTATATTGATACAATTTTAAAATTTAGATGTAAAGATTTATTATTGTATATAAATAAAATTTGATTTTTTAAAATAATTTATTGGTGATTTATAAAGGGTAGAGTTTCATTTATTTTTGGATTTTGAAATAAACATGTTTCTTTATGTTTAAAAAGGATTAATTTTTAATTAATTAAAAAAAATCCAAATTATTCTTCAAAACCAAATCAAGTCTATATATATATATATATATATAAACTTTATAATATTTAAAGTTATTGGTTTAATTTATATTGATACAAATTTAAAATTTAGACGTATAGATATATTATTGTATGTAAACAAAATTTGATTTCTTGAAATAATTTATTGATAGTGTATAAAAATAAAGTTTCACTTTTATCAAATATTAAATATTTTTGAATTTTAAGATATTAACATGTTTTTTATGTTTAAAAAAGATAAATTTTTATTCAATTAAAAACAATTTTAAATTGTTTTTCAAATTTTTTTATAAATAATTTGACCAACTCTGTAATAAAATTTTGATGGTCATGTTAACATTTCGAGCGACTCCATTAACAACTCTCACTACATAAACCTAAAATCAATAAGTTTAATATTTTAATATAACAACAATTTTCATTTTCAATGTAAAGAGTGGAATTCCATGATAATAGTTTTCTTACCTCCTTATCTGATTCCATTGTTTTTATCCAAACTGAAAAATTGTATTAAATAGTGATCATATAATGTATTATTACATGGCTCACCACTTTTAAGTTTGATTACGAAACAAAATAAAGTGATCTGCAATCTAAATTAAGTGACATCGTTATTTAATGAGTTGCTTAAACTTACATCATTATGTGTTGATTTTTAAATAAGTTATTTTTTATTAATATTGTTAAAACAGTTTTACAATCTTAGTTGTTTAAGCTCTGCTAAAAAGGAAACTAAAGTTTTGATATTTTCATATAATATAATAGTAATATTATGTCTAAGAAAGTCATAAAAAGTATGCTATATTTTATGGTTATCTAGAGGGCCTCTTAAGAATATAAAAATAGAGAAAAATACTAGAGAAACTTGAGAGATCATAATTGATTGCTTTGTTAGTTATGAGGTGGCTTGGCTGGGACTGTTTTACTAAGGATCTCATGATCATGAGATCCTCAGCCTTGCCTTTGGCATCATCATCTTCAATGTTAATCGAATTCGATTTGGTTCCCTGGGAGCTTGAAATGCCTATCACATCCACAATTTCTTCTTCTTTGTCTAGATCTCAATTAAACACCTTGAAGCTAATCTCAAAATCCACTCTGCATAGAACTGTAAACTTGACTTCCAATCTCCTAATTTTATCCAGTGACTTTTCCTACTTATCCTCCTTGTCTTCCATTGATATGGCAACACAAGTCTTATATAACCAATAAAATTCCATTTCCCTAAACAATTTGGTGTCTATGGATCTTGTGAAACCAATATCCTTTACCCAATCTTGAAATTCTTTCCTGATTATGTGCTTGGGAGTCTGATTATGTAACATCCTGCTCTTGCGTGCACTAAGAGAACTTATTCTTTGAGGACACTTGCTTGCAAGTGATCCAGATTATTATACTATTGGTCGTTTGATTATGACTATGAGGCATTATGGGTATGGTGATATGTTATTTTTTTGTATTGACAAAGATAGGTGTTATTGACTGGGTTCTCCTAAGTGTGTAGGACTTTGGACCTCGAGGATGAAGAGGCATAGATGAAACCCCTTGGACTCTGGATCGATTCAGGAAGTGGACTGTTGAGTTGATTATTCTTAATGTGACATATGTACATATGATTAGATGTTATGATGATTGATTATTTTGCTGACATGATTCTTTGATGATGTAGGCTGACAATAGCTTGTCGACTAGACTCACATGTGGAGTAGAGGGGTCACACACAACAACCATATACTTTGAGGGAGAGGTGTGGACAACAATCCTGCCACATCCTACTAGCACTCTCATTGTGGCTCGAACTGTAGGTCAACGATTACCTAGTTCGAGAAGGCCCACAATGTCACGAGGGAAAACTGCGACAATCACTCACGATGATTCTAAGGGGCATGCAATAAGGCATGGGCCTTATCCCTTAGAGTACCTTAGTCTCCCACAACATCACCTAGCAGAGTATTGACTCCAGGGGTTTCTGATGTCTACCAAGTCAGTCAAGACGTGAGTGACACCCTTAGAGAACGCAGTGCGTTTTGAAGAGCATGTCACGCAAGGAAAATGGGAAAAAGGTGAGTGGCACCCTTGGATCACTTAGTGCATCCTGAAGGGAACGTCATGATTTCAATGGGTAAGTGAATAAACCTAGTCGGTCTTAAAATTGAATAATGTGATAAGTAGTTTTAAAAACAATTTCCCTAATAAAAATGTCTCCCGGCCTAGTGAAATTAAAATGTAGGTCTAAGTAACACATGTGGTCAAAAATAATATTCATAATTATACATGTAACAAGAAAGGGATAAGAAATTCAATTAAATTATTAAAATCAAATTACAATGGGGGATTAAAATTTAAAAGGGAAATAATTGTTTTATCTACATATGCTAATTTAATTTTTAATTAAAAAGTAAAAAGGGGTAAATGGTTGTTTTTATACACTTGCTAATTTGAGTTTTAGTTAAAAAGGGAAAAGAGGGAAACTTAAAAGAATTAGGAAATTAAAGGAAAAAGGGGAAACATAAGGAAAAAGGGAAATGTAAGGAAAAAGATGAATGTCTATCTTAGTAAAGAATCTTGCCTTTAAGAACTTTATAATTATGAGCTCAACTAGGAATTTAGTAAAGGCGTAAGTCATTTAAGATGTGTAAGGGAATTTTGGTACACCAATGAGCGTTTTTAGGAATGTTTTTAGGTGGGTGAGGGAATAGGAATAATTAAATAATTAATGAAATTAATTTCTGGTGCAACTAGGGGGATGGGTGACATGTGTATGGGGGAGTCTTTTTCGGATTAAATTAATGAAAAAGAAATTAAATGAGAATTTTGGAAATAAATCACTTAAAAACTCTATAAAAATGATGGAGGAGGAGCATGGATCTGATCTTTATGCGTAACGTTACACTGCTGAATTTTTTTCTTGACTGAACTTATCTTGTGGGAGTTGGGATACCCAACTCAAGTAACGAGGCGAGATGGGTGTTATCTATTCTCTGGTATAGTGTGTGTGGCCCCTTTGTAGCTCGGGGGGCTGAGGAGTAAGAAGAGTACCCCTAGCATTGGTTGGGAGGTATCAGTGAGGTCACATCGGTCGGCAAGTGGAAGCTGGATGGAGCGCACAGGATAGAAACTACTAAGCAATTGTGTTTGGCTAAGGTACGCTAGTTTAATTGTTACTTGCAATGAATTTAAATGTGTTCATGTTATTCCTCTGTGCTCATTTAAGATTTCATTTCCACGCGTTGTCTTGCACCTGCGTTCCTTCGGTATTGTAATTCCCTTGCTTGTTGTTTTCTGAATGGATTTCCTTTGCTTCTGATTTCATTGACTTATCTGTGTGGGTTTTATTGATTATTATGAAGAGATTGTGCTTTATCTTCAACCTGTATCCCTAGGTCATAAATCCATGCCTGAGCAGTCAATATACCTATAGATTCTAATGCCCTGCTTTTCTGTGCATGGATGATGAGCAAAGGACAATTTTTGCCCAGCTGTCTACCCTTACTCATCCCTGCGTTTGATTAATTCATTGTCGAATGATTGGTCCTTGCACCTCCTTGTGCTGAGTATCTATATGTTCTTGTTGATTATATCTGGGCTTTATCTTTGTGATTGCTTAACATTCTACACCGTATGCAACCACAATTTGTTGGGCATTTGTACATCACATCTGGTTGGGATTTTTGTGTTCCTTAGTTTTGGATCCTTATGGATATTACACAACAATTTTTCTTGGTATGTTACACTGCAATTTCGTTTTACACAACATTTTAGTGATGGCGATATTTTTCTTTAGTTATATTTTTATTTATGTTAAAAAAATAGTGAAACTCTTGAGATACAACGATTCATGGATAACAATCATTCAGGATTTATTAGACAACATTACGTTTTGTTTACACAACCATCCATCCATATATTTACTAGACCGTGTTTATAGATTAAAGAAAGTTAGAGATGTAAAAGACATTGATACATGGTGATGTTAGAAGATAGCGATATTGTTGTTAGCATTTACACCTGTGTTTTCTTTGTTTTCATATAGCGTTTCCATGGTTGCTTTACCTGGGATTTCATGAATCATGTTTTCATGGTTTTCCTGTACCTATGTTTTCATGGTTATTGTACCTGCGTTTTCTGCATGGATTGCATTTGACTAGTAAATTTTTTTACTTTGATAGTGATTTAGTGTTACGGATTGCCATTTTGACGCCAACCGCACTCCTCGGAGCATGATCTCTCTCACAGGACCTTCTTTCCGCTCGGCCCGAAGAGTTTCAATACTCTTCTATCTTCCAATCGGAAGATTTGCACCCACAATTCTTTCCACACGACCCTCCTTCCTTGATTTATCGGAGGATCGGAGCTTCGCGGCTCGCGAATTCACTATCTATCCTTTGGGTTCTTGAATCCCCGAGACCCGATACGCCAGTCAACGCTGACTTCCCCTTCCGCTATCGGGACTTCGTTCTATCGTGTCTTGCAACTGGTGACACTAAGCACTCGGGGTCCCAACCTCCGATGTCCGATGCACCGAGATGCGACAACTCGCGATCTCGCTCCTTCGCGACTTCGCCACTCACGGCCCTGAATGACTTCTTCCTCAACTCCCGAGATCCGAGACGCCAAACCTTCGATGGTTTATGACACCTGTCCTCCACTACATTCCGTGGCCCACACTACTTACGTAGCTCTCAGAATATCGCCTCTCTCTCTATCGCAACTTCCGTTGCGTAGATTTGGAGTCTCGCTTCACGAACTCCCAATGTGTCGATCTGCGAGTAGGAATGTGCTCCTCGTGATCCCGATCGACGGCTCCTGCTCTCCCGAACTTCGAACCTTTACCAGCCCTTGCACTGTAACCCTCATGCAACTCTAAGAGATCCAACGATTTACCTAAACTTGCAGATTCTCCACGAAGAATCCTGACCATCCACTCTTCTTCTTGCGTAATCCACAGACAAGAAGTGCCTCTCCATGAGACTTGTTTGCCAACCTATGACGTTTCTTCTCAACCTACTCATGCAATTTCTATCCCAGTTTTTTAACAAACTTAAAGGCCTATCTCTCCTGAGATTTTACAACTTTAGAACTCTCAGGAAGAAACTCTTGCCCGCATTCCTTGCGGAAAATCTTCAATCATGACTAAGTGATGTAGCTCTTCGATCCTACGCAATCCTGTAGCAGAAATCCTTCAACCCTTTTGCTCAGAATCGCAACTCTGAGTCTTCACTTGGCCTGCGCACTCTTTGCACGGCACTGTTCCTACCTGCACTCTCAAAGAGATGAGAACAAAAGCTATCTCTAACTGAACCCTACATTCACGCACCCCTTGTGGATAAATTCAACTGCACTCCTTGCAGGAATCCTCTGGTTCACGTAGAGAAACAATTGAAACTCATTCACTCTTCCTCTCCTTCAGACTTCAGTTTCGAAACCTGAAATCATATGCACGGTATATACAAAGCAAATGCATAACAGAAAGCAAATATTCATGAGAAAAACCTCAATACACAGAGAAATAACACATAACCATGGAATAGAATCAAAGCTTCTCTATTAATTCAATGTCTGTACATGGGTGTTCTATACACAGTTCTCTACTTTCTCTTCTCTTCTTGCTCCTGAATGAATGATCTGAGTTATGTTACAATGTACAAAGGAGGGTGTCTATATTCATTTTCCCTCTCGAACTCTAAAGCTATCAAATCTAGAATTAACTATTCTATCTACTAGCATTAAATCTATTAAATGCCTCATCTACCTAAGGACGAGAGCTATCCGCTCAAGATCCATTACAATACAAGTGCACTTCTTTATAAATGACTTCATTAAAGAGAGGCGCAACAACTTCCAAATTATTTCAAAATGTGTGTTGGCTTATCCAGCTGTCTTCTGCTCGATGTGTTGTTGATGCTCCTGCATCATACTCCTCGGGTTGAAAATTTTCATGGGCTCCTATCCATGAGCTCCTGCATGGTCTGTCCATGCTTTTGTATTTCTGCCTCTGTCTCCAAGCTGGCATCTTCCACTAGGTGGTTCTTCCACTTGATCAAATACTCACAGTATTCTTTTCTCCTGGTCTTCTTACCCACTCGTTTATCCAGTATGCACTCCATTTGTGCCTTTTCTGCTACTAGTAATTGTTTCATCCACTGGATCACTAGTTCCTCAGTTCCAGTTTCTTCTTCTCTAGCCCTGTATGGGTATAAGTCTGCCACATTGAATATCGGAGATATTCCGATGCCATCCGGCAACTCAACCTCATAAGCATTCTCTCCGAATTTCTTCAAGACTTTACAGGGTCCGATTTTCTTCATTTTCAATTTATTGTATGTTCCCCTTGGGAACCTTTCCTTCCACAAGTGTGCTAGAACCAAATCACCAACTTTGAACTGAAGTTGTCTCCGATGCTGATCTGCTCTGTGCTTGTATTTCTGATTTGAGTCTATCAGTTGCTGCTTCACCTTGCTGTGAAGTTCCTTCATTGCTCCAGTGAATTCCTCTGCACTAGCACTGCTAGTCACAGTCTGTTCTGACTCCCTGAGTTCAGAAACTCCCCTCAGTTGTGTCCCATACACAATCTGAAATGGAATTTTTCCTGTACTCTGATTCACTGAATCATTGTATACGAATTCTGCCTGTGGTAATATGTTGTCCTAGCTGCTATGGTGCTCTGTCACCAAGCTCCTCAGCAAATCCCCCAAACTTCTGTTAACCACCTCTGTTTGTCCATCCATCTGCGGATGATATGCTAAACTAAACGCCAAGTTAGTTCCTATCTTCTTCCATAGCGTCCTCCAAAAATGACCTATGAATTTCGTATCCCTGTCCAAAACTATGCTTCTCGGCAATCCATGAAGTCGAACAACCTCTTTGAAAAAAAAGTTTGTGATGTGTGCCGCATCGTTGGTCTTCTGACACGGAATAAAATGTGCCATCTTTGAAAACCTTTCCACCACCACAAAGATGGAATCAACCCCTCTCTGCATCCTCGGCAAACCCAATACAAAATCCATGTTGATCGCCTCCCATGGCCTCTTTGGTATGGGAAACGACTGATAAAAACCTGCATTCTGCTTTTGCCCCTTCGAATGCTGACAAATTCGACACCTGTCAACAAACCTCTTGACATATGCTCGCATGCTTGGCCAGAAATATGATTCTCTCAACTTTGTGAATGTCTTGTCGTGGCCAAAGTGCCCTGCTAAGCCTCCGTTGTGTTTCTCCTTTAACAGATTCTCCCTCATGGAGCAATTTGGAATACACAGTTGATTGCCTCTGAACAACAATCCTTCCTAGATCATGTAATCTATCCATGGGATTCGATCCCTGAGAACTGGATTCTCAGCTGCTTCGTATGCTTCTCCGAAGTCTGCATCTCCTGCGTACATGTCCTTTAGATTCTCAAAACCCAATGTTTTGACTCAGAATTCCTGCAGCAACAAACATTTCCTGCTCAAAGCATCAACGACTTTGTTAACAGTTCCTGAAATGTGTTTTATCACAAACGTGAAATTCTGCATGTACTCTACCCATTTTTCATGCTTCTGATTCAACTTCTCCTGTTGACTCATAAACTGCAATGCATGATTATCACTATACAATACAAATTCTTTCAGGATCAAGTAATGCCTCCACTTCTTCAGCGCCTATATGATGGCATAAAACTCGTTATCATATGTGGAGTATTTAAGCTTTGCTTCATCCAGCTTCTCGCTGAAACATGCAACTGGTCTGTCTTCTTGACTTAAGACCCCTCCTACAACATATCCACTTGCATCACATTTTACCTGAAATGTCTTCATAAAATCCGGTAACACCAACATTGGTTGTTCCGTTATCTTCCGCTTCAACAAATTGAAGCTTTTCTCAGCCTCTGTTGTCCAATGAAAATACTTATGCCGTTTCTTCACTATGTCCATCATTGCTGCGCTAATCCCACTGAAATTCTTGATGAACTTTCGCTAGAAACTAGCCAACCCGTGGAAACTCCTCACCTCAAAAATATTTCTTGGTGATGGCCAATTCTTGATCACTTCTACCTTACTTGGATCCATCTTCAGCTCATTTGCTGAGATAAAAAAACCCAAATAAATGAGCTCTATATTCATGAATGAGGACTTCTTCATGTTAATCAACAACTTCTCCTGCTGTAGCTTCCTCATCACAATAGCCAAATGCTTCAAATGTTCATCTTTCGTCTTACTAAAGATCAGTATATCATCTAGATATACGACTACAAATTTTCCCATGAATTCCCTCAGGACTTCATTCATCAGCCTCATGAATGTGCTCGGCGCGTTTGTCAAGCCAAATGGCATGACCATCCATTCGTACAAACCTTCATTTGTTTTGAATGTTGTCTTCCATTCATCACCTTCCCTCATGCGAATCTGATGATATCCGCTCTTCAGATCAATCTTTGAAAAATAATTTTCCCCACTCAGGCAATCCATCATATCATCCATTCTTGGCAGTGGAAATCTGTACCTGATGGTAATTTTTTTGATCGCTCTAGAGTCTATACACATCCTCCAACCCCCATCCTTCTTTGGACTAAGCATTGTTGGAACACCACACGGACTCAGGCTTTCTCTGACCAATCCTTTATCCAACAAATCCTGGACTTGCTTCTTGACCTCCTCGTTTTCCTGTGGCGTCAATCTGTACGCAGCCTTATTTGGAAAACTGGCTCCAGGTATGAGGTCTATGTGATGGCTTATGCTCCTCATCAGTGGCAATGAACGAGGTAGTTCGTCCACTATGATGTCAGCGAACTCTCCCAGTAGTTCCTGAATCTCATCTGGTAGATCATCCACTCTTGTGCTAGTCAAGACAGTCCTCGATTTCCTGACCACAAAGAATTGTGGATCTTCTTTCTTCTCCATCTCTGTGAGAAGCTCCTTCCTGCTCATGAGAAGTATTGTGTTGTTCACTTCTGGTTTCACCTCCTTATCCTTTATCGGAAGCAATATATGGGTTCTCCCATCCTTCTCTAAAGTATATGTGTTCATCCTCCCATCATGAACCACATTTCGGTCATATTGCCATGGTCTACCCAGCAATAAATGACATACATCCATGGGAATGACATCACATAAGATCTTATCCTTATATTCCCCCATCTTGAATTCAACTAAAGACTGTTTAGTGACACTCACCTGATGTCCTTTTTGTAGCCATGAAACTTTGTATGGACTCGGTGATCAGTTGTATCCAGCTCCATCTTTTCTACCATCTCGGTTGAAACGAGATTATCGGTACTTCTGTTGTCCACAATAACCTTGCATTTCCAGCCCTTGGTTTTGCATGTGGTCCTGAAAACTATGGTCCTCTAAGTTGTGTCCTCCACCTCCTTCTCGGGTGTTAAGAGAACTTTATGCACTGTCAGTGACCTCCCACTTCCAGTGTCTTCATTCTCAACATCACGCCCCTGCACCTCAGCGATGTGAGCTTCTCCTCCATCTTTCCTTTTCTTTGGACACTCAAACGATTTGTGCCCATTTTTTCCACATGTAAAACATATGATTACTCCACCCCGGCCTCTTCCTCTACCTCTGGTATGAGGAAAAGTATTGGCATCAGCATAATCTCCTCTCTATTCATTATGATGTCCCCTTTGTTCAACCTGTGGTTGTCCTTGCTGTGAGGTTCCACCTCTCTCAATCTTACCCTAAGGTTTCTTCCATTCCTCCTTGGGTTTCTGATATTTCTCTTGGGCAACTGCCTTGCCTCTGGGCTGACTTCTACCCCGCCCTCGTTGTCCTTGCTTACGACTCAGCTTCTCCTCGGCTTTCAGAGCCATCTAGTAAGCATCCTCAACTGTTCTGATGGTTGTCATGCTTAATTCATCCTAAATGTTGTATCTTAGACCATTCAGGTATCTGGCAACCTTCTCATCATCACTCTCTCGATGACCTGCTCTAATGTTGAGCTTGTAAAACTCTTCGGTGTATTCCTTCACCGTCATCAACTTCTGTCTCAGGTTCTGCATCCGCCTGAACAGTGTGATCTGGTAATCTCTTGGGATGAATTTTGCCTTCATCTTAGCAATCATTCGATCCCAGCTTTTGATCTTTTTCTTTCCTTTGCAGCGTTTGTCAGCTTGTAGCTCATCCCACCATAGTGCTGCATGTCCCTTCAACTTCGTGACAACATGCCTGAACTTTTTATCCTCTTCGATATCCTCATAATCGAAGTAGGTGTCAAGAGCTCGGATCCAATCCAGTAGCTCCTCTGCATCCAGAATTCCTTCATAGACTGGAATGTCCATTTTCTTCTTTAAACTCATCCGAGTGATAGCCTTAATTAACCACTCGTTGGCTTCATCTTCAGCTGCAACTTCTCCTTGTGGTTCATCTTCAGCTTCATTGTCAGAATCACTAAGATCCCCTGCACCAGTTGTGCGTCTTTGAGCTGTTTCCATCTCCTCGAGTCTTGCTCTGAGATCTTGTATCTGTCTTTCCATCTCTGGATTCCCTGTCGGCCTGCCTCTTCTTCGCACATCCCTGTCCTCTGGATCAGGCGATTGCCTTTCTCTTCTAGGAGGCATGTTGAAGTCTCTTTCTCCTTGTTGCAGAAAACAAAGAGTAACTCCTTGCTCTGATACCACTCTGACGCCAACCACACTCCTCAGAGCACGATCGCTCTCACAGGACCTTCTTTTCACTCGGCCCGAAGAGTGTCAATACTCTTCTATCTTCCAATCGGAAGATTTGCACCCACAGTTATTTCCACGCGACCCTCCTTCCTTGATTTATCGGAGGATCGAAGCTTCATGGCTCGCGAATTCACTATCTATCCTTTGGGTTATCGAATCCTCGAGACCCGATACGCCAGTCAACGCTGACTTTCCCTTTCTCTATCGGAAATTCGTTCTATCATGTCTCGCAACTTGTGACACTAAGCACTCGGGGTCCCAACCTCCGATGTCCGATGCGCTGAGATGCGACAACTCGCGATCTTGCTCCTTCACGACTTTACCACTCGCGGCCCCGAATGACTTCTTCCTCGACTCCCAAGACTCGAGATGTCGGACCTCCAATGGTTTATGACACCTATCCTCCACTACCTTCCATGGCCTACACTACTTACGTAGCTCTCGGAATATTGCCTCTCGCTCTATCGCAACTTTCGTTGTGTAGATTTGGAGTCTCGCTTCACAAACTCTCGATGTGACGATCTGCGAGTAGGATTGCGCTCCTCGTGATCCCGATCGATGACTCCTTCTCTCCCGAACTTCGAACCTTTACCAGCCCTTGCACTATAACCCTCATGCAACTCTAAGAGATCCAATGATTTACCTAAACTCGCAGATTCTCCACGGAGAATACTGACCGTCCACTCTTCTTCTTGCGTAATCCACAGACAAGAAGTGCCTCTCCACGATATTTATTCGCCAACCTGCAACGTTTCTTCTCAACCTGCTCACGCAACTTCTATCCCGGTCCTTTAACGAACTTAAAGGCCTATCTCTCCTGAGCTTTTACAACTTCAGAACTCTCAGGAAGAAACTCTTGCCCACATTCCTTGTGGCAAATCTTCAATCACGACTAAGTGATGTAGCTCTTCGATCCTACGCAATCCTGCAGCAGAAATCCTTCAACCCTTTTTCTCAGAATCGCAACTCTGATTCTTCACTTGGCCTGCTCACTCTTTGCACGGCACTGTGCCTACCTACACTCTCGAAGAGATGAGAACAAAAGCTATCTCTAACTGAACCCTACAGTCACGCACCCCTTGCCGACAAATTCAACTGCACTCCTTGCAGGAATCCTCTGGTTCACGTAGAGAAACAATTGAAACTCATTGACTCTTCCTCTCCTTCAGACTTCAGTTTCTAAACCTGAAATCATATGCATGGTATATACAAAGCAAATTCATAAAAGAAAGAAAATATTCATGAGCAAAACCTCAATACACAGAGAAATAACACATAACCATGGAATTGAATCAAAGCTTC
Organism: Picea glauca; assembly: GCA_000966675.3. Classification (NCBI taxonomy): domain Eukaryota; kingdom Viridiplantae; phylum Streptophyta; class Pinopsida; order Pinales; family Pinaceae; genus Picea; species Picea glauca. The sequence continues at coordinate 268,912 of JZKD02S1903622.1, forward strand.
TCTATTAATTCAATGTCTATACATGGGTGTTTTATACATAGTTCTCTTCTTTCTCTTCTCTTCTTTCTCCTGAATGAATGATTTGAGTTATGTTACAATGTACAAAGGAGGGTGTCTATATTTGTTTTCCCTCTCAAACTCTAAAGCTATCAAATCTAGAATTAACTATTCTATCTACTAGCATTAAATCTATTAAATGCCTCATCTACCTAAGGACGAGAGCTATCTGCTCAAGATCCATTACAATACAAGTATGCTTCTTTATAAATGACTTCATTAAAGAGCGGTGCAACAACTTCCAAAGTATTTCAAAATGTGTGTTGGCTTATCCAGCTGTCTTCCGCTCGATGTGTTGTCGATGCTCCTGCATCACATTTCATGGACAACAATCTTATGTTGAGAATGACAACAATTGTAAGATGTGTATGTATTAGAAAACTTATTTATGCAGTGATTTGTGCAGGGAAGCGATTTGTATGCTGTGTATATTGTAATGTATGATAGCACTAGCATAGTTGATAGACAACATGTCATAAATTTTATAGATAGTGATTTAATTTTGCAGTGATATTATAATTGTACAAAGATATCAAAGTCGACAACGAATATTAGACAAAAATGCCATTTTAGTTATGCTATATAATATGCTTGATTGGCAACGTTATAATCTAAACAAATGTGAATTTTTATGGTCACGATTTGTATGTTATGTGAACTACGCTGACATAGATAGTGATTCCATTGGACATAAATTTATTAGTCAACAATTTTATGAACAACGTAGATTTGGTTTCATATATTGTTGTTGTCAACAATTTTATATACATAATATTCCATGACTTCATAGGGTGGACAGATAGCATTATCACGCCTTTATTCTACAACCATCCATTGTAACTAATGTCGGACAACTATGCCATGGCTAGGTTGTGTTTCCATTGGTAATATTAATGGACTGAGTATTTATTGTAGACATTGATCACTTACCTTTACAGATAGCTCCATTATATTGGTTAGATAATGGTTGATGACAACAATCATGTCTCCTTTCTGACATCGATTTAAATACTTTTTATGGCATCTCTATCATGTATCATAGACAACGACATCACACCTTCATAGAAAACGTGCCATGTAATTCCTTAGACAACCACTTAATGTTTTCCTAGGAAGCGAATTCATTGTTATTTAGCCATTGGTTATGTTGAAACAAAATTTATATTTTCCTAAAAAATCTTACACTAAAATAAAATTTCCGCTTTTTATTTAAATAAAAAGAGCACAAAAATACAGTTGAATAATCACAGTTAAAGAAAGGCCACTTGATCAATCCAACAGTTTAAAATGTCTTAATAGATTATGGAGTCGTCCTTGGTTTTAAAGAGAAAGGGTCAAAATGTTAAAGGCTTTTCTTAAGTTTCGGGGTTCTGCGACCAACACAATTTTGATATTTAACGACAACCTCAAAGTCCTGATACCGAAATCAAGAAAATTAATTTTAAAAGGAAATCAAACCAAGTTAATAAGAATAATTAAAAACGTTTAACACTAATTTAAACTTATTGCATTTTCATTTTCAGGAATCTCAACTCAAACAACAATTCAAAATCCCAATGTGCAAGTCCCTAAATCATGTTTAATCGCAATTAATTAAAGTTTAATCATACATTAATATCTTGTTAATCAATTGCGTTTTTGGAAATTAGAGAATTGTCACCCATCTCACCCAAAAAATCCTGAAGAATAGAGTCCCGAAAGTATTAAGTTCTAAGTGTGATTAACTTAACATCAAAACAAAGTTTAGCGATATAATTTACTTTTTCACGTTTTCTCTTTTCGGGATTTTTCAAAGACATTTCATTTGAACTCCTGGTTTCAAATCATTGATATTTAGCAGCAGTTATTATATATTAATGAAAAATCTTGTAGTGTAAGATGCATATCTCTAGACGTACTCTCCTCATTAAGGAAAATGAATTTATCGACCATAGAAAGAACTGTCTAATTAAAGCAGGCTGAAGGCGAATAAAGGTTTCTAATTCAAATTTCTTTCTCACTTTCAGCAAACTAGCAAGTAGTATCTAAGAAAAGCTTACACCTTCTTTTCTATAACAACTACTTTCTCTTTATCATAGGTATCATGGCACCCAGGAAAGCGCAGAAAAAGAGTGATGACGCTGGTGAAAGCTCAAATCCAAACTCAAATGTTCTATCTAATACAACACCACATGTAGTAGATTTGGTCAGGTCCTGGATACATATTTTTGAAATCTTGGAGCATGAGGTTAAGAATTGTCCACACAGTTTTGGAAATGAAAGGACTCTTAAGACTGAAAATAAACTTAGAGATATAGTAGAGGTCGAGATCCATAAAGTAGCTACACAGTCGAAGCTCATGCCATACAATGACATGATAAACTAGGCTCTGATGAACACCGATGTGCAAACTAGAAGCATCACGAACCATCAAAAGGTCATCGTCGACTCATTCAGGCCAGAACGCATTCAATTAATGTACAAGCTATCCCCTTTTTCTAAATATATTTATAATGTCGAATTCATACAAGAGTTTCAACGAAAGGAGTGTACAAAATTTGACCAAACCTATCCAGATATAATCCAAGGATGGTGGGGAATTCCAACAAAATTTAGAGTTGATACCCATGGAATTTATGCCACATCATCGTTAAATGAATATATAGTTTATATAGAAATGATGTTATGTAGACTATTTGGGAGGCAAATCCCTACCCATTTCCCCATAGAATGGGTGCCAATTATACACGAGGTAGTCGAGGGTTACACTTTCAACTGAGGTAAGATTCTATCAGATAACCTAACCAAGGTGATTGTTGAGTATCAAATGGAAAAGTAAAAAGGCCAACCAATGTGTTTTTACATGGAAGCATGTGTCATGGATGCTATTTGTTATATGACCCCTTTCCCATTTATGAATTAGATATGGAATCCAACCTATGCATAACCCATCCATTTGTATCACTCTCAACTATGGGAAGAAAAAACAAAAGATTTATTTTACGAAATCTGTCACTGTGTAGTGATTCATGTGCACCAAATATTGTATGGATACCCAAACCCCTCAGATTTCGGAGAAAATCATGAGAAACCTCAAGATAGTTGCAGATTGGTTTATCGAAGAGAATTTCTCTTATGTCAGAGTCTTCAGACGTTCAATTCCCCCTCATGCTCTCCCAAAATTTCTCCCTGATAGACTGGTGTGTAGAGAAGTATCTTATCAAATAATAACAGGAGGCATTGACAAAGAGTTAAAAGAAGTTTAGAAGAAATTATGTCCAGCTTTTCCTGTACATATTGGGAGGTTTTCATTGCTAAATTTTGGCCATTCCAAGGTAGAAGCTACAACACTTGAAGACATTAAACTAGTAGATGTTGAACTTAGAAGGCATGATCCATATCAAATTGTAGGAAAACATCTAGTTCATTGCAATATGAAAATGTATGAGCATGAAGACTCCCCATGTGACGACATATTTAAAGGATCCAGATCCTATGAGGAGATATTAGATAGATTCCATGGGTTATGCCTTGACCTACAAGCCAACTTTCTTTCTTTCCAGAAGCAGAGACAAAGTGGGTTGCCAAGGATACTACAAGGAGAATCGATAAACCCCCTTTTAGAACAAGAAAGTATACCTCTAGGTTTCGAACCAAAGTCTCTGAATAAAGAGACTACAGAGGAAGAACCAAAGAATCTTGAAGTGTCTTCACAAAAAGCAGAAACTTCACAGACAAATCATCCAAGGTCTGAAACAGATTCTAAGTTAGAGACACCTTTAAAACTGAATCAAATGGTTTCTCCTTTATCATCACTATTCATGTCGATACCCCCAAAACAATAGAAGGAACACAATTCACTAAGTTAGGAGGTCCTATTACAACATTGACTCCTTTACAGTCAAATTTTGGGACTCCCCATATTGAAGTTATTGTTGATTAAAGTTGGTTGTCATTGATGTCAACCCTTGAAGAAAGCCCCATAGCATAAAGGTTTGGGTAATGGAACCAATATTGTTTGATGTAAATATGACTCATTATTGTTTTGTCATGGTTGATAAGAAGTAAATATGGATGAACTCCAAAGTGGTCCCCTTATGGTGAAAGCCCTCATGGGAAGACACTTTGTGGGATAAGAGAACCCATGCTTAATTGTGGAATAATGAGATGAAGGAAAGTGAACTTTTCAGGGAAAATATCCTATATGGATAGTGCTTGTCATTTCATTTCTAGTGGTATGTGGAACGTCACATAATTCCTCACGGTTAGAGAGTTATGGCCATGAGAAGTTGGAGACCCCGGGTTTGGGTAATGGACCCAAGTTTGTTTGATGGCTAACCGTATGAGTTATGATACATTTTCAGATAATAATATTCTATATGGATAGTACATGTCATTCCATTTCTAGTGGCATGTATAACATCACATAACTCCTCACGGTTTGAGAGTTATGGCCTTACAAAGTTGGAGGACCCTCATATGTCATCTAGAAGCCCCAAAAGGTCAAAGTAGTCAAAGTGGTTTAAG
>JZKD02S1903622.1:296121-322797 GCA_000966675.3 Picea glauca
ATAATTAGTCATTATCCAGTCTCCTATATTTTAGGGGAGAATATTCCACCTAGAGAATATTCTCTTTCAGTTGACACTTCAGTTTGACTAGTTGAGTTGAGTTTAGATGTTGCACTGGTTTTGTCACCATGCAACATTGGGATCATCACCAAGTCATTACTCTTTTTTCAATCACTTAGTTGAAGACTAGTTGACTAGTTAACTCATCTAGGTGGCAGTTCACTCCTGTAACTTCCTGAGAGACTAGACTAGGTGGCAATTCACTCCCGTAACTTCCTGAGAGACTAGACTAGGTGGCAGTTTACTCTTGTAACTGTTGGTGTGTGTCCAAATCAATCTAGACCACCACTATGGCTCATTAGTTACTCATTTATTCTATATATATTTTAAACTATTCACTCTTTGAGTGTGGAAAAAGGTTAATGAGAATTATTTCCATTCTTTCTCTCATTCTTCTTCTTTTTCCAATTCTCTCTGCAAATGTGTGTATCATTGTTTAGCTAGATCTATTCTGTGTAGGTTTAACACATTTACATATAGAACTCGGACTCACAGATCAGACCAATATCGCGTTAAACTTGTTTAAAACTATCTTAGAGACAACCACCACCCAGTTTGAACTTGAACGTTCATGGGCAATCATTGAATAGGACATAAGCGTCTAGGAATGATTGGAAGCTAGGAAAAGACAACGTAGAAATCAACCATAGCTTCTTTTCCTAAAGAACTAATTTCCCTCCATTTATCAAAAACCTTATTTACTTTTATGGATGCCTAGACTTTATACTTTAAAGCCTTAAGAATAAACTCTGGAACAACATATTTTTGGCACCGTTTCCAGGGAATGAAGAAGCGAAATTATTTTTCCTTGGGAAGAACGACACTGGTAATTTATTTATTTGATAGTGAAAAAAGATTGAATACTTTATAAGTATTTTTCCACCTTTCACTTGGTGACTGCATGATTAATAAACTGGATTTTAACCGAAAGAACACCAAAAAAAACCCAAATAACAAGCAGACTTCGCCTGTATCCGACCCAGAAAAAGTTCTAAAATCAAGGAGACTCTTTAAGAAGACTGCTTCATTGACTAGTAATATTTATCAACCTAAATTCACACAGTCGAATACTAAGGATCTACTTGAAAAGTCAAATGCCCCACTACTTTGTGGAGAATCATCCATCGACAAACTTGAAATCCTAGAACCTAGGTTGGTCCTACCCAAATTTAAAGCTGAGACTTTTTCAACTGTTTCTTTTACCAAGAAAAGTAAAAGATCTATCTCACTTCCTGCCTCAATTGACATTTCTTTACTTCCTAAAGTTCAGTTTCCAATCTCTCAAAACTTCGAAGAATATATCATATACCTTGTGTTAGCACCAATTCTTGCAAGGTGGTGTTTCTCTCTGATTCCAGGCCCTTGGTGTAAATGCATAGAAATGGGGTTTAAAAACCCATCAAATGTGTTTTATTCAAAGGCCACAGTCATGAGCACCGAGTGAAGCACACAGAAGAAGTCCATTTTGGGCTTAAAATCAAGCGAGCGGGCATTTTGTTTTCAACGGCGAGGATCCACAGATGGAGCAGATCAACAGTTATTGGGTAAGCTTTAGTCGTGGAATTGCGTGAGGTTTAGCACATGGGCTCATCTCTTATGGCCAAAGTCATGAAGTGATTATCCGTTTCACGATTTCGTCTATCGAGAATTCAAAAGACACGGGGTCTCTCTTCCACTGCATCAGGAAACCCCAAAACCCTAAATGTGAAAAGTCGTTTTGGCATTCTGGCTACCGGGACTTCAAAATAAAAGGGGTCACTCCTCCACTACATCGGGAATCGCCGAAACCCGAAACGTGAAATGTAAGAGCCCCCTAGGAGCCGTTTCGAAATTCCGTCTACCGGGAATTCAAAAGACACGGGGTCTCTCTTCCACTGCATCGGGAAACCCTGAAACACGAAATGTGAAAAGTCATTTTGACATTCCAGCTACCAAGAATTCAAAAGACACTGGGTCACTCTTCCACTACATCGAGAAACCTTGAAACTCAAAATCCGAAAATTCGTTTTGGCATTCCGACCACCGGGACTTCAAAATACAAGGGGTCGCTCCTTCACTACATCGGGAATTGTCGAAACCCGAAATGCAAAATACAAAAGCCCCCCAGGATCCGTTTCGGCATTTTGGCTACCGGGACTTCAAAGGACAAATGGTTGCTCTTCCACTACATTTCGAAACCCCAAAACGCGAAATGTGAAAAGCGCCCAAGATCATTTCGACATTCTGGCTACCGTGAATTCAAAAGACATGGGGTCTCTCTTTATGTATTCAGTCTCGGCCACCCTCCATGGAAGAAGTAGTTAATGAATATTGAGTAGGTGGTTGAGACCTCAGCTCAAGCCATGAATGTAAGGCATGGAGGTTATGGCAGGTAGTCTGCCCAAGATCATCCTGTGTGCAGGTTTTCCTAAAAGAGCCATGTCGATTTGATGTCCTCGACTGATCAGAAGAGCCTGTGCACGCTAAGTTAGACTTTAATGTCTCAGCTACCCTCCTTCTACCAAGGGGGTGAATTTCTCTGAGTATATATACTTAGTTTTTTTATTTTTGTAAATATGGATGGTAGAGAAAAGCTCCCGACTGTAATCTTTTAATGAAGCACTGGTTTTCATGGCTATGTATCTGTATATGAAATTTCCTTGTTTAATGTAAGGCAACTCTCTTTTTCATCTTGTTTTGATCTCAAACTGAAAGGGTTCATGATTGAATGATTCACATCAATTGTCATGACTCTGTTATGATAACGGATTTATTATAGCTCTGTTATTTTCTTTTAGTGTTTATGATTTTGAATATAAGAAGTTCTTGTGTTCAAAGTTTTCTTCTACGGGCTGTTGGAAGCTTAATGCCCATAACAAACCTTCACATATCCTCACATAAGTATTCCTCCTACTCAACCTTATTACAATTTACTGCCTGAAATTGAACCAAGACCTCATCTGCTTGTGCATGCCTGGCCTAGTTTCTGAGTTAGAATGACATTGTTCCAAGTTTACTTCCATCCATCACCCTTTATCAACAAATCATGACATTTAAACTGATGGGCCTCAGGCTTACTCCTGCCGCAATCCAGGAGTGACTTCTGACGCCAACATTTCTGGCACCGTTGTCGGGGACAAAGTTGAAAATTTTCCCTGGGATCAAACGACACCGAGCCTCTGATTCTGAAGGTGCATCTGGCATCAGAGCCCTACGAGATTTTTGTTGTGCACCTGGTGACTCCATTGTGACGAATCCACTGTGGTGAACCTGTTGTTTTAGTTGTGGCTTCCAGAGGTAGACACACGCGGTCCCATCCACATCTGCCTCTAGTTACACCTGAAGCTGATCCAGAGGTGATTATCAGAAAAGGAAAGGCCTCTGAAGGAAAAAATCCCACTACTGAACAAGGTAATTTTCCATCTACTTTTGTAGAAACTCCATTTTCTTCTTCTCAGCTTCCTAGCAAACCTTTTTCTGAAGTTTCCTATTTCCTAAATTTTGGAAGTGTTCCTGCTGAGTTTTCCCCTCCTGATCTGGGATTGGAGGGAGAAATCCTTATCACTCCCCTCTCCTCTTCAATTGTACCTTGGCGTAGACCCAGGACCACATAAGATTTTTCCAATCCTAGCTCTACTACCCCTCCTCTTATTACTGTTTCTGCTACTATACAAAGAGAAGCACTTGTTGACGCAAGCCCCTTAGCCTTCTCTCTGAATCCCCCATTGTTTCCCCTTCCACCTGGAAGCTCACTTCTAGTATCCCCTGTTCGAGCTTCTTCTCCTCTGAGTTCTCCTCCACCTAATATCCCTATGGTAGGAGAAAATCCCCCCATGGCCAGAATGGAGGCTATAATAGCTGCTAGGTATGCTCCCCTATTGTTACCTCAGCCTCTCAATGCCCTTCCAGCAGATGGCTATCTTAAGCAGTTGCCCAAGTTTACAAGCGAAGGGGACATAGCTGCAGAAGAACACCTTGAAGCCTTTTACAGTTTTACAGATGATCATGTTATCATGCATGTAGATGTATGGATGAGGATTTTTGTCCATAACCTTAAAGGTGAGGCTAGAAAGTGGTTTAGGGCCCTACCTCCTGGATATATCGATGGGATTGAAGCTTTGGATAATTCATTTTTGAGATAGTGGGGAGATAAGAAAGACTTCATGTATTACATGACAAAGTTCAGGTCTTTGAAGAGAAAGGAAGGAGAGTCTATCTCTGACTTCTCCAAGAGATTCAATAAAATGTACAATAATATCCCCTCTGAGATAAATCCCTCAGAAGCCTCTGCTAAAATAACTTATGCTAGCACTTTTGATCCCGATTTCTTCCTCCTGTTGAGGGAAAGGAGAGCGACTACTCTAGCTCACATGCAGGATGCAACCGTGGAAGTAGAATCTAACATATTGGCTATTGACCAACTCAGGAATAAGGTTTATAGAGACATATCTAGGAAGAGACCTAAAGCCTCTCCATCCAATTCCTCTCCCCTTCCCCTTCAGACGGATGAGGTAACTAAAGTGATAAAATCGCTTTCAGCTAGAATGGAAAGGTGGGAGTTAGAAGGGAAGCCCATGTACAAAAATCCTCAAAATACTGATAACAGAGGCTTTAGGAGGCCTAGCAACAATGTGCCATAGGATTTTCCAAGGGAACAAAGGAGCAAAGACAGAGATGATCAGAGGATTCAAACCCCTCTCCAAAATGGCCTAATTTCTCATGAGGAAGGAGAGGAGATACATGAGCTCGACCCTGAAATTCACTGTATTGAAGACACTTTCCCTTTTCCCCATTTGAATCAATCTATATATGAAGAATCCCTTATGAACAGTCAAGTCAATGAGTTGGGTAAAAGGGAAAAGGTCCACAACACTCCTAACATATATCATCTCAAGTCAAAGAAGAAAGAAGGGAATTTTGATAGCCATGATCAGCCCCTCATAGCAGAAAAACCTGCTAAACCTGCAACAATCACTACTAAAGAAAAGAAAACTCATAATACTTCGCCAATAGCCAAAGAACCTATCTCTAAGGTAAGGGAAGCTCCTAAGCCTCTTTTCTCCTTTCGTTTTGAGAATGAAATTCAAAATATTATAATTCCTGTACCCCTCTCAGAACTAGATAAAAATGAAGATTTCAAAAGGTCCCTCTCCAAACTGCTACAATCTGAGTCCCCCAGCCTTCCTCGGACTCAGTAAATATTCAAGATGAAAATGTAGCAGTTGTCCTAGGTCCCATGGTAGAATACAAAGATGATTCATCCCCTCCATGAATATACATGATAAGGTCCTGCATAATTGCCTCATGGATTCAAGAGCTTCCCACAACCTTATGCCCAAAATAGTCATGGAAGAATTGGGACTGGAAGTGACAAAGGCTTATCACGATTTATACTCTTTTGATTCAAGGAGGGTGCAATGCCTTGGAGTCATCAAAGACTTGGTGGTCTCTTTATTTCAGCTACCAATGAAGAGTGTGGTCATGGACATTGTAGTAGCTGATGTTACCCCCAATTTCGGCATGTTGTTGTCAAGATCTTGGATTTAAAAAATTGGAGGAACATTACAGATGGATCTCACATATGCCACCATTCCAGTTTTTGGAGGGGAACACAAGAGGTTGTACAGAGAAGCTCAGTTGGCCTACATTGTTAGTGATGAAGGAGACCCCACCAATCACCCTATCTTTTCACTTGACATTGATTTGGGTTCTAGTTTATTGTAGATCACTGATACTTCTGAAGCCCCTTTTCAAATCAGAAAGAAACCCATATTTAATCAAAAGATACCTCCTCCAACCACCTCTATTTGGAATATTTTCTTCAATGGAGCTTCTTCTAGTGAAGGCATTGGTGCTGGAGTGGTTTTTGTGTCACCTTGTCAGGAAACCATATCCCTGTCATACAAGCTAGAATTTGAAGCTACCAATAATGTGGCAGAATATGAAGCTCTTGTTCTGGGTTTGAGGGTTGCAAAAGACATGGGAATTGAGGAGGCAACAGTGTTCAGAGATGCTAAGTTGATAATACAACAAGTCAAAAATGCTTATCGAGCTAAGAACCCTCGACTCAGGAGTTACAAAAATGAAGTGTGGGACCTGATTGATAATTTCTTCTCAGCTTTCAACATTTCTTTTATTCCAAGAGAGGAAAATACTTTGGCTGATTCCTTAGTTGTCTCAGCGAGTCTGTTCAGGATCCCTTTGTCGCCTAAGATCAAATATTAGGTTTAGATAATACATAGGCCGTCTGTTCTGGACAATATCAAGCATTGGAAGGTATTCGAAGATGATCTTGAAATCAAAAAATTTCTTCAGTCTGTCGATGAATTTTTTGCATTGCACATTGATCAGGATCCTAATCTCGAAAGTCACCCTCACCCTAAGGTATTTTTAAATAAAATTGTTGATCACCATATTATTCATCTACCTAGCAACCATATTCCAAAGGGACTAGTCCCTTTAGAAATATTGTTCGATGGGAATGATGTGGCAGTAAAGGGTAGGTTTTCAAATGGAGATGTTGATACAACGAAGTGCAACATCGGCACACAGGAGGAGCCTACGTTTGTCAAGTTGTCAAGCAGTTTGACCGAAGAACAGAGGGACAAACATACCGAGTTATTAAGAGAATTTTCTAATGTGTTTGCATGGACCTATGAAGACCTCAAGACATATGACACATCTGTCATGGAACACAAAATCCCACTGAAGGAAGAGGCTAAGCCATTTAGGCAGAAGCTAAGACAGATAAATCCCATGTTGTTTCCTGTCATGGAGAGAGAAGTGAAGAAGTTGTTAGATGCCCAAATCATTGTCCCCTTGAGATATTCTGAGTGGGTAGCCAATTTGGTCCCGGTGAGGAATAAAATTCGAGAAATCAGGCTCTGTGTTGATTTCAGGAACCTAAACAGGAGCTCAAAGAAAGACAATTATCCCTTGCCCAACATGGAACACATATTGCAAAGGGTAACTGGTGCATCTAGAATATCCATGATTGATGGTTTTTCTAGCTATAATCAAATATCAATCATGCTTGAAGACAGAGAAAAAATAGCCTTCACCACTCCAAGGGGCACATTCCTGTATGCCAGAATGCCTTTTGGATTAATGAATGTAGGAGTAGCATTTCAGTGAGCCATGGGCATAGCCTTTATTAGGGAGAAATATCAGTTTGTGGTGATCTATATGGATGACATCACAGTCTTCTCCAAGTCTGATAAGGAGCATTGTTGTCACTTGAGGAAAGTTTACCTGAAATGCCAGAGGTTTGGCCTTTCCTTAAATCCCAAGAAATCTTTGTTTTCTATGAAGGACGGGAAGTTGTTAGGCCATATAGTATCAGCAGAGAGAGTGAGAATTGATCCCAGTAGGGTAGAGGAAATTCATACCCTGTCACTTCCCAGGTCTAGAAAGGAAGTTTAGGTTTTTTTAGGGAAGATTAACTTTCTGAGGAGGTTCGTCTCAAATTTTTCCGAGTTGGTGAAACACATCACAGCCATGCTCAGAAAGGGAAATGAAGTAAAATGGAATGTTGAACCCAGGGAATATTTTGTCCAAATAAAAAGGGCATTGACTGAGGCACTTGTGCTGATTAGTCCTGATTAATCTAAGGATTTCCTAATTTTTTCTTTTGCTTCTTTTGATACAATAGTAGCGGTCTTATTGCAGAAAAATGAGGAAGGGTGAGAGAAACCCATTTCCTTCTTCAATAAGGCATTAAGAGATGCAAAAATTAGGTATGAGATCATGGAGAAGTAGGCCTATGCCTTGGTGAAAACTCTCAAATCTTTCAAAGGATATGTCTTACACTCAAGAGTGACTGCATACGTTCCTTCAGCCTCTGTGAGGGACATCCTTATACAACCTGATATAGATGGGAGAAGAGGTAAATGGATTGCCAAGATCCTTGAGTTTGACCTAGAGATAAATCCCACCAATTTGGTTAAAGGGCAGGGTTTATCCAAGTTGTTGGTTGAATCCAATTGCAAGGTCTTGGGGTTTAGCTTCATCAATGCTTGCTCAGGAAATCAGCAAGTTGAGTCGTCCAACAAAATCTCTCAGGGTGGCTTATTACTAGAAAAATTCACCTGGTACAGAGACATTTTGTACTTTCTGCAAGAGTTGAAGCCTCTTGATGGAATGGGAAAAAGAAAGGCAAGAGATTTAAAGCTCAAGGCAATCAGATATTGCCTTATTGACCAAGTCTTTCACTGGAGAGATCCTCTAGGGGTGTTTCTGAGGTGTTTGAACCCACAGGAAGCCCAGAAAGTTATGTTTGATTTCCATAGTAGCCTATGTGGAGGGCATCATTTCTAGAAGACCACAACCCACAAAATTCTCAGGGTTGGGTACTACTAGCCCACCTTATTCACTGATGTCTACAGAGAAGTCAGAGCTTGCATCAAATGCCAAAGGTTCTCAGGAAAGAAACAACTCAAATCTCTGCCACTAAAGCCAGTAGTAGCTTTAGCACCCTTTCAACATTGGGGGTTGGAATTCATTGCATAAATTCATCCTCCTTCAAGTGGCTAGCACAGGTGGTTCCTAACTGCAACAGACTATTTCACCAAGTGGATAGAAGCTACCCCCACCAGGAGTGCTTCACACAAGGTAATTATCAGTTTCCTGGAGGATATCATAGCCAGATTTGGCTGTCCCAGTAGAATTCTCACTGATAATGTTGCTTCTTTCAAGTCGGAGCCTCTGGTTAAGTTCTGTAAGCAATTCGAGATTTCACTAATTCACTCCACTCCCTATTATCCTCAAGGAAATGGACTAGCAGAATCTTCCAATAAAAGTCTAATCAAACTCAATAAAATATTATTGGAAGATAATAAGAGGGTTTGGGATTCAAAGCTCAGATTCGTTCTATGGGCCGATCCAATGACAACAAAGAAGTCCCTAGGCACCTCACCTTTTCAACTTGTTTATGGGACGGAGGTTGTGTTTCCCACTCAACTCGCTTTACCTATAGCGAAATTCTTTCAAGATCATGAAGGAGAGCCCGACCATATGGTCAGAATAATTCTTCAGTTGGTGGAAGTGCAATAGGTCAGGGAGCAGGTAATGGACATAGCTCATATTCATTAGCAGAAGATCAAGCAGGCCTTTGATAGGAAGGTCAGGAAGGAGGAATTCGAGCTGGGAGAGTTGGTGCTTAAATGGGATGCACCCAGGCAGGATAGGGGAAAACACAACAAGTTTGATGCCCTCTGGATTGGGCCCTTCAAAATCTCTGAAGTATTCTTAAATAACACGTACAGGTTGCAGGATTTGGAGGGTGAAGAAGTTTTTAATGGTCCAGTAAATAGGCATTTCCTGAAGAAATGTTTTATTTGAGCCTTAGACGGCTCCTCTTCTTTTGTAAATATTGTTTTTATTTTTTTAATGTTTATTTTTGGCTTAATAAATGACTCCATAGCCCAACAGAAGGAAACCGAAACTATAGAAGGAGTTCCTAGAGCATCACAGGGATGATTCTATCCCCCATGGAGCCTAATGTTAGCGCCAATTCTTGCAAGGTGGTGTTTCTCTCCGATTTTAGGACCTTAGTGTAAATGCATAGAAATGGGGTTTAGAAACCCATCAAATGCGTTTTACTCAAGGCCGCAGTCATGAGCGTTGAGAACAACACACTGAAGAAGTCCATTTCAGGCTTAAAATCAAGCGAGCGGGCAGTTTTTTTTCAACGGCGAGGATCCACAAATGGAGCAGATCAATGGTTATCGAGTAATCTTGAGTCATGGAATTGCATGAGGTTTAACGCATGGGCTCATCTCTAATGGCAAAAGTCACGAAGTGATTATCCGTTTCACGATTTCGGCTACCGGGAATTCAAAAGACATGGGGTCTCTCTTCCGCTGCATCGAAAAAACCCCGAAACCTGAAATGCAAAAAGTCATTTCGGCATTTCGGCTACTGGGACTTCAAAATACAAGGGGTCTCTCCTGCACTGCATCGGGAATCACCAAAACCCGAAACGTGAAATGTAAGATCCCCCAAGGAGTCGTTTTGGCATTCCGGCTACCGGGAATTCAAAAGACACAGGATCTCTCTTCCACTGCATCGGGAAACCTCGAAAAGAGAAATGTGAAAATCCATTTCGGCATTTCGGATACCGGGAATTAAAAAGACACGGGGTCTCTCTTCCACTGCATCGAGAAACCCTGAAACCCAAAATACGAAAAGTCGTTTCGGCATTCCGGCTACCGGGACTTCAAAATACAAGGGGTTGCTCCTCCACTACATCAGGAATCGCCAAAACCTGAAACGCGAAATGTAAAATCCCCCCAGGAGTCGTTTCATCATTTTGGGTACCGGGACTTCAAAGGACAAAGGGTTTCTCTTCCACTGCATTTCAAAACCCCGAAACGCAAAATGTGAAAAGCGCCCAGGAGCCATTTCGACATTCCGGCTACCGGGAATTCAAAAGACACGGGGTCTCTCTTTATGTATTTAGTCTTGGCCACCCTCCATGGAACAATCAATTAATGAATATTGAACAGGTGGTTGAGACCTCAGTTCAAGCCATGAATGTAAGGCATGGAGGTTCTAGCAGGTAGTCTGCCCAAGATCGTCCTGTGTGCAGGTTTTCCTAAAAGAGCCATGTCGATCTGATGTCCTCGACTGATCAGAAGAGCCTCTGCATGCTAAGTTAGACTTTAATGTCTCAGCCACCCTCCTACTGCCAAGGGGGAAAATTTCTCTGAGTATATATACTCAGTTTTTGTATTTTTGTAAAGATGGATGGTAGAGCAGAGCTTCCGACTGTAATCTTTTAATGAAGCACTAGTTTTCCTGGCTATGTATCTATATATGAAATTTCCTTGTTTAATGTAAGGCAACTCTCTTTTTCATCTTGTTTAGATCTCAAACTAAAAGGTTTCATGATTGAATGATTCACATGAATTGTCATGACTCTATTATGATAAAGGATTTATTATAGATCTTTTATGTTCTTTTAGTGTTTATGATTTTGAATATAAGAAGTTCTTTTGTTCAAAGTTTTCTTCTACATGCTATTGCAAGCTCGATGCCCACAACAACCCTTCACATCTCCTGACAAAAGTCTTCCTACTACTCACCCTTATTACAATTTATTGCCTGAAATTGAACCAAGACCTCACCCGCTTGTGCATGCCTGGCCTAGTTTCTGAGTTAGAACGATATTGTTCTGAGTTTACTTCCATCCATCACCCTTTATCAACAAATCATGACATTTAAACTGATGGGACTCAGGCTTACTCCTGCCGCAATCTAGGAGTGACTTTTGACGCCGTTGTTGGGGATGAAGTTGAAAATTTTCCCTGGGATCAAACAACATCGAGCCTCTGATTATGAAGGTGCATTAGGCATCAAATCCCTATGAGATTGTTGTTGTGCACCTAGTGACTCCATTGTGATGACTCCACTATGGAGAACCTGTTGTTTTAGTTGTGGCTTCTAGAGGTAGACACAAGCGGTCCCATCTACAACTACCTCTAGCTAGACCTGAAGTTGATCTAGAGGTGATTATCAAAAAAGGAAAGGCCTCTGAAGGAGAAACTCCCACCGCTTAACCAGGTAATTTTCCATCTCCTTTCGTAGAAACTCCATTTTCTTCTTCTCGGCTTCCTAGCAGACCTTTTTATGAAGTTTCCCATTTCCTAAATTTTGGAAGTGTTCCTGCTGAGTTTTCCCTTCTTGGTCTAGGATTGGAGGGAGAAATCCTTGTCACTCCCCTCTCCTCTTCAGTTGTACCTTGGCATAGACCCAAGACCACAGAAGATTTCCCCACTCCTAGATCTACCACCCCTCCTCTTATTACTGTTGCATCTACTATACACAGAGAGGCACTTGCTGAATCAAGCCCCTTAGCCTTCTCTCTGAATCCCCCATTGTTTCCCCTTCCACCTGGAAGCTCATTTCCAGTATCCCCTATTCGAGCTTCTTCTCCTCCGAGTTCTCCTCCACCTAATATCCCTATGGCAGGAGAAAATCCCCCCATGACCAGAATGGAGGCTATAATAGCTGCTAGGTATGCTCCCCTTTTGTTACCTCAGCCTCTTAATGCCCTTCTAGCAAATGGCTACCTTAAGCAGTTTCCCAAGTTTATAGGCGAAGGGGACATAGATACAAAAGAACACCTTGAAGCCTTTTACAGTTTTACAGATGATCATGTTATCATGAATGCAGACGTATGGATGAGGATTTATTTCCATAGCCTTGAAGGTAAGGCTAGAAAGTGATTTAGGGCCCTGCCTCCTGGATCTATCGATGGGATTGAGGCTTTGGATAATGCCTTTTTGAGATAGTGGGGAGACAAGAAAGACTTCATGTATTACATGACAGAGTTTGGGTCTTTGAAGAGAAAGGAAGGAGAGTCTGTCTCTGACTTCTCCAAGAGATTCAATAAAATGGACAATAAAATCCCCATTGAGATAAATCCCTTAGAAGCCTCTGCTAAAATAACTTATGCTAGCACTTTTGATCCCAATTTCTGCCTCATGTTGAGGGAAAGGAGAGCGACTACTCTGGCTCACATGCAGGATGCAGCCGTGGAAGTAGAATCTAACATATTGGTTGTTGATTGACTCAGGAATAAGGCTGATAGAGACAAATCCGGGAAGAGACCCGAAGCCTCCCCACCCAATTCCTCTCCCCTTCTCTTTCATATGGATGAGGTAACTAAAGTGCTAAAATCACTTTCGGCTAGAATGGAAAGGTGGGAGTTAGAAGGGAAGCCCATGTATAGAAATCCCCAAAATACTGATAACAAAGGATTTAGGAGGCCTATCAACAATGTTCCATGGGATTTTCCAAGGGAACAAAGGAGCAAAGATAGAGATGATCAGAGGATTCAAACCCCTCTCCAAAATAGCCTAATTTCTCATGAGGAAGGAGAGGAGATAGATGAGCTCGACCTTGAAATTCACTGTATTGAAGAGACTTTCCCTTTTCCCCATTTGACTCAATATATATATGAAGAATCCCTTATGAACAGTTAAGTCAATGAATTGGGTAAAGGGGAAAAGGCCAACAACACTCCTAACAGATATCATATTAGGTCAAAGAAGAAAGAAGGAAATTTTGATAGCCATGATCAACCCCTCATAGCGGAAAAACCTGCTAAACCTGCAACAATCACTACTAAAGAAAAGAAAACTTAGAATACTTCACCAATAGCCAAAGAACCTATCTCTGAGGTAAGGGAAGCTCCTAAGCCTCTTTCCTCCTTTAGTTTTGAGCATGAAATTCAAAAGATTAGAATTCTCGTACCCCTCTCAGAACTAGTTTAAAATGAAGATTTAAAAAGGTCCCTCTCCAAACTACTACAATCTAAGTTCCCCCAGCCTTCCGCAGACTCGGTAAATATTCAAGATGAAAATACAAAAGTTGTCCTAGGTCCCATGGTAGAAGACATAGATGATTCATCCCCTCCCTTCTACACATCCCTGAATATACATGATAAGGTCCTGCATAATTGCCTCATGGATTAAAGAGCTTCCCACAACCTTATTCCCAAAATAGTCATGGAAGAATTGGGACTGGAAGTGACAAAGGCTTATCACGATTTATACTTTTTTGATTCAAGGAGGGTGCAATGCCTTGGAGTCATCAAAGACTTGGTGGTATCTTTATTTCAACTGCTAATAAATAGTGTGGTCATGGAAATTGTAGTAGCTGATGTTACCCCCAAGTTCGGCATGTTGTTATCAAGATCTTGGATTAAAAAACTTGGAGGAACATTACAGATGGATCTCACATATGCCACCATTTCAGTGTTTGGAGGGGAACATAGGAGTTTGTACAGAAAAGCTCAGCTGACCTACATTGTTAGTGATGAAGCAGACCCCACCAATCACCCTATCTTTGCACTTGACACTGATTTGGGGTCTAGTTTATTGTAGATCATTGATACTCTTGAAGCCCCTTTTCAAATCAGAAAGAAACACATATTTAATCATGAGATACATCCTCCAACCACCTATGTTTGGAAGATGTTCTTCGACGGAGCTTCTTCTAGCGAAGGTGTTGGCGCTGGAGTGGGTTTTGTGTCACCTTGTCAGAAAACCATATCCCTGTCATACAAGCTAGAATTTGAAGCTACGAATAATGTGGCAGAATATGAAGCTCTTGTTCTAGGTTTGAGGGTTGAAAAAGAAATGGGAATTGAGGAGGTAGCAGTGTTCGGAGATGCTGAGTTGATAATCCAACAAGTCAGAAATGTTTATCGGGCTAAGCACCCTCGGCTCAGGAGTTACAAAAATGAAGTGTGGGACCTAATTGGTAATTTCTTCTCAGCTTTCAACATTTCTTTTATTCCAAGAGAGGAAAATACTTTGGCCGATTCCATTGGTTGTCTCAGCTAGTCTGTTCGGGATCCCTCCGCCGTCTAAGATCAAATATGAGGTTGAGATAATATATAGGTCGTCTGTTTTGGACAATATCAAGCATTGGCAGGTATTCGAAGACGATCTTGAAATCAAAAAATTTCTTCAGTCTGTCGATGACTTTTCTTCATTGCACATTGATCAAGATCCTGATCTCGAAAGTCACCCTCACCCTGAGGTATTTTTAAATAAAATTGTTGATCACCATATTATTCATCTGCCTAGAAACCATATTCCGAAGGGACTAGTCCCTTTATAAAGACTGTTCGATGGGAATGATGTGGCAGTAAAGGGTAGGTTTTCAAATGGAGATGTTGATACAACAGAGTGCAACATCGACACACAGGAGGAGCCTAAGTTTTTCAAGTTGTCAAGAAGTTTGAACGAAGAACAGAGGGTCGAATATACCGAGTTATTAAGAGAATTTTCTGATGTGTTTGCATGGACCTATGAAGACCATAAGACATATGACACATCTGTCATGGAACACAAGATCCCACTGAAGGAAGAGGCTAACCCATTTCGGCAGAAGCTAAGACAAATAAATCCCATGTTGTTTCCTGTCATGGAGAGAGAAGTGAAGAAGTTGTTAGATGCCCAAATCATTGTCCCCTTGAGATATTCTGAGTGGGTAGCCAATATGGTCCCGGTGAGGAAGAAAAGTGAAGAAATCAGGCTCTGTGTTGATTTTAGGAACCTGAACAGGAGCTCAAAGAAAGACAACTATCCCTTGCCCAACATGGAACACATATTGCAGAGGGTAACTAGTGCATCTAGAATATCCATGATTGATGGTTTTTCTGTCTATAATAATATATAAGTCATGTCTGAAGACAGAGAAAAAATAGCCTTCACCACTCCTTGGGGCACATTCATGTATGCCAAAATGTATTTTGGATTAATGAATGTAGGAGCAACATTTCAGCGATCCATGGACATAGCCTTCATTGGGGTGAAAGATCAGTTTGTGGTAATCTATATGGATGACATCACAGTCTTTTCCAAGTCTGATAAGGAGCACCGCTGTCACTTGAGGAAAATTTTCTTGAAATGTCGGAGGTTTGGCCTTTCCTTAAATCCCAAGAAATCTTTGTTTGCTATGAAGGAGGGGAAGTTATTAGGCCATATAATATCAGCAGAGGGAGTGAGAATTGATCCTAGCAGGGTAGAGGCAATTAAGACCCTATCACTTCCCAGGTATAGAAAGGAAGTTCGGGTTTTTGTAGTGAAGATTAACTTTCTGAGGTGGTTCGTCTCAAATTTTTCTGAGTTGGTGAAACACATCACAACCATGCTCAGAAAGGGAAACGAAGTAAAATGGACTATTGAACCCAGGGAATATTTTGTCCAAATAAAAAGGGCATTGACTGAGGCACCTATGTTGATCAGTCTTGATTATTCTAAGGATTTCCTATTTTTTTCTTTTGGTTCTTTTGATACAGTAGCAGTGGTATTATTGCAGAAAAATGAGGAAGGGTGAGAGAAACCCATTTCCTTCTTCAGTAAGGCATTAAGAGATGCAGAAATCATGTATGAGATCATGGAGAAGTAGGCCTATGCCTTGGTGAAATCTCTCAAAGCTTTCAGAGTCTATGTCTTGCACTCAAGAGTAACTGCATACGTTCCTTCAGCCTCTGTGAAGGACATCCTTATATAGCCTAACATAGATGGGAGAAGAGGTAAATGGATTGCCAAGATCCTTGAGTTTGACCTGGAGATAAATCCCACCAAGTTGGTTAAAGGGCAGGGTTTAGCCAAGCTGCTGGTTGAATCCAATCGCAAGGCCTTGGGGGTTAGTTTCATCAACGCTTGCCACAATCCCAATCTTTGGATGACAATTCACATGCTTGTACAGAGAAATGAGGTTAGTGTTTACAGTAAGTGAACCCCTAAAACCAAATAAATACCCTATTTATATTGTTGATCAGGATTTAGGGAATTGTATTTTGTCTATTGATGATGATATTGATGTATGTATAGAATAAAGTTGTGCAGAAAAGAAAAAAGAAAAAGAAGAAAAAATAAATAAAGATGTATATAGTTTGGGAGTTTGGAAAATGTTTTTTGATGGTGCTTCATCTTGTGAAGGATCAGTAGCCGGAGTGCTTCTCGTGGCACCCGATGATGATTTCATTGTATTTTTTTCTTATAGACTACAATGGGACATTGATTATACTAACAATGTATGTGAATATGAGGCTCTAGTTCTAGGATTAGAAGTTGTCGGAAAGTTAAAAATTAAGAACTTAGAAGTCTACAAGGATGCTAAACTGATCATAAAACAAATTAATCGTCAATACCAGGCTAAGCACCCAATTTTAAGATCTTATAGGAATTGTGCTTGGGACTTGACTGAAAACATTTTCTCATCAGTTAATGTTCATTATATCCCTAGGACTAAAAATCAACGAGCAGATTCGTTGGTTAAAGAAGCCTCAACCTTCGCACCTCCAACATTTTTCAAACTTAAATACCATATAGAGATGAGACATAGGCCTTCCATACCGAATAACATACAACATTGGCAGATTTTTGAGGATGATGAACAGATCAGGAAATTTTTAGAAATGGTAGACAAGTTTGTCGAAACACATGTCGACCAAGAAAACCAGAATGATCCAACTTGGATCATGTAGGAAGGGGAAGACTCCCAAGAGTTTCAAGATAAGATAGCTAATCATCGTATTCTTATTTTGAAAAATAATCAGATCCCCAAAGGCCTAATCGCCTTCAAGAGCTTATTTAATCACGACGACATCACTTTGAAGTCCACTTTACAGCCTTAGCCAGAAGAGGTTGAAGATTTTGATATTGGTACCAAAGAAAATCCAAGGTTGGTAAAATTATCCAAGTACCTTCCTTCTGAAATAAAAAGTAAGTATGCTGAGTTACTTAGACAATATACAGATGTTTTTGCTTGGTCTTATGAAAAATTGAGAACCTATGACACTACTATAATGGAACATAAAATTCCTCTAAAACAAGGTGTCAAACCTTTTAGGAAAAAACTCAAACAGATTAACCCTATGTTATTGTCGGTGATAGAGAAACAAGTCAAGAAACTTCTGGATGCCAAGATTATTGTCCCACTGAGATACTCTGAGTGGGTAGCTAATCTAGTCCCGGTAAGAAAGAAAAATGGTGAAATCAGATCGTGTGTAGATTTTAGAAATTTAAATCGATCATCACTTAAAGAAAATTATCCATTGCCT
This sequence comes from Picea glauca, assembly GCA_000966675.3. NCBI lineage: Eukaryota > Viridiplantae > Streptophyta > Pinopsida > Pinales > Pinaceae > Picea > Picea glauca. The sequence continues at coordinate 313,745 of JZKD02S1903622.1, forward strand.
AAGATGGATCACATTTTAGAGAAAGTAATTGGAGCTAACAAAATGTCTATGATTGATGACTTTTCAAGCTACAATCAAATTGTGGTACATCAAGATGATAAAGAAAAAACTACATTCACTGCCCCTTGGGGTACCTTTATGTATGATAAGATGCCTTTCGGTTTAATGAATGCAGGAGAAACATTTCAACGAGCTATGGACATCGCTTTCATTGGAGAAATAGATAAGTTTGTTGTTATTTACCTTGATGATCTAACTGTTTTTTCTAAATATGATGCAGAACATCTAGTACACCTCAAGCAAACTTTCAAAAAATGTCACAAATTTCGTTTGTCACTCAATCCCAAGAAGGTAAACTCTTGGGCCATATAGTGTCTAGGGATGGAATCAATATCGACCCGAAAAGGATTGAGGCAATAAATACTATAAATATTCCTAGAAATATAAAAGAAATTCAGTCATTTTTAGGAAAAAAAAAATTCTTGAGAAGATTTATTCCAAACTTTGTTGAAATCGTAAAACTGATTACAGATATGCTTAAGAAGGACAACGAGGTTAAGTGGAATACTGAAGCCAAAGCGTCATTTCAACGTATCAAAAAGGTTATAAGTGAAGCATCAGTACTGGCAAGCCCAGACTATATGAAGGAGTTTTTGAATTTTTGTTTTGCCTCTGAACACACTATCGTAGTTGTGCTGTTACAAAAAAATGATGAAGGTTTTGAGAAACCGAATGCATTTTTTAGTAAAAGTATCAGAGATGTTGAGCTGAAATACGACATATTGGAAAAACAAGATTATGCAATGGTGAAATCTCTCAAAGCCTTCAGAACTTATGTACTGCATTCAAATATCATTGCGTATGTACCTACCAGTTATGTTAAGGATATTTTGGTTCAACACGATAGTGATGGAAGGAGAGGCAGATGGCTAGCCAAAATTTAGGAGTTTGACTTGGAAGTTAAACCAACAAAACTCATTAAAGGTCAGGGTTTGGATAAATTGATGGTTGAATCAAATTTGAAAGCACTCGGAATAAATCATCTACAAGAGAACGGAGGATTTTTAGAGATAGATGAACTCGATGTCACTATACCCACAACTGAAATTCTACAAAAAATCTCTTCTTCAGTTTGGTACCACGATATTGTTTCTTATTTACTGACCCTTTAGTCTCCCAGTGAACTAACCCCATCTAAATCTAGGACATTGAAGCTACATCATGTAAAATATTGTATTATAGATAGTAAATTGTATTGGAAGGACCCCTTGGGTTTCCTACTGATATTCTTAGTTTAATTCAAAACAGAAAAGGTTATAGATGAATTCCACAAAGGAGTGTGTGGAGGACACCATGCTTGGTGAGAAACTACTTATAAAATCCTAAGAGTCAGGTATTACTGGCTGAAGTTATTCACTGTTGTAAACACTAAAGTCTGAACTTGTAACCCTTGTCATTTGTTTACAGGCAAGCAGAAAGTCCCAACATTACCTTTAGTGCTAGTTAGAGTTGAAGATCCATTCCAACAATGGGGTCTCAATTTTATTGGAAAAATCCACCCACACTCGAGTTCTCAACATAAATGGATTCTAACCGCTATAGACTATTTCACCAAATGGGTGGAAGCTATTCCTACACGAAATGCAACTGACTCTGTAGTGATTATTTTTTTGGAGGAAAATATCCTATCAAGATTTGGATGTCCTCGAAAAATAGTGAGTGATAATTCTCAAGCCTTCAATTCCATGGCCATGATAAGATTTTTCCAAAAATATAATATTGTGCTAGGACACTCCACAGCTTACTACCCACAGGGTAATGGACTATCTAAGTCATCTAACAAAAGTTTGATCACTATAATTAAGAAAGTATTGACTGAAAATAAGATAGCATGGCATGTCAATTTAAAATATTCTTTATGGGCTAACAGGATAGGCACAAAAAAGTCAATCAGAATGTCTCCATTTCAGATGGTATATGGTACTGACGTCATTTTACTGATAAATCTAGCACTTCTAGTAATGAAACTCTAGCAAGACTCAAAAGAAGAACCAAACGACAATACCAGGATGATAAATCAACTGTTGAAGTTTAGAAAAATAGGGCTGAAGTAGATGAAAAATTACAGAGATATCAAGATAATATGAAAGCCTTATTTGACCAAAAAGCTAAAGACAAAGAGTTCCTTCCTAGTGATTTGGTCCTAAAATGGGAATCCAGGAAGGAGGATGCTGGTAAACATGGTAAGTTTGATCATATCTGGTGCGGCCCATACAAAATTACAGCCTCTGAGGGAAAGAATGTGTTTTTATTATAAAATCTCGACGGAAAAATTCTTAACGCCCCTATCAATGGGCGGCACCTAAAGAACTTCATGTAGTAATATGTTTTTGAATTTTCATTGTACATACCGATTTGTTTTCATTTTTTGTTTATAGTTACCTTTCTCTTGGTAATTTTTTTATTTTTACTGTAAATACAAAAGGTCGGTTTAAAACGAAAATAAAAATATATACAAAGTAGGTCAAAAATTGCAATAAAAAGTTTTCTAATCTACTAAGAGTTCGTGACAGCTATCATGTTTATCTTATTGCAGGAGACTTGTTGATAAGACAATAGACTAGAAATATAAAAAAGGTGACATGCATGGATATTCATGTTAAATACCTCTCGAAAAAGGTAATAAATTAACTGTCTATTTGGCTGGAAATATAAAGAACTACTAAGGTATGAATTTTTGTCCTGAAAACTTTGGTTAAAATGTCCCAGGAGATATAAATGAGCAAGAGAGTAATTTCATGATTACTAATATTATCACTAAAATTTTCAATCAGAGAAATGAAAATTAACATTAAATATTAAAAAAGAAAGGATTTTCTTTGGATATATGTGTGTGTGTGTGTGTGTGTGTGTGTGTGTGTGTGTGTGTGTGTGTATGTAAGGCAAATAGATATATATATGAAAAATAAGAAATAAAATGAATTTAAGGAAAAGTCTCAAAAGTTGAGTAAGAAATTCATTAAGAGTAATCGTATCTACAACAGAATATCTGAAGCCCCTTGCCTTTCCCATGACAGTGATCAAGCTTGGTTTTCACCTGATCCTTCATACTTTCCCATAATATTCTTGGGAGAAGAAAGGTCTCACCTTATCTTTGGAAACTCACAAACTAACCTTCAAAACGAGAATAGGTAAAATGCTATAGTTCCTCTAACTTTAGCTGAACCAGAAGTATGTCTAGGTTAATCCTAGCTTTCTTAGTCACTCTAGTAACATGAATAAATTGATTGGTTTCTCTCAAGGAAAGTCCCTGAAAAATATAATAAGAATCCCCCTTGAAAATTTCTTTGAAGCCAAAGATGTTTGAAGGTCAGGAGACGGTTAGTCCAGAGCAATTAAAGTGAGTTGACAGACCTCTATTGTTAAATTATAAACATATATTTTTCTGGGTATATCACATACCAATTGATTTCCCCCACTTGAAAAAAAAAGAGACAGATGGTGAAAGGAAATTCATTGAAATGATTGCCCCCATCTATTCCAAAGAGATGAAGAAAGGAAATTCAATTATATGATTTCCCTCATCTCAACATTAAAATTCTAGAATAATAATCGAAGTGGTGAAAGGAAATTCAATGTGGGAAATCTGATAACTTCACCAGGGTACTGAACAAGATTTCTGGTAGTGAAGCAATGTCTACATATCTGATAGGTTTTCATACGTGAATTACAAGATGCTTTGGTAACTATTCCTCTTTTCGGCTGGATCTACATTCTAAGCCTATGGGATTCCCTAACTTGAAACATTAGAATTACCTTACCTTGATGTGAACAAAATCAAATAAAACCTGGTAGAATGATTAATGTTGTTTTGATTACCTTATACAAATCTGAGGTCAGTTCTAGGAAAGGAAATCTATTACAAGCCCAACTCATGATCACCGACTGTTTTTATTTTTGAAGAGTTTTCAAAGTTAAGAATGAAATCTTAAGGTCCTGTTGTTTTTCTCCGGAGTGTGTTTCACAGAACTGTAATAATGACTCCATTCACCCAATGAAGGCACTCGGTCTACATGTTCTTCTCATCCCGCAAGGAGACGAGATCCCTAGATGGAGCCTATGTTTAAACAAACTTTGTAATTTCCTAAAAAATCTTACACTAAAATAAAATTTTCTCTTTTTATTTAAATAAAAAGAGCACAAAAATACAGTTGAATAATCACTATTAAATAAAGGTCATCCGATCAATCCAATGGTTTAAAATGTCTTAATAGATTATGGAACCACCCTTGGTTTTAAAGAAAAAGGATCAAAATGTTAAAGGCTTTTCTTAAGCTTCGGGTTTTGGGGTTCTGCGACCAACACAGTTTTGATATTTAATGACAACCCTAAAGTCTCGATACCGAAATCATGAAAAGTAATTTTAAAAGGAAATTTTAAAAATGTTGAACGCTAATTTAAAATTATTTCATTTTCATTTTCAGGAATCTCAACTCGAACAACAGTTCAAAATCCCGATGTGCAAGTCCCAAAAACCTGTTTAATCATGATTAATTAAAGTTTAAACATACATTAATATCTTGTTAATTAATTGTGTTTTTGGAAATCGAAGAATTGTCACCCATCTCACCCAAAAAATTCTGAATCATAGAGTCTTGAAAGTATTAAGTGCTAAGTGTGATTAACTTAACATCAAAACAAATTTTAACGATATAATTTAGTTTTTCGCATTTTCGCTTTTTGGGATTTTTCAAAGACATTTCATTCGAACTCCTGGTTTCGAATTGTCGATATTTAGCAGCACTTATTATAGATTAATGAAAAATATTGTAGTGTAAGATGCATATCTCCAGATGTACTCTCCTCATTAAGGCAAATGAATTTATCGACCGTAGAAATCACTATCTAATTAAGGCAAGTTGAAGGCAAATAAAGGTTTCTAATTCAAATTTCTTTCTCACTTTCAGTAAACTAGCAAGTAGTATCTGAGAAAATCTTATGCCTTATTTTCTATAACATCTACTTGCTCTTTATCATAGGTATCATGGCACCCAGGAAAGCATAGAAAAAGAGTGATGACGCCAGTGAAAGCTCAAATCTGAAATCGGATGTTCTATTTGATACAAAACCACATGTTGTAGATTCAGTCAGGTCATGGATGCAGATTTTTGAAATCTTGGAGCATGAGGTTAAGAATTTCCCAGACAATTTTGGAAATGAAAGGACTGTTAAGACTGAAAATAAACTCAGAGATATAGCAGAGGCTGAGCTCCATAAAGTAGCTACATGACCGAAGCTCATGCCATACAATGACATGATAAATTGGGCTCTGATGAACACCGATGTCCAGACCAGGAGCATCATGAACCATCAAAAGGTCGTCGTCGGCTCATTCAGGCCAGAATACATTCAAGTAATGTACAAGATATCCCATGTTTCTAAATATATTTATAATTTTGAATTCATAGAAGAGTTTCAATGAAAGGAGTGTACAGAATTTGACCAAACCTATCTAGATATAATCAAAGGATGGTGGAGAATTCCAACAAAATTTAGAGCTAATACCCATGGATTTTATGCCACAACATTGTTAAATGAATATATAGTTTATATAGCAATGATGTTATGTAGACTATTTGGGAGGAAAATCCCTACCCATTTCCCTGCAGAATGGGTGCCAATTATACACGAGGTAGTCGAGGGTTATACTTTCAACTGGGGTAAGATTCTATTAGATAACCTAACCAAGAAGATTGTCGAATACCAAATGGAAAAGTCAAAAGGCCAACCAACGTATTTTTACATGGAAGCATATGTCATGGGCGTTATCTATTATATGACCCCTTTCCCATTAATGAATTGGAGCTGGAATCCAACCTGTGTAGAACCCATCCATTTTTATCACTCTCAACTATGGGAAGAAAAGGAAAAATATTTATTTTACGAAATCTATCACTATGTAGTGATTCCTGTGCACCAAATATTGTATGGATACCCACCCCCTCAAATTTCGGAGAAAATCATGGGAAACCTCAAGACAGTTGCAGATTGGTTTATCAAAGATAATTTCTCTTATGTTAGAGTCTTAGGATGTTTAATTCCCCCTCATTCTCTCCCAAAATTTCTCCCTAATACACTGGTGTGCAGAGAAGTAGCTTATCAAATAATAACAAGAGGCATTGGCAAAGAGTTAAAAACAACTCAAAAGAAATTCTGGCCAACTTTTCCTGTATAGATTGGGAGGTTTTCATTGCTAAATTTTGGACATTCCAAGGTAGAAGTTGCAGCACTTGAAGATAATAAACTGGTAGATGTTGAACTCAGAAGGCATGATCCATATCAAATTGTAGGAAATCATCTAACTCATTGCAATATGAAAACATATGAGCATGAAGACTCCCCCTGTGACGACATATTTAAAGGAGCCAGAGCCTATGAAGAGATATTAGACAGAGTCCAGGGGTTACCCCTTGACCTACAGGCCAAATTTATTTCTTTCCAGAAGCACATACAAAGTGGGTTGCCAAGGATACTACAGGGAGAATCAATAACCCCCCCTTCATAACAAGAAAGTATACCTCCAAGTTTCAAACCAAAGTCTCTGAATAAAGAGACTATAGAGGAAGACCCAAAGAATCCTGAAGTGTCTTCACAAAAAGAAGAAACTTCGCAGATAGAGCATCCAGGGTATGAAACAGATTCTAAGTCCGAGACACCTTTAAAACTGAATCAAATGGCTTCTCCTTTATCGTCAATTATTCCTATCGATACCCCCAAAAAAGCAAAAGGAACACAATTCACTGAGTTAGGCAGTCCTATTACAGCATTGACTCCTTTACAATCAACTTTTGGGACTCCCCATCTTGAATTTATGTACACAAGTGATCTTACCCCAATCTCTATTGAAGAAATACCTTCCTCAAACTTCTTTTTTAGTAGGAAGAGGAAAGCTGTAGTGAAACAAGAAATGCACCCGAAAGAAGGTACAATGGTAAGAAATCACAGAGTACTTCTGGATGGACAAAATCTAGAAGAAGAGGATTTTGCTACAGAGGTAGCAGGCTCTTTGGGAGCTTTCGCAATGACCAACTTGTTTTCAGTTGATAACTTGAAAGAAAGGCTGAAACAAATAAATCAAATGATAGCCCAGTTGCAAAGTCAAATAAGGAATACAGAGAATAATATTAAAGATGAGATAAATAAAAGACTTGAAAAGGATAGAGTTGTTGACAAACAAGAAATCCAAATGCTCAAGTCTAGTATATATGAAATGTTCAAGAAGATGCAAGCGAGTCAAAGACAATTCACCCAACAAGAGGAATTAGTGAAGTAGTTGCAAGATAAATTGAGTTCTACTAAAAACCAGGTGGTAGATTTAACATCTTTTCAAGCCCAGACACTTGAAGTGCAACAGAAGCTAGAAGCATAACAACAAATATTGTTTTATAAAGTAGAGATTATTCAAAACTATTTTCGGAATATAAGTCAATCATTGGAGAACATTGCTTTCAAAGAAAAAGAGGTTGTAGCAGCCCGAATCGCTTTCCAAAAGGCAGTGGTATTTTTAGCTAAAGAAGAGGTACCAGTAACTCCTAAATTAACTGTCACTAAACAGGTCAGGGGTGATATCATGATGAAGGTATGGTAGGCCAATATATCTGAAAGTAGGAAAATGGCCAAAGAGATAAAAGAAGAATGCAAAGAGACTTTCAATTTGTTAGATAAAAAATTGCTAGACATTAGAAAGGGAGACTACCCTGGACTACTTGGATAGGTCAATATTATAAGACATCAAATGAACCTAAAAGAGAGCTTAAATGAGGCCTAGATTGAAATTTTGCAGTTGATATAGGTCAATGTTGCACAAATGGACAAATGGTTGGTCAAGCCAAACTTCCAGTTACAATCAGTAAAATTTGAGGAAGCCAAACTTACATTTACAATGGTCTCTTAAATCACGTCTTAATGAAAATTTTGATATCTTTATTATCACTATGAAGCCGCATATCAATTGTTGTTGTTTGCATGAATTTTCCACAAAATTCTGAGCACCTCCTTCTGATAAAAAAAAATTCTAGAAAGGATATGCATAATACTAGGGTTAAGTGACATGCGCGCATGAGAAGTTAATCCGTCTACAACTAGCATGTTGGGTTTCTAGTTTCATTGTTTCAATGTTTAGTTTTTTAAATACTATTGCTTTATCAAGGGTGAACAGACTTCACTTGAACTTTTTTCAAAATCGAACCTTTATCAATATTTAACCATATACTTAGCTACTTTATCTAACATGTTTAATTAGGTACATTAACTAACATTTCCTTTAAGGTGAAGTGAACTTCGAGGAAAATAAAGTAGATTTGCTACACGAGAAAATAATAAATTTTATTAATATTAAATGATATAAAAGTTTTAAAAATTTATTGTTTTTTATAAAAACATATGGGATTATCATTTGTTAGACAGGGATATAAATGTTGAATTAATAGGACTTGTTAGACGTAATTGTTGATACTGAGAGGGGGGTGAATCAGTATCAAGTACAATTTAAAACCTTTTTCAACTTATACTTAAACCATTAAATTATATCCAATGATAAATGAACAATAGTATAATAGTTACACCAATACACCACAATACACCATGCACAATATATGAGAAATAATCAATAGTTTTGTTCAAGGGAAGTAATGACTTCCAAAGGTAGCTACAGCTTCCAAATGTAAAGGGATGGATAATCCTCCAAGAGGAAGATACAATCCTCCAATATAAAGATATATTTGAACTCTCTATCCTTGCCCCTTCCTTCCACCCAAGAATATATGAGAGATAATAAAACTTTATTCAATTCTGGTCTGTTCAGAAGACCCAACTTGTACAGCATGCCCCGCGCTCAATATTTAACATATGATTTTGAATCTCACATACAAGAAACTAAAGTCCGTACTCTTTCCAATGGAAGTGGTCCCACTACATTTGGAGTCTGTATGAAAAAGTTATGACTGTTTTACCCAGAACACTTGTTTTTTGACTAGTTTCAGGACTGGTCACAA
>JZKD02S1903622.1:322847-343342 GCA_000966675.3 Picea glauca
GGGTGTTGTATCTACATGTGCATTTTCCTTCATATCCAAATAACTTCATCAATCTTGTGGTCCAAAACCCATGACTAGGGTTGACATCAATGACAACAACCAATCTTCCAACAGTAATGGTTTGGTTGTTGGTGAAGTTGTTTAATATCTTGTGAAATTTTAAATTGAGAGATGTCATCTCGCGTCTTGTCCACTGGTTTCTTGGGTGTGTGGGTATAGTCTTCTTGTCAGTTAATTCAGTCTCCTAGCGCGTTGGTTTTTCTTGATTCGTCGGTCCATATAGGTTATGTTGCGTCAGGGATATTGTAGTTCCTATCGCCTAGGAACGACATGATTCCTGGTGAGGGAATCATTGCACGCCCTGTTGGATAGATTTGAATGACAACTTGGCCAGAATTTGTGCTTCCTGATGTGGGCGTTTGTTTATTGTCGTTGATGTTGGTGCTAGGTTTGTGATGCCTTAATGTGTATGGGTTGCGCGCCATGAGGTTTCTAGATACTGGTCCGTCAAGGTCGTTGTGTCAGGATTGTGGATGTTTTCCCTTACCTTGTAGGCATTATCGTGGTTGTTTCGGGTGGGTAGTCGTTTCTATTTGTCTTGGATTTTTGCATGTTACGCCCAATTGCTCAATGTGCTAGTGTGTTGAGTCATTGTAGTCTGTTGGTTGATCTAGGTGCATGTTGTTCATCATCAGGTTGTGTGGTTTAATTGTTGTGTCAATTCCTTCCTGACCAAAAAAAAAAAAAAAGAAGGAAAAAAAATTCACTTTTTGCTTCGCTTGTAGTCGTAACAATTGAGGTCGTTACATATAGTATCAGAGCGGGTTCAACCCGTGCCTTGGGATCACTATGGTTTTCGTTGATGTGATATTTTATTATAATATTGCTAATTAAGTTGAATTGTATTCATGCAGGTAATCATGGTTAGAGGACGTCACTGAGGCAGATAATGGGGTGCTAGTGGAGGAGGCGTGACGCCCCCAGTACAATCCACGCCTGAGGGGTCTAACCCCCGGAGAGACGAACAATTTGTCGGGAAGGAGAAGATAGTGGTGGGTGATGTGGTTGGGTTGATGAGGTCCTTTCAATGTATGTTTGAGGCATTGATCAGTAGTTTGGACAGAGATGAGGCCAGGGTGCTGACACCCCATGAGGGACCACTGCGCGCTCCTGTCGATTCTGGTATCATTCCCCGTGAACTCTAGAAGGTCGAATTTCCCAAGTTCTTTGGTGCCCCAAATGGCACAGCTGTAGAGGCATGGTTGGAGAATATGGCGATGTGCATTGCACTTTGCGACTTTACCTCCAACATGAAGGTTCGCATGGTGGTATTTCAACTAAAGGGGAGCACTCTTCTATGGTGGAAGATGCTCTTGCCACAATTGAACATGGCCATTGACGACGTGTCATGGGAACTAGGAACAGTTATGAGAGAGGTACCTATTAGAGGAATTCCTTGAGCATCAGCTCAATGAGTTCAACGCCTTGAGACAGGGAAGTCATACAATGCCCAAGTACAAGGCCCATTTTATGGAGTTGATTTGGTATGCTCTACACATTAATACCGAGAAAATTAAGGTCAATAGGTTCTTATTTGGCCTTAATGTCAGCATTCGTGCAAAGGTTAGGATTATGATGCCGCAAACCTTGCATGATGACATTCAGAAGGCCCTCATAGTGGAGGAGGAAATTATCAGAGGGGGTCAGAGAAGGACTCTAGAGAGACCAGTGGGGTAGGTTTCATCTGGTGCATAGCAACATCAGACACCAGCTAGACATACGTCAGGATATCGTGGCTTCCAGAGAGGACCCACTTTCACTACACCTCATTGACCAACACCACAGTAGCGAAATCCTTACCGAGGACCATAGCATCAGCCGCAATGTCAACCACAGTAGCAACAGTTCAGGCCTGTTCAACAGAACAGACCAGGATTATCGATCAGTGGGTCGTTAACCTCTACTTTGGGTACTAAGAGTACTAGGCTGAAGAAGGGGTGTTGGAAATGTGGGGAGCCACACTACCAACGCGATTACCCCATGGAGAAGACTAGAGCATATAGATTAGTCAGAACCACTACCATGGGAGATTTGGGCAAGGCCCATCAGATTCACATAATGATGAATAACCTCCAGGAAGAGCACCATTCGACTATTCTTGAGACTTTAGGTACCGTCTCTGACCATACCCTTAGTATTTTGATAGATTTTGGTGCTACCAAGAGTTTCATTTTGGGTGCAGCACTAAAAATGATTAAGGTAAAGGCAGTCAAACAAGGTGAGTTTATCTTTGTAGAAATGGATTATGGAGCCAAACAAAAGGTTGGAGGGAAGGTTATTGGCTATAGCCTTGACCTGGGCGAGTTTTTCACCAAGGCCAACCTATACGTCATGATCTTAGGATCTTATGACATCGTGATCAGTATGGACTGGTTGGAATCGCATGAGGCGATACTATTGTATGACGAAACAGTTGAGCTTGTTCGATGATGAGGGATAGAGATTAATGATTATAGGTTGGAACCAGGGAGTTTCCCTGAGGTTCATCTTTTCCTTGCAGCTACGGAAGAGAATGCGCAAGGGATGTAAGTTTTATGTGATCCTTGCATTAACTGATAAGGGAGTAGTGGAAGGTCTAGAACACCTTCCGGTGGTGAGAGAGTTTGTGGACGTCTTCCCAGAGGAGTTACCTGGGATGTCGCTGGAGAGGGAATTGGAATTTACCATAGACCTAAAATGAGGGACTGAACCAATAGCAAGAATGCCTTATCGGATGTCGATCCCAGAGTTACAGGAGTTGAGAATGAAACTAAAGGAGTTGCTGGACCTGGGACTTATATGTCCAAGTGTGTCACCGTGGGGTGCGCCTGTTATTTTCATATGAAATAAGGATGATTCGTGGAGACTCTGCATTGAATACCGTTAATTGAACAAGGAAACGATCAAGAATCAATATATGTTTCCAAGGATTGATGATTTGTTTGATCAAATGAAGGGTGCAACGATGTTTTAAAAGATCTACTTGAGATCAGGGTATCACCAATTATGGATCAAGGAGGATGGCGTCCCTAAGACCTCCTTTAAGATGAGGTTTGGACATTACGATTTTACTATTTTACTATTTGGACTGACGAACACCCCAGAGGTATTTATGAGTTTGATGAACGAGGTGTTCCGCAAGTACATGGAAAAGTTCGTCGAAGTATTCATTGACAATATTTTGATTTACTCTCGGACAATGAAGGAGCATGACAAGCACTTGCGCTTGGTGCTACAGTGTTTGTGAGAGAACAAATTGTATGGGAAATTGTCTAAATGCTCTTTTTAACAATCAAAGATTCACTACTTAGGGAATTTCATCTCCGACAAAGGTATCGTCATGGATCCAATACAGGTCGAGGCTATTATGGAATGGCTTATGCCGATGAATGTCCCGGAAGTGTGTAGCTTCATGGGATTAGTGGGATACTATCGACGGTTCGTCGAGGGATTCTCAAACATAGAAAATCTGATTATAGAATTGCAGAAGAAGAACAATAAGTTTGTTTGGACCGAGAAATGCACAGAGTAATTTTGGAGGCTCAAGGAATTGTTGACAATGGCACCGATACTAAAGGTCCCTGACATGGAAGTGTACTTCTTGGTATGCATTGATGCATACAAGGAAGGCTTAGGCAGAGTCCTGATGCAAGGCGATCGAGTGATCACTTACATCTCGAGAAAGTTGAGAAGGTATGAGGAGAACTATGCGACGCATGATTTGGAGTTGTTAGCCATTGTTTATGCCTTGATATTTTAGAGACACTACCTTATTGGATGGTAATACAAACTAAAAACGAACCTTTGTGGACTACAAAACATCTTTACGCAAAGAAAATTAAAAGAACGACAACGACATTGGTCAGAATTGCTTAGCAAGTACAATTTTGAGATTACTTACATAAAAGAAACAATGAACCGAGTGGCAGATGCATTGAGAACAAAGAGGTACAAATCTACGTGAAAATATTCTAATCTACTCTGGCGCAAAGAGGTACAAATCTATAGATGAATCTACGTGAAAATATTATAACCTTACAGCGTGATGATGACTGGTACAAATCTATAGATGAATCTATGTGAAAATATTCTAACCTTACAACGTGATGATGACTGGTACAAAGAGGTCAAGGATTTTATTGGACAAAATACCATGATGGTACCAAGATTTGAAGGATTTACATTGGACGACGACAGATTGTTGATATTTAAAAATTGAATTTATGTACCACCGAATGAAAAGCTGAGGAATTTGATCCTAAACGAGGTTAAGAGAGAAGTGGACATGGCTCACCCGGGAGTCACGAAGATGAGGGAAGACCTTAAACCCTTATTCTTCTAGAAAGGAAGAAAGGAAAAAATAGTCAAATACGTGGCCAAATGTCTAGAATGTCAGCAGGTGAAGGTTGAACATGGACATCCAACATAATTACTACAACCACATGCTATTCTAGAATCTAAATGGGAGGTTATTTCAATGGATTTCATTGTTGGATTGCCACTTACGACAAGAAGACACAAATCGATTTTTTGGTAGTCGACACTCTGACGAAGAGTACTAGTTTCCAAGAGGCCTTGGGAACCCAACTTAACTTTAGTACTGTGTATCACCTGGAGAAAGATGTGAATACCGAATGAACAAACCAAATCTTGGAAGACATGTTGTGCATGTACGTCATGGACCAACAAAAGAGTTGGGAAGAATTCTTTCCACTGGAAGAATTCGCATATAAAAACAGTTACCAAAGCACCATTAAGATGGCGTCTTTCGAGTTTCTTTATGGGAAACTATGTCGGATGCCTTTGAGTTGGGATAGGCTTGAGGATAGGGTCCTGGTGGGACCATAAGTGATCCAAGAAATGGAATATCAAATGAAAATAATAAGACAAAGGATCAAATAAGCACATGATCAACAAAAGAGTTATGTTGATGCACACCATGTCGACCATAGTTATGAAGTTGGCGACCGAGTCTTATTGTTAGTAAAACCACATAAGAGTTAGAAAAAGTTTGTAAATGGTGTTAAACTCTATCCTAGGTTCATGGGACCTTTCACGATTATGGAGAAGAAGGGGCTCATGGCCTATCAACTAGACTTGCCTGATTCTTTGAGGTGTATGCATGATGTTTTTCATGTATCTGTTTTGAGACATTATGTTAGTGACCCTACACATGTTATTGACATGAGTTCCTTGTAGTTATCTAATGAGGGTATGCTCACGGCTGAGACGATCCGCATTATGGATCATCGCATTCAAAAACTACGATGTCAAACATTATTTCAAGTCAAGGTCTAGTGGGACAACTATAGTCCACACTGGATGACCTGGGAGGACGCATATGATATGTGCCAACAGTTTCCATTTTTTTTTTGATAAATAGACTTATGATACTGTGATACACATTATTTCAACACTTATATACTGTGAAACTTCAGGACAAAGTTTAGACCAAGAGGGGGTGTATGTAACATCCCTCTCTTGCACACACTGAGTGAAATTATTCTTTGAGGACATTTGCTTGCAAGTGATCCAAATTATTATACTATTGGTCGTTTGATTATGATTATGAGGCATTATGGATATGATGATATGTTATTTTGTTGTATTGACATAGATAGGTGCTATTGACTAGGTTGTCTTGAGTGTGCAACACTTTGTACCTCAAGGATGCAGAGGCATCGATGAAACCCCTTGGACTCTAGATCGAGTGAGGGAGTGGACTGTTGGGTTGATTATTGTTGATGTGACATATGTACATATGATTATATTTTATGATGATTTATTATTTTGATGACATGATTCGTTGATGATGCAGGCTGACAATAGCTTGCCAAACAGACTCACATGTGGAGTAGAGGGGTCATGCACGTTAGCCAGAGACTTTGAGGGAGAGGTGTGAACAACAACTCTGCCACAACCTACTATCACTCATTTTGTGGCTCAAAATGTAGGTTACGATTACCTAGTTCGAGAATACCCACGATGTCATGAGGGCAGACTAAGACAGTCACTCACGATGATTCTAAGGGGCGCACAATAAGGCAGGGGTCGTATTCCTTAGAGGCCCTTAGTCTCCCATAAGATCACCTAGTGGAGTATTGACTCCAGGGGTTTTTGATGTCTACCAAGTCATTCAAGTGGCGAGTGGAACCCTTGGACCACATAGTGCATCTTGAAGGGCACGTCGCGCAAGGAAAATGGGAAAAAGACGAGTGGCAACCTTGGAGCACCTAGTGCATCCTGAAGGGAATGTCACGATTTCAATGGGTAAGTGAATAAACCTAGCCAGTCTTAAAATTGAATAGTGTGAGAAGTAGTTTTAAAAACAATTTCCCTAATAAAAATGTCATCCAACCTAGTGAAATTAAAATCTAGGTTTAAGTAACACATGTGATCAAAAATAATATTCATAATTAAACATGTAACAAGAAGGGGGTAATAAATTCAATTAAATTATTAAAATCTAATTACAATTTGGGATTAAAATTTAAAAGGGAAATAATTGTTTTATCTACATATGCTAATTTAATTTTTAATTAAAAAGAAAAAGGGTTAAATGGTTGTTTTTCTACACTTGGTAATTTGAGTTTTAGTTAAAAAGGGAAAAGAGGGAAACTTAAAATAATTAGGAAACTAAAGGAAAAAGGGGAAACATAAGGAAAATGGGAAGCATAAGGAAAAAGTTGAATGTCTAACTTAGTAAACAATCTTGCCTTTAAGAACTTTCTAATTATGAACTCAACTAGGAATTTAGTAAAGGCGTAAGTCATTTAAGATGTGTAAGGGAATTTTGGGACACCCAGGAGCGTTTTTAGGAATGATTTTAGGTGGGTGAGGGAATAGGAATAACTAAATAATTAATGAAATTATTTTCTGGTGCAACTAGGGGGATGGGTGACATGTGTACAGGAGAGGTTTTTTCGGATTAAATTAATGAAAACAAAATTAAATGAGAATTTGGGAAAGAAATCACTTAAAAACTCTATAAAAAGGATGGAGGAGGAGTATGGATCTGATATTTATGCGCAACATTACACTGTTGAATTTTTGTCTTAACTAAACTTATCTTCTAGGAGTTGGGATACCCATCTCGGGTAACGAGTGGTAGCTCGACCTTGCGAGGTGAGATGGGTGCTATCTATTCTCTGATATAGTGTGTTTGGCCCCTTTGTAGCTCGGGGGGATTAGGGGGAAGAAGAGTACCCCTAGCGTTGGCTGGGAGGCACCAGTGAGGTCACATCGGTCGGCAACTAGAAGCTGGACGGAGTGCGTGGGACAAAAACTACTAAGCAATTGTGTTTGGCTAAGGTACGCCGGTTTAATTGTTACTTGCAATGAATTTAAATTTTTTCATGCTATTCCTCTATGCTCATTTAATATTTCATTTCCATGCATTGCCTTGCACCTGCTTTCCTTCAGTATTGTAATTCCCTTGCTTGTTATTTTCTAAATGGATTTCCTTTGGCGAACCCAAATTCTGATTTCATTGACTTATCTTTGTTGGTTTTATTGATTATTATGAAGAGATTATGTTTTATCTTCAACACTTATCCCTA
Organism: Picea glauca; assembly: GCA_000966675.3. Classification (NCBI taxonomy): domain Eukaryota; kingdom Viridiplantae; phylum Streptophyta; class Pinopsida; order Pinales; family Pinaceae; genus Picea; species Picea glauca. Next base: position 330,446 of record JZKD02S1903622.1, read on the forward strand.
GGTCATATGTCCATGCCTGAGCAGTTGGCCAGGAGCTGAATCGACAGTAATCACTTCCGTTTTTATAGACCTATAGATTCTAATGCCCTGCTTTTCTATGCATGGATGAAAAGCTAAGGATATTTTTTTCCCAGTTGTCTACCCTTACTCATCCCTGCGTTTGATTAATTCGTTGTCAAATGATTGGTATTTGCACCTCCTTATGTTGAGTATCTTTGTGTTTTTGTTGATTATCTCTGCACTGTATCTCTGCGATTTTTTGGCATTCTACACCATATGCAACCACAATTTGTTGGGCATTTGTACACCGCATCTGGTTGGGATTTTTTTGTTCCTTAGTTTTGGATCCTTATGGATATTACATAACAATTTTTCTTGGTCTTTTACACTGCAATTGCATTTTACAAAGCATTTTAGTGATGACAATATTGTTCTTTAGTTATGCTTTTATTTATGTTAAAAACACAGTGAAATGCTTGAGATCCAACTATTGATGGATAGAAATCATTCAGGATTTATTAGACAACATTACGTTTTGTTTACACAACCATTAATTCATATATTTAATAGACTGCGTTTATGGATTAAAGAAAGCTATAGATGTAAAAGACAACGATACATGGTGATGTTAGAAGATAGTGATATTGTTGTTAGCGTTTACACCTGCGTTTTTTGTGTTTTCATATAGATTTTCCATGGTTTCTTTACCTGCAATTTCATGAATCATGTTTTCATGGTTTTCCTGTACCTTTGTTTTCATGGTTGTTGTACCTGCATTTTCTGCATGGATTGCATTTGACTAGCAACCTTGTTTACTTTGACAACGATTTAGTGTTACGGATTTCCATTTCATGGACAACAATATTATGCTTAGATTGACAACGATTGTAAGATGTGTATGTATTAGAAAACTAATTTATGCAGTGATTTGTGCATGGCAGCGATTTGTATGTTGTGTAGATTGTAATATATGACAATGCTAGCATAGTTGATAGATAACATGTCATAAATTTTATAGACACGGTGATTTAATTTTGCAGCAATATTATAATTGTACATAGATATCACCATTAACAATGAATATTAGAAAGCAATGCCATTTTAGTTATGCTATATAATATGCTTGATTGTCAGCGTTATAATCTAAAAAGATGTGAATATTTATGGTCACGATTTGTATGTTATGTGAACTGAACTGACATAGATTGTGATTCCATTGGACATAAGTTTATTAGTCAACAATTTTATGAACAACATAGATTTGGTTTCATATATTGTTGTTGTCAATGATTTTATATACTTAATAGTCCGCAACTTCATAGGGTGGAGAGACAACGTTATCACTCCTTTATTTTACAACCATCCATTGTAACTAATTTTGGACAGCTATGCCATGGCTAGGCTGCATTTCCATTGGAAATATTAATGGATTGAGTATTTATTGTAGATAGTGATCATTTACCTTTACAGATAGCTCCATTCTATTGGTTAGATAATGGTTGCTAACAACGATTCTGTCTCCTTTCTAACAACAATTTAAATACTTTTTATGGAAGCTCTATCAGGTATCATAGAAAATGACATCACACCTTCATAGACAATGTGCCATGTAATTCCTTAGGCAACCACTTAATGTTTTCCTGGGCAGCAAATTCCTTTTTATCTAGCCATTGGTTAGACATATTTCTTTAAAAAAAAAATCAACCAACAAGTATCAATTCAAAAATCACAATAAATATAAATGTTGAATTACAATTAAAATATATTATTGGCACAGGGGTAGACCCAGGGTTCAATGCTACAACAACGTACCAACAAAACCCTAACTACCGGCCCTTTAAGCAACACCTGTGAAGCAGATGAAGTCTCACCCGAGGTAGAGGTAGGGGTGGTTGCAGGATTTAGATGTATGCAACCTTAGCCGAGACACAGATCTATGATTATAACACTTAACAGAGCACATAGCAGTAAGAATTCATCAACATTCAGTTCTTAGTAACAACACAAAAAATCCCTAATTACAGAGAATCACAGTATTCAACCAGATCCACATCTAATAGCACTTAGCATAAAAGGAACATATTAGATCTAACATATTTAGGCACTAAGCATACTCACATAGGTCAGATCTAACATTTATTCTCTTTTATAAGCACAAAGCAACATCAGTTCTATCTAACATTCATCTATATCATAGCAAGTTACACATAAACACACCAACACAACGCACAAAGCAGAGCAACACAACATATATGTGGTTCACCCCCCCTGGGGCTACGTCCACCAACTCTTGTTCTTTATATTATCTTATGTTGATCAGTTACATGCATAGAGCCTCAGAAACCCTACTCTGCATAGGACAGGAGATCTGCGCACACCTCACCAGATCCTCCTTCCCCGAGCTAGGTTACAACACTAAGCCTTCTACGATCACTTGCACTCATATCTGCAAGCTTGTCACAATATGCATAGAGCACTTACAATCCTTCGATCTCATAGATCGATCACTAACACTTAGCACATTGGCCTAACATCACATAGATGCCCCTCCTTACATTTTCTAGACATCTACTTATACTTTACAAAATAGGCCTAAACATGGGTAAACCCATGAACCAACATCCCATACCCATTATATAGTCCCAAACCCCAAAAAGGACCCAAAAAGGGGATCTCTTCTTTGTCTTGTGCTCCTCCTTCGACAGGTTGTCAAAGTCCCAAAATAGGTCAAACTTGACCAAGGATCTCCCACAACTTGGTCAAGAGCCAACAGGCCCCCAACACTCACTTGTGACTCATCCTGAGTCACTCTAATATGGGTAGTTATGCTTTAAAATCCTTGAGCTTGGCTCGAGCTTCTTTGACTTGTTGTTGTGCTACGACCTCCTGTTCAGTGAACTCTTGGATGAATGCCTTGTTCACGGGTCCTTCTAGGTGTTATTCTGCTATAGCAAAAACTTTCTACAGTTCTGCTCCTTGACCTTCGATCTATGTGAACAGTTGGTAAGCCTCGTCCTATACATGTTGGAGTCTTTGAGTCACTTTCATGACTTTGCTTTGAATGGTGTGAACCTATTTCTAGGTAGTGCATTTATCTTGGGATCGTTTCATTATTTCCATCGCTGACAAGAGCTTCAACTGTGCATGTATTGTCTCTGCTTGTTGCTTTGCCTCCTAAAGCTGCGACTCTAGTGCCTTTAGTTTTGCATTCTCAATGATTTGTTCATAAGTCTGGGCACTATGGTCATTGAGTTGCTTGCATTATATGGTGAAGGATTTTATTCTCTCTACTATGCTCTGGGTAGTCGCTTCTCTTTGATCTCTAACATCCTACAGAGTGTTGGCCACTGTGTGGAGATCTAACTCTGCTATTCTTTGTTGTAGTTGTTGTATGGCTTCTGCGAGCTTCTCTACTTGATGTTCAACCTGGTCTTTATCCTATGGCTCTAAGCCTGTCATAGAGCGAATTTCTCTATTGACTGCTTCTTTTACCTCGAGTTACCTTGCAAGAAACTATTCCTTTTCTTGCTGCATTTGCACTTTCTCCCCATCAAACTTTGTTTGGAGAGAAATATTCTCTTGCTCTGCAACTCGACGTTGTTCTACAATTACTCCTTGTACTTTCATCAAAGCCTGGGTGGCTTGTTCTATATCCTCTTGTACTCATCGAAGGAGAGCTTCAGTTGCATCTACTAGGTGGCGGAGTTGGGTTGGCTCATCTCCCAATTCTTGTTCTCCCTATGGCAGGGGCACAATGGAGACTACGCGACTGGACTGAATATCATGTTGTACCCCTTGGAGCTCTACCTCAATTCTATAGTCGGGTAATATAGATGGGATCAACTTCTCATTAGCAAGGTCATCTCTGTGTTTAGTTCTCTTTTCTACTGACAGTCGAGATGATTCGTCTCCACGAGCAGTTGACAGAGAGGCTTGCAGTCCTCTCGTTGATGACACTTGTATACCTATAGACATCAACATTGCTATTTCAGTCATGAGGTCGATGAGAACTTCCTCGACAATTTTCTTTGTCACGTTGAACTCATCCGGCATACATGCTCGGGTTTGAAAATCTCAAGGTCAGAGAGTAATATCTCAATGCAATGGGATGGATGCAATGATCACTTTGTGAAAATAAACTAATCCGTGGGCTCAAATTCTCGGTTAGAAAAAGTGTTCTTGGTGTGTGGCGCGACAAGATAAATAGATACTTGGTAATGGATCTCTTGCAATGGGTAAGAAGCCTTCATTAAATCAGTTCTATCCATTATGGCGTGGTCCCAATGGTCTGGTGGCAATCTTTCTAATCATTAATGCATTTCTTCTCGTTCAGGGTGTCATTCGAACAATTATACTGTCTCTAACGACTATAATTCTTCGCCATGGTGAAGTGCCACGTGCCGCTATTTTGGTATTCCGGAGAAGCTCCAATTTTGTAACTTTTCCTTCTGCGAAGTTCCCTCAGGAACCTTCTATAAATTTTCAATCTTAGCTCTCTTCTTACTTAGTTTTCTAGCCTTCTTTCTGGTGAGCTTCATCTTGGAATTCCCTTTTCCATTTTGATTCTTATCTCCTTTTGGCATAGTAACTTCGCATTGTTGAGATACTCTCCTAGAAATCAGAGGTAATACTTCATCTGTATCTGGAATAGGTACTGCAATATTATGTGGGTCTTCTAGTGTTCTTCCAGCTTCGACATTCCAGTCTTTGGTTTTAAGTAGCTTCGCTCAGTTCTCCTATTCTTCAATCAAGTGTGTGATCCTCCTAGTCATGAAATATTTCATCTCTTGCTTCTTTTGTTCTAAGACTTCTTTTTCTTCCCTTTTGGCCTGATCTCTTTCACTCCAAGGTCTTCTGAGAAACATATTAAATGGAGCGTTGTCCTCAATAAATTTAACAACTTTGAATTATTCTTCTGTCGAAGTTCCATTGGTACTCATAGATATATGGGTAAGCTTTCCACATAGGTCTATCAACTTCCCTTTGAATAGTCATATTCCTCCTAATGAAGTAATCATAGAAGGCCTTCCTATAGCTTCCCAAGTTATTTCTATCATGAAATTCACCTGTGTTTCCTCATCCAAAACACAGTCAATGTCGAAGTCTCCTATTATTACTTCAATACATTCTTTTTCTTTGAAGACCTTTGATAAACTGATATGTCGGTGATCATTCAGGGTTTCTTTCATCTATAGCAATACTTCCTCTGATTCTTTCTGGGGTTCTGCCATAGTCTCAGTTAATTGACTTTGTTCTTGGTCTCCTTGTCTCATATTTATCCTTTCAATTTGAATAATCATTCTAGGGAAATCCAAAACTTCATGGTCCATAGATTTGCAACAGAGGAAACTAGGTTTTCTACTAGGGAATTCATTAGCCAGATGTATTGGTTTTCTGTAGTTGTAGCAAAGGGTTAATCCTCTCTTTCTCTTAAATGATCCCCATCCTTTCCTGTACTGCGTGCTAGGATCATAGTAGTTAACCTGCAAAAAATTATTTCTAGGATCCTACATCCATTTGTTAGTCCAAACGTTCTTTCTATGCATAGGTATAACATATCTTTCACTAATCTTATCAGATCTACACATGTCAAACCTTCTTTCATCTATTAGTGCCCTAGTTTTCAAGCTAGGACAAAATCTATCAAACATACCTAGATCCATACTGTTTAAAAACAAATTTCCACTAACCTTTCTTCTACAGAACACAAAGCTTCCAGATCTAAAACTTTTCACTATTCTTACCTTTATCAGAGAACAAAGAGTTCAAATCTTACCTCTTTTCTTCAGATCAAACTTATTTTCTTTAGCACAGAGCTTCACAAACTAAGTAGAGTATTGTGCACTAGAGTGACAGATATACACACAAAGCTTTCACAATTTCAGATCGGATCTTTGCACAAAGCTTCTTCTTTCCCAGTTCCCAGCAATCACGATTTCAGGTCCCGGCAATGGAACCATTTGTTGGCACAGAGGAAGACCCAGGTTTCAATGCTACAACAGAGCACCAACAAAACCCTAACTACCAGCCCTATCAGCAACACCTATGAAGAATATGAAGTCTCACCCAAGGTAGAGGCAGGGGTGGTTGCAGGACTCAGATGTCTACAACCTTAGCTGGTACATAGATCTGTGATTATAACACTTAATAGAGAATGTAGCAGTAAGCATTCATCAACATTCAGTTCTTAGTAACAGCATAGACAAACCCTAATTATAGAGCATCGCAGTATTCAACCAAATCCACATCTCATAACACTTAGCATAAAAGGAACATATTATATCTAACATATTTAGGCACCAAGAATACTCACATAGGTCAGATCTAACATTTATTCTCTTTTATAAGAACACAACAACATCAGTTCTATCTAACATTCATCTATATCATAGATAGTTACACATAAACACACCAACACAATGCACAAAGCAGAGCAACACAACATATACGTGGTTCACCCCCCCTGGGGCTACGTCCACAAACTCTTCTTCTTTCTATTATCTTTTTTTGATCAGTTACATGCACAGAGCCTCAAAAACCCTACTCCACATAGGACAGGAGATCTGTGCACACCTCGCCATATCCTCCTTCCCTGAGCTAGGTTACAGCACTAAGCCTTATGCGATCACTTGCACTCAGCTCTGCAAGCTTCATAGAGTATGCACAAAGCACTTACAATCCTTCGACCTCATAGATCAATCACCATCACTTAGCACATGGGCCTAACATCACATAGATGCCCCTCCTTACATTGTCTAGACATCTATTTATACTTTAAAAAATAGGCCTAAACATGAGTAAACTCATGGGTCGACATCCCATACCCATTACATAGTCCCAAACCCCAAAAAGGACCAAAAAAGGGGTCGAGATCTAGCGATCTCTGATTCGTCCTGTGCTCCTCCTTCAACAAGCTGTCGAAGTCCCAAAATAGGTCAAACTTGACCAATGATCTCCCACAAATTGGTCAAGGGCCAACACGTATCAACCCTTCTATATATTTTTAATTTCTGAGAGACAATCAACCAAGGACAATGGTCTCTTAAATCATGTCTTAATATAAAGTTTGATATCTTTATTATCACTATGAAGCCGCATATCAATTGTTGTTGTTTACATGAATTGTCCACAAAATTATGAGCACCTCCTTATGATCAATTTTTGTTCGATAAAGGATAGGAATAATACTAGGGTTAAGTGATGTGTGCACAGGAGAAGGTAATCCTTATACAACTAGTATGTTGGGTTTATAGTTTCATTGTTTCAATGTTCAGTTTTTGAAATATTATTGCCTTATCAAGGGTGAGCAGACTTCACTTGAACTTTCTTCAAAATCGAACCTTTAATCAATATTTTAACCATATACTTATCTACTTTATATAACATGTTTAATTAGGTACGTTAACTAAAATATCCTTTAAGGTGAAGTGAACTTCGAGGAAAATAAAGTAGATTTGCTACACGAGAAAATAATAAATTTTATTAATATTAAATGATATAAAAGTTTTAAAATTTTATTGGCTTTTATAAAAACATATGGGATTATCATTTGTTAGACAGGGATATAAATGTTGAATTAATAGGACTTGTTAGAGGTAATGGTTTGGTTGTTGATGAATTAATTTAATAGCTTGCAAAATTTTAAATTGAGATATGTCATCTCGCATATTGTCGACTGGTTGCTTGGGTGCATGGGTATAGTCTTCTTGTCAGTTAATTCGGTCTCCTAGCACATTCTTTTTCTTGAGTCGTTTGTCCAGATAGGTTATGTTGTGCCAGGGATATTTTTGTGCCTATCATCTCGGGACGACATGATTCCTGATGAGGGAATCATTGCACGCCCTGTTGGATAGAGGTGAATGATAACTATGTCGAAGTCTATGCTTCCCGATGTGGGCATTTATTCATTGTCGTTGATGTTGGTGTTGGTTTTGTGACGCCTTAATGCGTATGGGTTGCACATCATGAGGTTTCTAGATACCGGTCATCGAGGTCATTGTGTCGGGATTGTGGATGTTGTCCCTTGTCTTGTAGGCATTGTCATGGTTGTGTTAGGCGGGTATTCATTTCTATCTGTCTTGGATTTTCTCATGTTATGTCCAGTTGCTCGATGTGCTAGTGTGTTGAGTCATTTTAGTCTATTGTCTGATCTACGTGCATGGTGTTCATCATCATGTTGTGTGGTTTAACTGTTGCATCGTTGCCTTCCTACCAAAAAAAAAAAGGAAAAATATTTGCACTTTTTTCTTCGCTTGTAGTTGTAACGATTGGAGTCGTTACATATGGTATCAAAGCGAGTTCAACCCACGACTTGGGATCACTACGGATATCGTTGATGTGATATTTGATTATAATGTTGCTAATTAATTTTACTTGTATTCGTGCACGTAATCATGGTTATATGACATCGTGGAGGTAGACGATGGAGTGCTAGGGGAGGAGGCGTGATGCCCCCAATAGAAGCCACACCTGAGGAGTCTAACCCCCAAGGAGACGAACAAGTTGTTGGGAAGGAGAAAATAGTGGTGTGTGATTTGGTTTGGCTGATGAGGTCCTTTCAGCGGATTTCTGAGACATTGATCAACCATTTGGACAGAGATGAGGCCAGGGCACTGACACCCACTGAGGGACCACCGCGAGCTCTGACCGATACTGGTAGAATTCACCACGACCTCAAGAACGTCAAATTTCCCTAGTTTTTTGGTGCCCTTTACGGCACACTCGCTGAGGTATCGTTGGATAATATGGCGATGTGGTTTTCACTTCATGACTATACCTCCAACATGAAGGTTTGCATAGCGGTCTTTCAACTGAAGGGGAGCGCTCTTCTATGGTAGAAGACGCTCCTAGCACAATTGAACATGGTCATCGAAGATGTGTCATGGGAACTGTTCGACGAACGGTTCCGAGAGAGGTACCTATAAGAGGAATTCATTGAGTGTCAGCTCAATGAGTTCAATGCCTTAAGACAGGGAAACCATACGGTGCCCGAGTACGAGGCCCGTTTTATGGAGTTTCTTCGGTATGCTCCACACCTTAATACCGAGAAACTTAAGTTCAATAGGTTCTTGTTTGGCCTTAATGTCAACATTCATGCAAAGGTTAGGATTCTGATGCCATGAACCTTACACGATGTCGTTCAGAAGGCCCTCATAGCAAAGGAGGAAATTATTAGTGGGGGTCAGAGCAGGACTCCAGCGAGGCCAGTGAGGCAGGTGTCATCTAGTGCGCAGCAACATCAGACACTAGTTAGACAAACATCAGGATATTGTGGCTTCCTGAGAGGACCCACTTTCACTACACCTCAAAGAACAACGCCATAGTAGTGGCCTCCTTACTGAGGACCAAATCATCAGCCGCAGTGTTGACCACAACAAAAACAGTTTAGGCCTATTCAGTAGGATTTTCAGTTGGTGGGCCATCAACCTCTACTTTAGGTACCAGGAGTATTAGAACAAAGAAGGGGTGTTGGACATGTGGGGAGCCACACTACTAGTGCGACTGAACCATGGAGAGCACTAGAGAATATGGATCAGTTGGAACCACTACCATGGGAGATTTGGGCAAGGCCCATCAGATTCACCCAACAGTGAATAATTTCCTGGCAGAGCACTAGATGAATGTGCTCAAGACGTCAGGTACCGTCGTTGACCAGACCCTTAGTATTTTGATAGATATCAGTGCTACCGAGAGTTTCATTTCGGGTGTAGCGCTAAAAAGGATTAAGCTAAAGGTAGTCGAACATGATGAGTTTAGCTTTGTAGAAATGGTTTCTAGATCCAAACAAAAGGTTGGAGGGAAGGTTACGGGCTGTAGCCTTGACCTGGGAGATTTTGTCACTAGGTCCAACCTATATATCACGATCTTACGATCTTATGACGTCGTGATCGGTATGGACTGGTTGGAATCGCATGAAGCGATACTCAACTGTAAGACGAAACGGTTGAGCTTGGTCGATGATGAGGGATAGAGACGCGTGATTGTAGGTCGGAACCAGGGAGTTTCCCTGAGGTTCATCTCTTCCTTGCAGCTACAAAAGAGCATACGCAAGTGATTTAAGCTTTATGTGATCCTTGCGTTCAATGAAAATGGAGTAGCAAAAGGTCTAGGACACCTTCCGTCGGTGAGAGATTTTGTGGATGTCTTCCTGAAGGAATTACCTAGGATGTCACCAGAGAGGGAATTGGAATTTATCATAGACCTAAAACCAAGGAATGAACCAGTAGCGAGAACACCTTATTGGATGCTAACCCCAAAGTTACAAGAGTTGAGAATGCAACTAAAGGAGTTTTTGGACCTGGGACTTATACGTCCAAGTGTGTCACCGTGGGGTGTGCCTGTTATTTTATTATGAAATAAGGATGGGTCATGGAGACTATGCATTGATTACCATCAATTGAAGAAGGAAATGATCAAGAATCAATATCCGTTAGCAAGGATTGATGATCTGTTTGATCAAATGAAGGGTGCAATGGTGTTTTCAAAGATCGACTTGAGATCAGGGTATCACCAGTTATGGATCAAGGAGGATGACATCCCTAAGACTTCCTTTAAGACGAGGTTTGGACATTATGAGTTTACTGTTTTACCATTTGGACTAGCAAATGCCCCAGGGGTATTTATGAGTTTGATGAACAGGGTGTTCCGAGAGTACTTGGACAAGTTCATCCAAGTATTCATTGACGATATTTTTATTTACTCTTGGATGATGGAGGAGCATGACAAGCACTCACGCTTGGTACTACAGTGTTTTCGAGAGAACAAATTGTATGGGAAATTATCTAAATGCTCTTTTTATCAATCGAAGATTCACTAATTAGGGAATGTCATCTCTGGCGAAGGTATCTTCGTGGATCCGACAAAGGTCGAGGCTATTATGGAATGGCCTACGTCGATGAATGTCCCAAAAGTGCGTATCTTCATGGACTTAGCGGGATACTATCGATGGTTCATCGAGGGATTCTCAAAGATAGAAAATTTGATTAGGGAATTGTATAAGAAGAACAAGAAGTTTGTTTGGACCAAGAAATGCACGCAGGCATTTCAGAGGCTCAAGGAACTATTGATAATGACACCGATACTAAAGGTCCCTAACATGGAAGTAGACTTCTTGGTATGAACTGATGCATCCAAGTAAGGCTTAGGCGGATTGTTGATGCAAGACGGTCAAGTGATCACTTACATCTTGAGAAAGTTGAGAAGGAATGAGGAGAACTATGCGATGCATGAATTGGAGTTGTTATCCATTGTTTATGACTTGAGAGTTTTGAGACACTATCTTATTGGATGGAAATTCAAACTAAAAATGGACCACTGTAGACTACAACACATCTTTATGCAAAGAGACTTAAACACACGACAATGATGTTTGCTGGAAATGCTTAGCGAGTACAATTTTGAGATTACTTACATAAAAGGAATAGTGAACTGAGTGGAAGATGCATTGATTCGGAGACCATGCATCTTTTTGGTGTTGACTCTTCAAATGAATCTACGTGAAAAGATTCCAACCTTACAACACTGTGATGATTAGTACAAAGAGGTCAAGGATTTTATTAGATAAAGCACCGTGATGGTACCAAGATTTGAAGGATTTACATTGGACGATGATGGATTATTGATATTTAAAAATCAAATTTATGCACCAACAAATGACGAGTTGAGGAATTTGATCCTAAACGAGGTGCATAGAGCAATGTACATGGCTCACCCGGGAGTCATGGAGGTGAGGGAAGGCCTTAAACCCTTATTCTTCTAGAAAGGAATGAAGGCAGAAATAATCAACTACATGGTCAGATGTCTAGAATGTCAGTAGGTGAAGGCTAAACATAGACATCCAATAGGATTAATACAACCACACGCTATTCCAAAATCGAAATGGGAGGTTATTTTGATGAATTTCATTGTTGGATTGTCACTGACAACAAGGATACATTATTGATACTGAGAGGCGGGTGAATCAGTATCAAGTACAATTTAAAAAATATTTTCAACTTATACTTAAACCATTCAATTATATCCAATGAGAAATGAACAATAGTATAAGAGTTACACCAATACACCACAATACACCATGCACAATATATGAGAAATAATCAATAGTTTTTGTTCAAGGGAAGTGATCACTTCCAAAGGTAGCTACAACTTCCAAATGTAAAGGGAGGGATAAACCTCCAAGAGGAAGATACAATCCTCCAATATCAAGAGAGAGTTTAACTCTCCATCCTTGCCTCTTCTTTCCACCCAAGAATATATGATAGATAATAAAACTTTACATTAAATCATCACCATCAACCAATCATCACATAGAACCTGATAATGCTTCTTGAGACTTCTTCAATTTCTGCAATTCTTCAATTCTTGGAGTACTTTTATCCTATACATAATATTACTCAATGTATTTTCTGAAACTTCTCCAATTTTCACTCCTTGAATCCTCCCCAAAAAGAGGTTATAGAAAGAATGGTAGACTTTATTCAATTCTAGTCTATTCAAAAGACCCAACTTGTATAGAATTCCCCGTGCTCAATATTTAACATCCAATTCTGAAACTATCACAAAAGAAACTACAGTCCATACTCTTTCCAATGGAAGTGGTCCCACTTCATTTGGATTCTGTATGACGATGTTATGACTATTTTACCCGTAAAACTTGTTTATTGACTAGCTTCAGGACTGGTCACAAACCCTATCTTCCATAGATTGTATCTCCATAATTATAGAGAATCAAGAGTTTAACCCTTTACCAGAGGTACCTTGATATGTCTTCTCAATACCATAGCGATTTCACCATCTGAATCGTTATAGAAAAAAATTTATAGAAAAAATGGTAAGATGACCTGAAAATAACATACCTTAGAACACATCACCAAAAGACTTCATCCTCCCTTGAAATCC
>JZKD02S1903622.1:357080-389066 GCA_000966675.3 Picea glauca
AAGAAAGCTAATCAAAAACACCGAACAATCTCATATAGCCTTCATATCCATGATGGAACCCAAGAATTTTAATGAAGCCAGCAAAGATGACCACTGGGTTAAAGCAATGAATGAATAACTTGATCAAATTGAGAAAAACAATACGTGGGAGATGGTTCAAAGACCTGAAGATAAAAAAATCATTGGCTCCAAATGGATCTTTAAGAATAAGTTGAATGAGTAAGGACAAGTTATTAGGAACAAAGCGAGGTTAGTCTGTAAACGTTATGCTCAGATAGAAGGACTAGATTTTGATGAAATGTTTGTGCTCGTAGAAAGATTAGAAGCTATCAGAATATTTCTTGCCTATGCTTGTCATAAAAGGTTTAAAGTATACCAAATGGATGTCAAGTCAACCTTTCTCAATGGAGATTTAAGTGAAGAAGTCTATATGGAACAACCAGAGGGTTTCTAATTGTCTGATAACCTTGAATTAGTATGCAAGCTGAAGAAATCTTTATATGGTTTAAAACAAGCCCCTCAAGCCTGGTATCACAAACTGGATACGTATCTCAAACACAAAGGGTTCAAGAGAGGAACAGCTGACAACAATCTATATATTAAAACAGAGGTTAATGATTTGCTCATTGTACTGGTCTATGTAGATGACATCATATTTGGATGTAATAAGGATTCACTGGTACAATGGTTTGCTTCTGCCATGGAGTCTGAATTTGAAATTTCTATGATAGGAGAACTATCATTTTTTCTTGGTCTGCAAATCACTCAGAGGCCCAAAGGGATGTTCATTTCTCAAGAAAAATATCTAAGAGAAATGTTGAAAAGGTTTCAAATGGAAGATTCTAAATCTGTGGGTACACCTATGGTAACTGGATGTAAATTAAGCAAGGATGATGATTCACCTGATGTTGATCAAAGCTCATATCGATCAATGATAGGAAGCTTGTTGTACATCATAGCATCTCACCCAGACATAATGCATGCTATAGGAATGGTGGGAAGATATCAGGCTGCACCCAAACAGAGTCATTTGCAAGCTGTCAAAAGGATATTCAAGTATTTAAAGGAAACAATGACTGGTGGTCTATGGTATCCCAGAAATCAAAATCTTCAGTTGACTGTTTATTCAGATGCAGATTGGGCAAACTGTGTTGATGAGAGGAAAAGCACCAGTGGAGGAGCATTCTTCCTGGGTGACTCCTTAGTAGCCTGTCTTAGTAAAAAGCAAGGTTCCATTTCTTCATCAACCACAGAGGCAGAGTACATTGTTTATGCTACCTATTGCACCCAGGTATTATGGATGATTCAGACACTTGCAGACTTAGAGGTAAAATACACTGCACCGATCCCAATTCATTGTGATAGCACTAGTGCCATCAGTGTGTCTAAAAATCCTGTATTCCACTCCAAGACCAAGCATATTCCCATAAAATATCATTTTCTGAGAGAGCAGGTCACCAATCAGACTGTTCAGGTCCATTACATTCCCACTACAGAACAAATTGCAGACATCTTTACTAAAACCCTAGCCAAGACACCTTTTGAATATATCAGACAGAAGCTGGGTGTCATTTCATCTCACACCTAAAAGTGTCCATCGTCTTAGGCAGAGTTTTGTATTATTTGATTATCTAATGCCTCCTAAAATTACTGCAACAGCTCAGGGGGAGCATGTTTTTTTATTTTCTTTTCTTTGACATTGATGTCAAAGGGGGAGAAAAGAATTTGGGTGCCTTAGTTGCCATCAATGACAAATGGGGATATTGTTGGCATGTTTTATAGGAAGCGTATGCTTGTCATTGATGGCAAGTACAACAGCGATGATGGCTTAAGTAAAACAATGATGATCAGCAGTGAAATGATAATCGGGGAAGAGCAGCAACCATGATCGTTGGATCAACAACTCAGAATTATCGATGGCTATCAGATCTTAATGTAGATAAGAGGAGTGCACTGAAGAGGAGGATATATCTTAGGCATTAGATCCAAGCGCGGGATCCAACCATCGTTGGATCAAGGAGAACCTGCACATTCTTTAAAGTACAAGGAGTAGCGGGCTCACAAAATCCCGAAAGAAGGAGGACCGTCCATCTTCAGGCAGGACACGTGGGGAAAGATCATCATTTTGCTGACTGGAGAGTCAAAGGAATGGGGTTCCCTAACCTCTCAAAATCGCGATATGAGAAATCACGAAATAATCTGAGCCATCAGATCAAGGTTTGATCTGGACCGTTGATCCCAGTCCACTTCGGAGTTTCACAGATCGAGAGTTGGAGATGTCAAAGAATATTAACCACAAGAATCCCGAAATCACGATATGCAGAATCACGACTTAATCTGAGTCGTCAGATCAAGGTTTGATATGGACCGTTGATCCCAGTCCATTTCAGAGTTTCACGGATCGAGAGTTGGAGATGTCAAAGAATAATAACCACATGAATCTCGAAATCACAATATGTGAAATTGTGACTTAATCGCAGTCGTTGGATCAAGATGTGATCTGGACCATCGATCCGATCCCATTTCAGAGTTTCGTGGATTGGGACTTTGTAGTGACAAGAACACTGAACATCAAGAATGTTGAAATCGCGAAATGATCTGAGCCGTCAGATCAAATGTTGATCAGGACCGTTGATCCCACGCCATTTCGGGGTTTCGGGGATCGCGACTTGGAGAGTCGAGATGCCTCATCTCCAGATTCACGAAATCATGAAAGTGCCTTATGCATAAGGCTATGGTCACAACTTTTGGTCACATCAGCGAGAGATGGAGGAAAGAGCTAGAGAAACCAAGCTTCTTTTCGAGGATCGCGACTGGGAATGTTGAGACACATGGTCACACGAATGTTGAACTGTCGAAATGAATGCAAGATCCCTTGGAATCAATCCAACGGTGCAGGTGAATTTGAACAAGATCAGAGGGATATTGTAGCATGACATAGTGTAACTGCCAGAAATCACTGATGGTTTCTGCCAGAGGACTCGAAGACACTTCGGGATGATTGACAGAGGAGGTGAAGAGTCTATGGGAATCTTCAAGAGGAATGAAGATGTTTGTGGAGGTGATTGACAGTTGGATGAACATTGAGGCCTGTAACTGAAACAGAGAAGGGGAGCTCGACTGTCACAGAGAAGACGAAGAGTCTCAAACTGCCAGAGAGGCTGAGGAATCTTAGTGTAACATACAGTGATACTGAACGAGTTGAAAATGACTAGAGAAGCTAAAGAGTCACGATGATGATCAGACAAATCACTCAAGTTGTGGAGAAATTTGGAGCAGAGTGAGCATGCAGAGGCATTATGAATATTGCATGCACAAAGACAATAGAGGTGAGGAATGGAAAAAAAAGAAGATATAGGGGTGGTCGTTGTAGAGGAGAATTTAGGTGTGTGCAAGGAGGTAGAGCAGAGGAGAAGAAATGCATAGGAGAGGAATGGTGCACTGAAGGGATATGGCGCAGAGAGCATAAAAGACAGAAGAACAGAAAGTGAAAGGGGTGTGTAGAAGACACTGATGCAGATAGGGCAGAGAAGTGTAACAAAACATTGATAGGGCTGGTAAGCCATTGAATAATTTTATATCACTGTAATAAGTTTTAGTAACAAATAATTTATAATTCAGGGTGGTTGGGAGGTGCTAGGGAGGTCTGGTGTCCTCAAAGGTTCAAGTGGGTGATTGAACACAGGGAGTTGGTGCTTCTTTCTAGTTGGTGCTAGAGAAACCAGGGATTTGGTGCTTCCTTCTAGTTGGTGCTAGAGAAACCAGGGAGTTGGTGCTTTTTTCTAGTTGGTGCTAGAGAAACCAGGGGGTTGGTGTTTCCTTCTAGTGGGTGCTAGAGAAAACAGAGAGTTGGTGCTCTCAGCAAGTTACATCTTGTAAAACAGAAGTTGTAACCTCACAATGAGTTGGTTCTCATATGTATGATAATGTAAAGAATGTAGATAATACTTATCATATAATAAAAAAGAGGTTTTTACTCTGTATGGGTTTCCTCGGGAATTATCTGTCTCTGTTTTCTCATATATATGACTAATGTTGAATGAGCCTTTGTTTATTTCCCATTATTGTGATCATCATTGAGTGCCCTGTAAAGATATTGAAAGAAGCATAATTTTTTAAGGACTGTAACAACTGATTCACCCCCCCTCTTAGTTGTCCAACAATTTATGTGTAACGTTACGCTATTGAATTTTTGTCTTGACTAAACTTATCTTATGGGAGTTGGGATACCCAACCCAGGTAACAAGTGGTAGCTTGACCTTGCGAGGCGAGTTGGGTGATAGTTGTTCTCTGGTATAGTTTGTGTGGCCCCTTTACGGCTTGAGGGGCTCAAGGGGAAGAAGAGTACCCCTAGCGTTGGTTGGGAGGTACCGGTGAGGTCATATCGGTTGGCAAGCAGAAGTTGGATGGAGCGTGTAGGACAGAAAGTACTGAGCAATTGTGTTGTGCTAAGGTATGTCGGTTTAATTTTTACTTGCAATGAATTTAAATTTGTTCATGTTATTCCTATGTGCTCGTTTAATATTTCATTTCCATGCATTGTCTTGCACCTACTTTCCTTCAGTATTATAATTCCCTTGCTTGTTGTTTTCTAAATGGATTTACTTTAGTGAACCCAAATTCTGATTTCATTGACTTATCTGTGTGGTTTTTATTGATTATTATGAAGAGATTGTGATTTATCTTCAGCCCTTATCCCTAGTTCCTCAGTTCATGCCTGAACAGTTGGCCAGGAGCCGAATCGACGGTCATCACTTCGATGTTTATAGACCTATAGATTCTAATGCTTTGCTTTTCTGTGCATGGATGATGAGCAAAGGATATTTTTTTCCCAGTTGTCTACCCTTACTCATCCATGCATTTTATTAATTCATTGTTGAATGATTGGTCCTTGCACCTCCTTGTGTTGAGTATCTCTATGTTTTTGTTGATTATCTCTGTGATTTCTATGCATTCTACATCGTATGCAACCACGATTTGTTGGGCATTTGTACACCGCATATGGTTGGGATTTTTTTGTTCCTTAGTTTTGGATCCTTATGGATATTACACAATGATTTTTCTTGGTCCATTACACTGCAATTTTGTTTTACACAACATTTTAGTGATGGTGATATTGTTCTTTAGTTATGATTTTATTTATGTTAAAAACACAGTGAAACTCTTGAGATACAACGATTCATTATGTTTATAGATTAAAGAAATCTATAGATGTAAAAGACAACAATACATGGTGATGTTAGAAGATAGTGATATTGTTGTTAGCGTTTACACCTGTGTTTTCTACGTTTTCAAATAGGGTTTCCATGGTTTCTTTACCTATGATTTCATGAATCACGGTTTCATGGTTTTCCTGTACCTGTGTTTTCATGGTTGGTGTACCTTCATTTTCTATGTGGATTGCATTTGACTAGCAACCTTGTTTACTTTGAAAGTGATTTAGTGTTACGGATTTCCATTTCATGGAAAACATTCTTATTCTGAGAATAACAGTGATTGTAAGCTATGTATGTATTAGACAACTAATGTATGCAGTGATTTGTGCAAGGCGTAAATTTGTATGTTGTGTAGATTGTAAGGTATGACATCGCTAACATAATTGATAGACAACATGTCATAAATTTTATAGACAATGATTTAATTTTGTCGCGATATTATAATTGTACAGAGATATCACCGTTGACAATGAATATTAGACATCAATGTCATTTTAGTTATGCTATATAATATGCTTGATTGACAGTGTTATAATCTAAACATATGTGATTATTTATGGTCATGATTTGTATGTTATGTGAACTGCGCTGACATAGATAGTGATTCCATTAGACATAAATTTATTAGTCAACAATTTTATGAACAACATAGATTTGGTTTCATATATTGTTGTTGTCAACGATTTTATGTACTTAATAGTCCACGACTTCATAGGGTGGACAAACAGCGTTATCACACCTTTATTCTACAACCATCCATTGTAACTAATGTCGGACAACTATTCCATGGCTAGGCTACATTTCCATTGGCAATATCAATGGAATGAGTATTTATTGTAGACAATGATCACTTACCTTTACATACAGCTCCATTCTATTGGTTAGATAATGGTTGTTGACAACGATCTTGTCTCCTTTCTAACAACAATTTAAATACTTTTTATGGAATCTCTATCAGGTATCATAGACATCGACATCACACCTTCATTTACAATGTGCCATGTAATTCCTTAGACAACCACTTAATGTTTTCTTGGGTAGTGAATTCATTGTTATTTAGCCATTGGTTAGATAGAGTTATTTTTAAAAAAAAATAACCAACAAGTATCAGTTCAAAAATCACAATAAATATAAATGTCGAATTACAATTAAAACATATCAACCCTTCTATAGATTTTTAATTTCTAAGAGACAGTCAACCAAGGACAATGGTCTCTTAAATCGCGTCTTAATACAAAGTTTGATATCTTTATTATCACTATGAAGCTACATATCAATTGTCGTTGTTTACATGAATTATCCACAAAATTCTGAGCACCTCCTTTTGATCAATTTGTGTTCTAGAAAGGATAGGCATAATACTAGGTTTAAGTGACGTGTGCAAAAGAGAAGGTAATCCTTCTACAACTAGCATGTTGGGTTTTGGATTCATTGTTTCAATGTTTAGTTTTTGAAATATTATTGCTTTATCAAGGGTGAACAGACTTCACTTGAACTTTCTTCAAAATCAAACCTTTAA
This sequence comes from Picea glauca, assembly GCA_000966675.3. Taxonomy (NCBI): domain Eukaryota; kingdom Viridiplantae; phylum Streptophyta; class Pinopsida; order Pinales; family Pinaceae; genus Picea; species Picea glauca. Next base: position 363,816 of record JZKD02S1903622.1, read on the forward strand.
TCAATATTTAACCATATACTTAGCTAATTTATCTAACATGTTTAATTAGGTACATTAACATATCCTTTAAGGTGAAGTGAACTTCGAGGAAAATAAAGTAGATTTTCTACATGAGAAAATAATAAATTTTATTAATATTAAATGACATAAAAGTTTTAAAAATTTATTGTATTTTATAAAAACATATCGGATTATCATTTGTGAGGCAGTGATATAAATGTTGGATTAATAGGACTTGTTAGATGTAATGGTTTATTTTTTGGCGAAGCCGTTTAATAACTTCTGAAATTTTAAATTGAGAGATTTCATCTCGCATCTTGTTGACTAGTTGCTTGGGTGCGTGGGTATAGTCTTCTTGTCAGTTAATTCAGTCTCCTAGCGCGTTGGTGTTTCTTGAGTCGCCGATCCAGATAGGTTATGTTTTTCCAGGGATTGTCCCGCCTATCACCTGGGGACGACATGATTCCTGATGAGGGAATCATTGCGTGCCCTGTTGGATAGAGTCGAATGATAACTTGGCCGGAATCCGTGCTTCCCGATGTGGGATTTTTTTTGTTGTCGTTGATGTTGGTGTTGGGTTTGTGACGCTTTATTGTATATGGTTTGCACGCCATGAGGTTTCTAGATACTATTCGTCGAGGTTGTTGTGTCGAGATTGTGGATGTTGTCCCTTAGCTTGTAGGCATGTCATGGTTGTGTCAGGTGGGTAGTCATTTCTATCTGTCTTGGATTTTCACATGTTACGCCCAGTTACTCGATGTGCTAGTGTGTTGATTCATTGTAGTCTATTGCCTGATATGCGTGCATGGTGTTCATCATCAAGTTGTGTGGTTTAACTGTTGCGTCATTTCCTTCTTGCCAAAAGGAAAAAAAAAATGCACTTTTTGCTTTGCTTGTAGTCATAATGATTGGGGTCGTTACAACTTACTTCTCTTCCCTGCTCTCTTAACCAACTCCTCCATTTTTTGTTGTGATTCAAGAGGGATACTTTCATTGTAGATCTATCTAGCTTTCTTATTTTTTGGCTCTGCCCCTATTCCCTAAGACCTAGGTGTCTCCCTTTTGTACATTGGGGTTTTGTGTGCCCCTCTTTGCTTTGTTCCTTGGTTGTTGTATTTAGGCAGGTCGATAGCATTCTTTTCCGCCATGGAATTCTCAACGAGGATGCTATAAATGTTGAATTCTTCTGAAAATATGTCTCCAAATCCTCTATTTTGGTGACAAATGTCCCCTGTACGATATTGAGACTCCTCGAGGTGAGGGTGCTTTGCACCTAGAACTTCACTATAACTATGATACCACCAGTGGGAGATCTAAGGAGGTCAGTTCTCTCCTATAAACTCAAGAGAATCACCTTGTCTAATAAACACTACCCACTCAAACAACAATTCAACCATTGTAAAGGAAAGATGACTTGACGAAATCTCACAATCCCTTAGGCTCCCCACTAAAATTTCCCCCATGCTATGGAAATATCCAACACTACTGTAACACCCCAAGTTTTGAACCCCCATTTTAAATAATGTATTGTTACAATGTTGAGAGGCTAGGGTTCCCAAACAATTATTAAAAGGCCAGTGTGCCCAACATATGCAATGTTTTTATCATTATTAATAATAAATACATGGCTCGCTGCTAGACGAACAAGGACTAGAGTTATAGGGGGCTATGATTCCATAAGAGAGGGGTATTGAAGGGGTAAATGTTTATTCCTATGTTAATTACCTTTTTTTCCTAAGGTAGGGGATCAGTTACGTGAGCTTCTTGGGGAAGTCCAGCAGCTTCTTGATTCCCCACGAAGTTACTTAAACCCGCCTCTGGTATGACGGGGGGATTTTACCGATGGATTGTTCATTGATTTTCTTGTACGTTCATTCATTTCCCTCATGCACTTTCATGCACTCACTCACCCATTCATTGATCCATCCTCACCTCCATCTTGGCTTGGAAAAAGCAAAGGAACTGTAGAGAATTAGCCATAAGATAGTTGGTTTTAATGGTCGATGGTGCAATCCAGCCATGACCTAGGGCCTACATGTCTAATATGCATTGTTATGTGCCCTGTTTTTCTCACAACTGTGAGTCCTGAGAGTTCCAACATTGACATTATGGATCAATTGTGTTTAAGGCCCTGGAAAAAGGAGAAGGACTGCCTGAGGGAATACGTGGCAGAGAAGGGTTGAGGTTCATTCTCTTGGGATGGTATAGGTTGGGTGGAAGAGACTTGGGTACTTGGATTGTTGTGGGTGCTAGGAAACCTGTGAGAGCCTTAGAGATGACTGGTTTGGGAACCCGAGTACACTCTTGAACCATCCTTTTGGATTCATAACCTTGGCTCGGGGGTGACAATGTTGTGATATTTGGAGCAATGGTGTCTACGGTTGGGTGGAACGTCCTTGGTCTACAGCTAGTTGGTGTCACCTTTCCACTGTGTATTTTAATTATCATTTAACTAAATCTTAGATTTTGCATGCTTGCTGGATATTGATGTGCATGTCACTAAATCTTGTATCTTATGCATTCTTATTAATTAAAGAAGGTATCAGTAAGAAAAAGAAGTCCAAGGGTGGGCTTGTAGGTAGTATGCCCCGGTCTGTGGGTGGTTGGGTATGTTATAGTTTGGTATCGGAGCTTCTAGTTGAAACACCGGGTTGGTATGGGTCAGGTCTGTTGGCCAGAGTCTCATGGTTACAGATCAAACTCTGACCGCGAAGTTGAAAATCTTAGGAGGAATGACATTTCAGAATCTATGCAGGAGTTAGATCATCAAAGATCCATTTTAAGGGGTTCAAAGGATCATGACCGTCCCCCTTTGAATTCAGGAGAAATTTCCACTGTAGGATTAGGAGAGATCTAGGATCATTGGATCGGAGGATGAGTGAACAAGGGTCATTCGATGAAAAGGATGAAAGGGATAAGGTCACAATCGTCAAATCCCATTTGAGAGTGAGATCAACAGACAGGAGGTATTGCGAGGAACCAAGTTGCACGGGAGATAATTTCCCAAGGTGGTCCCGCAATCCAAACCATGGTTTCACCAAGGGGTTATGTGTCAGCATCAGGAGAATTATGGGGAGAAAATTGGGTTACTCCCAACTATCGATGTGTGCCCCTGCAAATTGAAAGGCATGCAATGATGTGACTTGGTAGTGCTCGATCATAGAAACTCTGAATAACTGAAGTAGTCGGGGACCATCAATCTGTAGGAGGACACGTGTCAACTGATCGTGTGCTCTAGATGAAAGCACTCCGGGAAAAGGAGAGTAAGGAGAAGTTGAGAATTGATATTTCCAGACCCCGGAGATCCGAAGTGAATTGCAGTCGTCTGATCCAAGAGGACACGTGGTAGAAATCCACTCACTTCTGGGAAAAAGAGAAGGTTGAGAGTTAATTTCTCCAAAATCTGGAGACCCAAAGAAATCGTAGCCATAGATCCATGGGAGACATGCATCAGTAGATCGTGATCTTTGGATAAAAACATTTCGGAAAAAGTTGAAGTTTGAGTTTTCCAAAGTCTGAAGGCCTGAAGGAATTACAGTCGTTGATCCTTGCAACGATAACTTCTGAAGTCTCGAAGCCCAAAGAGCCGAAGTGATGGTGCATGATGACGTCACCTAGAGGTGATGTGGATCTTGGAATTCCCGAAGTAATGTGGCTTGCGAACGTCACCTGGGATGATGTGGACACATGGGATGTGTGCCACGTGTCAGTATGTTTTGAGCATATGGAGTATTGAAATTTTAGTTAGAACATGACACATGTCACCCACCTGATTGGGCCACATGTCCGCTTCCAATATTTTTCCACATGGCGATAGATCGTGCAGTCTGAAGACTAGGCACTCCAGTGGGGAAATATGTGACAGGTTGCGTTGGTTCAAAAACTCCTGAAGGCCTGAAGGTCGGAGTACATATCTACCATTGATTCCAGAAGACACATGTCTAAGGATCATTGACTTTGGGTGAAGGAACTATGAGAGAAAGTGCAGGAGGAAAGTTTTGAAACTTCCAAAGCCCAAAGAGCCAAAGAGATTCACAGCCACTGATTTGTGGGAGGACACCTGTCGGCAGATCATGAAATCTGGGTAAAAGTGTTCTGGGAGGAGGAAAGTGAGGAAATTTGAGACTCCTGAAGCATGGAGTCTCGAAGTGGATATTGATCGTTGATCATGAAAGAGGATGAGGACCATTGATCCAGTCCTGGATGAAAGTTTCGAAGTCTTGAAGCTCTGGACAAGTGATTTTTCAGCTAAGCATGGGGTCATGGCCATGGTCATATGAAAATTGAGAGCTGAGGGAAGGAGGGCTAAGGGCCAAATTAGTTGTCTTCGAGACAGAAAAGTGAAAAGGAAGGATTTAGCCATGGTTTCTAGCCGTGGTCACCTGGGAAGGTGGTTTGAAGGAAGCGCCTGCACAAGATGAAATTCTGTGTCAGCCAAGGATAATAGGACACTATTATTTTTGGAGAATAGGGATATGATCTCCATGAACAAAAAAAATAAAGAGACTTGTAGCATGGTTTGGAAATTTTGTTTATCAAATGCATAATTCTAACAAAATGGTCACTTGCACATTTTGTAGAATTAAGGGGTTTAAACACATCAACTTAGGATGTGTATTAAGGAAATGGAAGAAGGCAAGGGAGCCTCTAGTCATGATAAGGAGGTCAAAGGCCAGAATACCAGAGTTGGTAATGCAGAGACATAGTCTAATTGATGCAAGGGAAAAGGAGAATAGGAAACATTAATAGAAACAGTAAGAAGCCTGGAGATGGAAGTGTAGAGATACAAACCAAACAATGAGAGATTGATGAGAGAAAAGTCAGATAAATGCTCAAGTGTTGTAGAGCTTAAATCAGTTGCAGAGACAAACGAAGAAGGGATCAAACTCAAGACAAGAATAACAAGGCAGGTGTCGTGAAAGAAGGGATGATAGTGGAAGAGTTGGTTATTCCAGAAGTGCTAGCAAAGCTCATGGAAACCACTTACCTCCTTAATTAGAAAGAAATTTGTATGCATCGGATGAACCCATAAGCAGTCCAGAGGTGTCTCCTGTCAGAAACCAAAGAAGGAAACAAGAGGTATATAGTTTTCAAGGATAGATGAGGAAGCTCAAGCCACCTTCCTTTGAGGGTGAAAGAGAAATGGAAGATGATGTCGAAGCATGGTTGCTTGGGCTCATGAGATATTTTCAGTTGCATAACTATTCATCCAACTTGGAAGCCAGGATTGTCACCTACCATTTACACGGGAAGGATGCAATGTGGTGGGACCAACTAAAGAAAGTAGAACATGTTAATGAAAGTAGGATCACTTGGAAGAAATTCAAGAAGTACTTCTAGAAAGAGTACCTCTCAGAGCATTTCTATGACAAGAAAATGCAGGATTTCTTTGAACTCAGGTTGGGAAGCATGACTATGGCAGAGTATGAGAAGAAGTTCTTGGGATTGTTAAAGTATGTCAGGTTCATTAGTGATGATAAAGTGAAAATACAAATATTTCTAAGTGGACTGTGAGACTTTTATAAGGAAAAGATCAAGTATGATGAGCCCAAGACCTTGACTAAATCCATCATGAAGGCTAAATACCTGTATGAGAAAGGCTAGGGAAGAGAATCTCTACAAAAATCTTGGAAGGACAAGAAAAAAGCGAATTCCAATCAGAGGAAGAAAGGATTCAAACCTCCCTTCAATAGGAATGAGCCTAATAGAAATCATCAAGATCAATATGCTAAGGGAGATTTCAAGAAGGAATATTCCTTGGGAAAAAGGGGAAGACAACCAATCCAATGTTGGGGCTGCAAGGAAGATCACTTGTACAAGGATTTCCCACACAAAAAGGACAGAGTGAAGACTGTGCACAACATCCAAGAGGCTACAACAGTCGAAGATATGGGAATAATCTATGCATCTTTAAATGATCGACAAGGAGAGTATCAGTCCAATATGATCGAGGTGGAAGGTAAGATCATAAATCATCATGTTTCTATTTTGATTAATTCAAGAGAAAGTCATTGTTACATTGATCCTAAGATAGTGGATAGATTACATTTGGAGAAAAATAAACTCAGAAAAGCAAGTTTGGTTCAGTTAGCCACTGGAACCAAAAGAAGAATCCATGACATGGTCAGAAGTTGTTCCATAAGTCTTAATGGCATGACTACTAGCATTTATCTAAATATCATACCATTGGTGTCTTATGATATTCTGGTTGGAATGGATTGGTTGGACAAGCATCATTCTGTCCTAGATTGTCATAACAAGACATTTACATGTCTTGATGGAAATGGAAAACAGAGCACTGTGAAAGGAGTTCCAAGACCCATATCTATAAGAGAGATTTCAACCTTATAGCTAAAAGGACGTTTTAGGAAAGGATGTCAATTGTATGAAACTCATGTGAAAGAGCCAGATAATACAAAAGGGCCAAGCCTCAAAGATTTCTTGGTACTACAATAATTTGAAGATGTATTCCAAGAAATACCTGGATTGCCACCAAGAAGGGAGAGATTTATCAATTGATTTAGTTCCAAGAGCTTCCCTAGTGTCAAAAACACCTTATAAAATGAGCACACTAGAGTTAAAAGAATTACAAATGCAGTTGGAGGAATTGTTGAATAAAGGGTACATATGTCCAAGTGTTTCACCTTGGGGAGCACCAGTACTTTTTTTCAAAAATAAGGATGGAACCTTGAGGCTATGTATTGACTTCGAACAACTGAAAAAGTACACTATAAATAACAAGTATTCTCTACCCCAAATTGATGACCTATTTGATCAGCTAAGAGGAGAAAGAATCAAGGTAAGAATCAAGGAAGAAGACATTCATAAGACAACCTTTAGGACCAGGTATGGGAATTATGAATTTGTAGTGGTGCCATTTGGACTAACCAATGCACCAACTGTCTTCATGTTCTTAATGAATGGCATATTTATAAATGATTTGGATAAGTTTGTCATAGTATTCCTGGATGACATACTTATCTATTCTAAGTCTAAAGAGGAGCATGAACATCACTTAAGACTGGTGTTACAAGTACTGAGAGAACATCATTTGTATGCCAAGTTGAGTAAGTGTTTTTTTAATCAAAATAAGATCCATTACTTAGGAAACATTATTTCATAGCAGGGCATAACAGTGTATCCAGAGAAGATTGAATCCATGAGAGGATGGAAAACACCCAGAAATGTGTCAGACGTCGGATCTTTTATGGGATTAGATGGCTACTACAAAAGGTTCATAGTAGGGTTCTCTAAGATTTCTCATCCCATCACTTCTTTGAAAAAGAAGGGAACTAAATTTGAATGGACACTCAAGTGTGAAAAGAATTTTAATATGTTGAAGGAATTCCTTACTAGTGCACCTGTGTTAAAGCTTGTTGACCCAAATGAAATTTTTTTGGTATGTACAAACACATGTAAGGAAGGACTTGGGGGAGTCCTCACGCAAAATGGACATGTCATTGGATATGAGTCTAGAAATCTTAAGGAACATGAGAGGAACTATGCCAAGAATGACTTGGAACTTGCTTCCATTGTTCACGCCTTGAGGATGTGGAGGCATTATCTCATGGGGAAGAAATTCTAATTAAGGACAGACCACATTGCCCTAAAGTATATTTTTGAACAACCAACCTTGAATGTCGGGAAAACAAGATGGCTGGAATTTTTAAGTGAATATGACTTCGATATCAAGCATATCAAAGGAAAGGAGAATAAAGTCGTTGATGTGCTTAGTACAAGAGTGAATCTCATGCATGCTACTGCTGTCAGTATGCATCAGTCAGACTTGAAAAGAAGAATTTTAGATGGTCTTGTTAAAGACCAGCATTACCTATAGGTAAAGGAAAACTTACAACAAGGAGATATACAACAGAAAATAAAGGAGTATGAGATAAAGGAAGACAGATTACTCATGCATAAAAATAGAATCTATGTTCCTAGTTCTGGATAGCTGAGGAATTTGGTACTGAAGGAGATGCATGATGTTCCTTATGCTGGACATCTCGGTTACCAGAAAACAATTACTGCAGTAAGAATCCAGTTCTTTTGGCCGAGAATGAAGAAGGATGTTGCTGATTACATTGCTCGATGTATGGAATGTCAGAAGATGAAGGCTGAGCATAGGCACCCAGAAAGTTTGTTGCATCCATTGGAAATTCCAGAGAAGAAATGGGAAGTGATCAACATGGATTTCATCACAGGATTACCCAGAACGAATAAGCAACATGATTCAATCATGGTGGTGGTTGAAAAATTAACAAAGGCTACTCATTTTGTTCCTGTGAAGACAATGCATACATCGACTAATATTGCATAATTTTTCATGAAGGAAATTGCTAAGTTGCAAGGGATACCTAGGACAATTGTCTCAGACAGAGATACAAAGTTTACCTCCAATTTCTGGAGGGGATTGTTTAAAGGATTTGGCACAAATCTAAACTTTAGCACAACATATCATCCCTAGATAGATGGGAAAACAGAGAGAGTTAATCGAATAATTGAAGATATGATGAGAATGTATGTGACAGATAAGCCATCTAAGTGGGAATATTACTTACACTTGTTTGAGTTTGCATGTAATAATGGGTATCAAGATTCATTGGGAATGACCCCATTTGAAGCCTTGTATGGTAGGAAATGCGATACTCTAGTAATTTGGGACAACCCAACAGATAGAGTGGTACTTGGGCCGAAGATGTTGAAGGACGTGGAAGACCAAGTGGTCAAGATCAAGTAGAATTTAAAGGAAGATCAGGATAGACAGAAAGTTTATGCAGACAAGAATAGGACATCTAGAGAATTTAAATTAGGGGAGCATGTACTTTTGAAAGTGAAGCCCAACAAAATCTCATTGAAATTGGGTACTTGTACAAAGCTGGTAGCCAGATTATGTGGTCCATTTGAAATATTGGACAGAATAGGGCCAGTTGCATACAAGCTGGCATTGCCTTCTTCCATGAATGTGCATAATGTATTTCATGTATCTTTACTAAAGAAATATGTACATGACCCTAACCATGTTGTTGATTGGCATCTGATTTAGGTAGAGACGGAGGGAGAATTTCAGGTTTAGCCAGTACGAGTATTGGACAGAAAGGTAAAAATGATCTAAAATCGAGTTATAGAGATGGTAAAAGTTTAGTGGACCTAGTATGGTCTTGAAGATGCTACCTGGGAGCATGAAGATTCCATGCGGGAAGAGTACCTGCAAATTTTTGAATAAATTTGAGATTTTGATCTTTATTTTGCATATGCACTGAGGACAGTGCCAAAATAAGGGGGAGGGGATGTAACACCCCAGGTTTTGAACCCCCATTTTAAATAATGTATTGTTACAATGATGAGAGGTTAGGGTGCCCAAACAATTATTAAAAGGCCAGTGTACCCAAGATATGTAATGTTTTTATCATTATTAATAATAAATACATGGTTGGATGCTAGACGAACAAGGACTAGAGTTATAGGGGCTATGATTCCACAAGAGAGGGGGCTTGAGGGGATAAGTGTTTATTCCTATGTTAATTACCCTTTTTCCCTAAGGGAGGGGATCAGTTATGTGAGCTTCTTGGGGAGGGCCAAGAGTTTCTTGATTCCCCACGAAGTTACTTAAACCCACCTCTGGTATGATGGGGGGGTTCGACTGGTGGCTTGTTCATTGATTTCTTGTACGTTCATTCATTTCCCTCATGAAATTTCATGCACTCACTCACCCATTCATTGATCCATCCTCACCTGCATCTTGTCTTGGAAAAGAGAAAGGAACTGCAAATAATTAGCCACATGATAGTTGGCTATAATGGTTGTTGGTGCAATCCAGCCATGACCTTGGGCCTACATGTTTGAGGTGTGTTGGTCTGTGCCCTATTTGTCTCACAACTACGAGTCCTGAGAGTTCCATCATTGTGATTATGGACCAGCTATGCTGGAGGCCCTGGAAAAAGGAGAAGGACTACCTGAGGGAATGCGTGGCAGAGAAGGGTGGAGGTTCGTTCTCTTGGGGTGGTATAGGCTGGGTGGAAGAGAGTTGGGTACTTGGATTGTTGTGGGTGTTGGGAAACCTGTGAGAGATTGAGAGTTGACTGTTTTGGGAACCCAAGTACACTTTGGAACCATCCTTGTGGATTCATAGCCCTAGCTCGGGGGTGACACTGTTGTTGAGATTTGGAGCAGTGGTGTCTATGGTTGGGTGGAACGTCCTTGGTCTGCAACCAGTTGGTGTCGCCTTTTTATAAATATAAGTGCTATTTTTTGTGATATTATTATCTGTGTATGAATTTATTTCATTGTGTATTTTAATTATCTTTTAACTAAATCTTATATTATGCATGCTTGCTGGATATTGTTTTGCATTTCGCTAAATCTTGTATCTTATGTGTTCTTATTAATTAAAGAAGGTATCGGTAAGAAACAAAAGTCCAAGGGTGGGCTTGTAGGTATCATGCCCCACCTTGTGGGTGGTTAGGTATGTTACAACTACCCTGGACCAAAAACACCCACCAAGAGAATTCTTGGTCGAATAGAAAATATGAAACACTAGATATTACCTCATAACGAGAATCTTTGAGGTAATTGTCATACCTCAAGGAGGATCTTCAGGGAGAGAATCTCTCTTATATAACCTTTAAATCCCTCCATAGTTTAACCAACACAACACACTTGACCTATGACTTGACTACATGAAGGTAAAGACATGAAAAACTCCCACAATATCCATAGATCCTCCCAAAAAAAAATCTCCCCTACACAAAGAAAATTCGAGAGACTCCCTAGCAGAGGAAGCACCCACAATGAAATTCATTTTCCAAATGATAGAGTTGAGACACCCATAATTCCCTTAGTGAAATGAGTGAAAACCAAACTAGGACTTGATGTTGTGTCCCCTGGAGAAACATTCCAACAAGCCTTCTTACTTTGTTGATAACAACCAACTCCAGTAGGTGATTTAATGTTTTGAAAAGGCTTGAGAGTCCTTCCCATCATGTGAGATCTTGGTTTTAGGTTGTTGTAATCCACTGTCTGAATCCATGAGATGCTCTTATACCTTCTACCTAACCTTAGTATAGGCCCTTCATGATATTTGTGGGGGGATGGGAGGTCATGCTCCTCTCTCTTCGTAATTCTCTTGTACTTTCAAACCAACCCACACTACAAGGAGAACACCTTCTAGCGGAGGTTTTTGTGAAGGTTTTTAATGTTACAAAATTTGGAAAAAATTTCAAAAAAACCCTCGCTACAACCTTTTCTATTGACTGTGGAGGTTTTATCATAGATTTTAATGGATGTTCCATACAACTAAAAAAAATTGGGTGGGTAGATATTGTAGATGAGGTTTTTTTCTTCGGTTCTTTTATTGTCATAACACATTGGTGCTCTCTTTACAAACCCGACCCAGTGTGTTAATATAATACAAACGAAATGGTGTGTTTTTAATTATTGTGCACTAGTTCCTCCTTTTTCCTTGTATGCAGAGCACCAATGCTCTTATAATTTCTATGCATCAGTTCCGCCTTTTTTCATATGAAGAACCGATGATTTTTTAGTTTTTGTACACCCCAATGTGTTTAAGTTATAGTTCACACATGGGAATTTAATTTATCTCGATCCCCAATGCATTTAATATAGTGTGCACTCTAGTGCATTTAATACAGAGTGTGCCTTGGTGCTTGTATAATTAGTACATACCAGTGTATTTTTTACCATGTACATCGAAGGGTGCTGAAATTTTAAATATTCAAGGAGAGATGTCAACGACAATATTTTTACTAATCACTGATGTGTATATTATAATAAACACACCAATGTGTACATTACATTTAGATCCCCAGTGCGTATAATAAAAATAATGAACCAATGTGTACATTATATTTAATACCATGGTGTATAATTTAAACATGATAACCATTAGTCAAATCCCACTAGCTTAATCGGTTAAGGTGTAGGTTTCGTTTTCTAGATGACCAATGTTCAATACCCTTACAATGTGTTTAGTTGGGAGGAGACACCCAAAAATCTAGCAATGTTAAGGGTTGGTGCGGCCAAAGATGGGTGTGATCCCTAGATGATTTTGATGGCTTAGATGCCCCTGAGTTGTGGTTTCTTAGCCAATGGTTAATGTTGGCCCCACAAGTGACAAACATTTCTAGCAAACAAAAAAAAACATCAGAACCATACAATTTTGAAACGATAAATGTTATTGTACATTATGTCGTTTACAGAATGGTGCCTTTTCTCAGTAGTTTGTATTGGTGAATTAATATAATTAATGTGCATGGACACGTACATCTCCTCAAAATGCACTTCTTTATATATTATGGCACACATCATCTAGTGAGTTCATAATAATAGAGTGCACTGATATCTATATATTTTAATTAATTATTTTTTTAACAATTTTTCAATTAATCATTTCAAAATCAAATATTTTTTATAATAATGTTGTTTTATATTTTTGTTATTGCATTTTGATATAATGATTGCATTAATGCGCTAACCAATGAATTACACCTCTGTTATTTGTAACAATGTAAATAATCTACATATTAATTATTCAACAATGCAACATTTTACAACATTCGACAATGCAATAAAATAAGAAACCTATTTTATTATATATGAATAAGAGACCCAATGTCATACAAAAAAGGACAATGTAAAGGTTCACAATAATCAAATTGCAACCAATATGTAATTGTTACACTTATTGGTAACATGTGCTCATGCAATTGGGACAATATGTAGAGTACATTAAACAAAATCCCTGATTTTCAGAGGCAAATATTCCAAAACATACAACTTTCAATACATTCAATTCTATTGAATGTCATTCATCACTTGAACTTTTGTCATCGCTCGAATTGCATGCATGCCTCATTTTTTCAACATTTGTAGGCGATATTGTACTTTGGTTATTTAACCTAATGTTTTTTTGATCGACTTGTTTTGATATTCTTCTCTTTCATCTTCCATCTACAAACATAGAAATAAATTGTTATATATATATATATATATTATTTCGTAAATCAAAAAACATAGCTTATCACCAAGTCTTTCATAAACAATACACATTCTTTCGAAGCCATGCTTCATGCATTCTCTCAAAATATCCTTTGTTGGTTGCATTCCATACTTTATTTCTTTCATGTTTAATACTCCATGACAAAGCACAATCAATATAACTTATATAAAGTTTTCTTGTTGTTTTATTAATTATAAAACAAGGGAAGTTAAACAACATATCTACTTACAAATTGTTCAATTAAACTTTCATACTTCAACATATTCTCATAACCCATACTTAACCCAATGTTTATCGATTCGTGGGTTGGCTCCTCTTTGTATGTTAACACCTATTAGAAGACATCCATGGACAAATGTAAATTTATTATTTAAATATAAATATCACAACAAACATGAAATCTTAAGAAATACTGAAAACATAAATACTCACAAAGTTTGCGATCAACCCTTTTATTCCTTGCCGTCTTGTCTTATGTGTTGAATGGGTTCTATTTTTTTTCATTTCTGCAGCAAAACAATTTAAAATTAGTGTTTCACGTGATAATTAAATTCAATGTACATAAAAGAATAAATAAATGATTACATACCTCTAATGCACATTGTAGTTGGGATGGCTCCTCTTGCGATGCAATTATGTTCATTTCTTTTACCATATTCTTCTACACTTTAATGGAAATCTTTACTGCCATGGCTTGGTTTTCCCCTTGTTTTTCCTTTGAAAATTTCAAAATCTCCCTGAATAAAAACTAGGAATCATCAAATATAAAAATTACATAATTTTTTACAAAATAAGATACAGGTGCATATAGCAACTTAATACACATCAATGCGTCGACCATACTTATATGTATCGGTGCTTCAACCATATTTATATGCACCGGTGCTTCAACCATATTTATATGCATCAATATATTATAACAATGTCGTTGCAAAATTGAAAATGTTTTACAAATTTTTGGATGCAGCCAGTGCTTTAAGAATTAAGAAAAGTAGGACTTCCTAAGTATTGTTTATTATGAACCAACGACCTGTGAACAAATTTATGACGTGGTGGTTTCCATATAAAAAATAGTTTTATTTCCATGTTAAACTCAATGGTGCTCTTTGTAAAAAATTGTTCCTAGGTGCTTATCTAGGTACAACACGCACCGTAGACTGCAAAAAACTCTTATTTAACTCTTATTTCTAATTTAAATTAAGCGGTGTTGTTCACACAAAAATATGCACTGGTTCTCTTCCTATGTACAGAGCGCATTGTTAACCATGAATGCATTTTAAAAAAAAAAGACAATGACAAGATGGTTTGGGGTCCAATGCAATGATTGGTTTCATTGAAACATATAGGAAACACCCATATATAAATAAACAAAACTTATAGAAAAAAAATCATTAAAAAATTCTCCTTTTGAAATATAGAAAGAGAAAGAAAAAAAACAGTGAAGAAATTAGGGCTTCCAATATTGAAGGTAACTATGGAACCCTTTTTTTTTTTGTTGGGGGGGAGAATGCACTAAAAATTGTTTGAATCAAATAGGGGAAATATTAAGATGATTAATAGAATGAAATCATATACCTGAAATTTCTCCTCTATAGATTTGTATGTGATCTATAGTAATCTCTTTTGAATTTGGCTCTTCAAAAAAAATCCACTCACTCTGAAGTCTTTGCTGATAAATCTTTGTTGCACAAATGTCACTTATAAATTTTGGCAAAAAAATAAAAGAATGAATAAGGTTTTCATTTATAAACACAAAAATTGAAATTCCCACTCATTTTTTCAGTTTATATTTTGGCACATTGATGATAAACGTGCACGTTTTTTTTTTCGAAACTTACGTTTTCGGTGCGCTATACAGTGAGTGGCACACCAATGCGGTTTGTATGTATAACACACTGATTTATTTTTCGTAATAAATTTAAACCTTTTGACAGTGAGTGTGTGTTATTTTTCTAAATTTCTTTAGCTAGTGTGCTAGACTGTTAGAAACGCACTAGTGCAGTGTGTAAGTAATAATGCATTGTAAAAAAAAAAAAAAATCCAAATGCAAATGAAAACATCCACATTTAAAATTTGTGGAGGTGTTGATGTTCAGATTGTTGATAATACTAACAATAAACTCACAAGGATAAAATCCCCCTACGTTTTTGTAGAGATGTTACTCCTCTATCTTATTATGAATATATGCCTTACTATTCTTGGATTGGGTTGTCAAATGGGAGAATGATAGACAACAAACCCCAAGTCTTTATTACTTTATTTAATATATGAAATGGTTCTTGATAACTAGATTTATTATTGAATGGACCAAGCAACTTCTTAACAATAAAAATATGAAGAAAGGATTCAACATCAAAATAGATATATGCTCAGCTTCATTATTACAACCCTCTGAAAATGCATGCAAATAGAAGATGCAACCATATCTTCTTGCAAGAAAAAAGTGAAATGATCTTTGATCTTTTCATAGAACTTTAAAAGAGTATTGCATTTAAAAAAAAATGAATATGATAGATGCACTTCAAAAATATCATGTTCACGGATGAATAATAATTAAGATTCATGCATAGCCCCCGGGGGGCATCTCAATTGGCAAGTGTCGTGATATAGCGTGTTATGTACGATGAGGTTTCAAGTTCAAATCCCCCCGACTTACCCGTGCCTGTAGAAGGGGCATACGTATGGAACCTGGAGGTTATAGTGGTAGCGGTCGGAATCGACCCCGTGTCACGCGAGTACGAGACCGGCCCAGTTGCCAATTCCACCAGCATAAAAAAAAAAAAAAAATTAAGATTCATGCATAGAAGGTAATAGTGAAAAGAGAGTTGTGTTCTTCTGAGTCGAGGGGTTAGGGTTTTGAAGTCGCTCTGAGCTGCGTTGTTCCAGTAGTTGCCCCGCTGGGGCTCATGTCTCACAAGGAGGGAGGGCCGGCGGGCGCCTCCTACAGCCAAGCTACGACAAATGGAAATGTTACATAGGGTACGAAATGACCGACCTTCGAGCCACCACCAGATCTACGCTCGAAATTACTGGAGGAGGGAACATTCAAGGATCGAGAGATGGATATCGATCCAGAGAAAGGGACTCTCCCATCCACTGTGTCAACTCCATGGATGCCTGGTAAGTGTATTCCACAAGCGCCACAAGCCCCAAAATATGTTATCAGCTCACCACACATAGAAGAGAAAAAGCAATATATGAGAGACTATGCCCTGGTGGGAAAATTCATGGGGCTCTGGCCTTCAGAGCATGATCTGATCAAATGGATACAGTACTGGTGGAAGCCAAAAGGTCACTATGATCTACAACTGGGATCTAAGGGGTTTTTCACAATCATCTTCCATAACCTTGAGGATCGCAACCACATTTTCGATGGGGGGTCGTATTTCTTCAACTCGGTGGGTCTCTTCTTACAATTCTGGACAGAGAAGTTCATCCCTGAAAAGGAGGAATTTGCACATGCACCTGTATGGATCAGATTATACTCCCTCTCACAGGAATTCTAGCTAGAGGAGGTCCTGGCTGGCATAGGCAACACCATCGACATCTATGTTAAGTCTTCTGAAGCCACCAAGAAGAGGAGATATACCTCTTATGCGTGAATCTGTGTGTACCTGAACATAGCCAAACCACTCCCAGGATCCATCATATTGGAATATCATGACGAGGATTGGACCCAAACCATTGACTATGAACACATTTCGTTCTGATGTCGGAAATGCCATGAACACAGTCATCTTCTTAGAGAATGCCCCCCTCAATATTGTTCACAAAGAAGGGAACCCAGAAAGTGGAAAAGATAAGTATGGCTTCACTCAACCAACCGGGAAAAGAAGACAAGGAGGAAGGAAGCAACCATCCCAAGTAAGTAAAGATCTCTCAACTAGTAATAAATTTGCCATTTTACAAGATCAACCAGAAATTCCCGCAACCCATACACAACCCACTGAACCACTTCTGGATAATGGCTCCCATGCAGCCAGACAAGGGGAGGAGCGATCCCCACAGGGTAAGGAGTCAAATCTCACCCCCCTAAACGTGGCTCAGGATCCACTGGACTTTCTGGAGACAGAGGACGAGGACGCAGAAATGGAGATGGAGGAGCAAGATCTAGTCGGGGTAGATCTGCGGCACCTCAAGCACGCCTATAGGCAGCAAAAACTATACACCATACCCAGGGATAAACTACGAAAGGTGCATAAGCTCTTTCTTAACTCCTCTGTTGGGTCCTCGGCAAGAGCTAGCCAAGGGCTGGGAATACATAGTAGTCAATCGAAAAACACAAGTAAATCTCAGAAAGACGAAAAGAAAAGAGGGAGGAAATCCACCAACAAGCTTATTCAAGAAATAGGCCACTTCATGGTAAACTCAAGGAAAATTCACCTGATCTCAGACAGCTTCCCTCCTCTCCCCACCCCCTCGTCATCATGAAGATCATATCATGGAATATCAAAGGCCTCAATGAATGTAGCAAGCAAAAATTGCTACGGGGTCTGATTTTAGTGGAAAAACCTGATATAGTACTTCTGTAGGAAACAAAATGCACCTTAGAAGATGTCGACAGGCTACTTCCCTATTGTTGGAAGCAAGGGGAAGCAGTCTCAATAGTGGCCACAGGAATAGCTGGAGGACTGGCTATCCTCTAGAACACTAACTCAGTGTTGCTTGAAAACTTTATCGCCACCAGATGGTCCATTACAGTAGATTACAGGCTTATTGGTTCAAACAAGCCAGGACACTTGACTAATTTCTATGGCCCAGCCAGCCTAAGGGAGAAGCAGGCCTTCCTTAGGAATCTGAACTACTTATCCAATATAAAGCAGCATAATAGATGGATTATCAGAGGAGATTTCAATATCATCCGTAGCTTGGAGGAAAAGAAAGGTGGATCAAGATGATTGGACCGAGAAACCAATGACTTCAATAGCTTCATAGACAACCTTCACCTTATCGACTTGGAGACTATCAATGGAATTCATACCTGGACAAATAGAAGAACTGGAACACACAAAATTGCTTGCAAACTAGATCGGTTCCTCATCTCTGATTCCCTCATGTTGGAAGGCACAACTTTAAAAGCTACCATCCTGAATTTCTCTGGCTCGAAGCATTGGCCTATTCAGCTATGGTTGGACGTCCCAGCTACGCCTAGAAAGAAACCCTTCAGGTTTGAACAGTTTTGGCTCGACCACCTTGATTTCCAGGCAAAAATACAGGACTGGTGGAGGGAGGTAGAGGTCTCTCACGGCTCAAAAATGTACAGATTTCAGCAGAAGTTAAAAAACCTCAAACAACTTCTCAAGATTTGGAATAATAAAACCTTCAGCAACATCTTTGATTCCCATAGGCATCTATCAGAACGAATGAGCGAAATTCAAACCAGATCATAACTCAGGGGCTAACAAATGAGCTAAAAGCCCAGGAAGAAACAATAAATCAACAGCTAGAAGAAAGGAAATGACAAGAAGAGATTCTTTGGAAACAGAAATCACGCATCCAATGGCTCAAGGAGGGGGAATGCAATACCAAATTATTTCATAGGACGTTCATCCACAGAAGTCACACCAATAATATCACGCGTCTCATCTCTGCAGCCAGGGAGACCATTCACTCCCACGAAGACATGGAGTCGACCCTGATTGAATACTATCAAGATCTCCTCACGGAACCTCTCCTGGATAGACATGCGGCCATTACTAAATTCACGCAGCATGTGCCCTCCCTCGTTACCCAGGAGAAAAACTCAGCTCTACTCAGGCCCATTACAATCGAGGAGGTGGATTAGGTGCTCCAAAACACACCCAAATGCAAGGCTCCTGTACCTAACGACTTCACCAGCGATTTCTTCCACCATTGTTGGCCGATGATTAGGGTAGAGGTTTGGGAAATTCTGGAAGATTCCAGAGCCACTGGACAAGTCCTCCGGGCTCTCAATATGACTTTCCTCACCTTAATACCCAAAGAGGGGCAGGCACACCACCCCAAGCAGTTCAGACCCATAGCTCTTTGTAATGTAATCTACAAACTCCTAACAAAAGTGATTGATAGGAGACTCAAGCCTATCTTACCGAAAATTATTTCCCCAAAGCAATCAAGCTATGTCGAAGGCAGACAAATCATGGATAACGTCATCCTGTCACATGAAGTGATCCACTGTCTGCAGAAGACCAAAACACCAGGTATGCTCCTCAAATTAGATCTCTCTAAAGCCTTTGACAAGATAAACTGGGAATATATGTGGGAAATGCCCCTAGCTTTTGGTTTTGATCAAAGATGGGTGACTTGGATTCTGAATTTAACTTCCTCGACCTTCTTCTCCATTCTTATCAATAGTTTCCCCTCTCGACCCTTCTCTCCCTCAAGAGGAATTTGATAGGGAGGCCCTCTCTCCCCTTTCCTCTTCATCATTATGGCCGAAGTTCTTGGATGTTCCATCCATGCAGCTGTTGAAAGAAACCTTCTGACAGATTACCCTTGCATGGCATTTCCCCTCCTATCTTGCACAGTCAATTTGTGGACGACACGCTTCTAATGGGCACCCCAACTGTCCGCGAAGCCAACTCTCTTCTTTCCATTCTCCAAACCTTCTCAGACGCCTCAAGGCTAGACTGCAACAAGGATAAGTCCCAAATTTTTTTCTTCAATATGCCACCTCTGATTCAGCTTCATATCTCTAAAATCTTAGGTTTCAACAAAAGCTCCCTTCCGTCCAAATACCTTGGCATTCCCCTTATTGACAATGCCCTCCAGAATTCCTCCTGGGAACACCTTCTATCCTCCTTTACCAAGAGGCTCTCCTCCTGGACCTACCAAGTTCTAAATCTTCCCAGTCATCTCATTCTTCTCTGAGCTGTCCTTCAATCCCTTCCTGTCTACATCGTCTCAGCACTGGCTGCACCAAGATCTATTCTCACAACCATTAAAAATTTACAGCGAAAATTCTTCTAGCAAGGCATCAATTCTGGAAAGAAAATAGCACTGTTCAGCTAGGATAAATTATGCCGACCCAAAGACCAAGGCAGCTTAGGATTACGTGACCCCCTCATTATGAACAAAGTTCTGAGCGCCAAAATTTGGTGGCGGTGGCTCAAGCATCCCAAGGACCTCTCGACCAGACTTTGGCGGAAAAAATATGTGCCAAATATAGCAGAAAAGAAACTAATTCAATGGAATGGGGAAGGCACCGACTCCTTGATATGGACAATGGCCAGGCAGAACAAACAGTTGGTTACTCGGAGCGCCTTTTGGGAAATCAAAAATGGGGAAACAACTCTCTTCTGGAAAGATTCCTGGCAACAATGACCACTTTTAGACAATGAGGATTGGGTAAGAGACATATGTCCCCAAGCTACACTAGCGGACCTGACAAGAGTAGCTGACTATTGGCAGGACAATCCCCCAGAAGACACTTGGCGAAGCTGGCACTTGGACAGGGAACGCATTAATCTGGAAGCGCATGTGGACCTGGCACCCTGGAAAGAGGAAATGGCCAAACGAAACATTCCCAAAATTGCAGGAGAGGATATCCTTCATTGGGGATATTCACCAAGGGGCACCTATAGTACGCAAGAAGCTTATCATATTATAACTCATGTAGACCCTCTCCATACAAGGAAAGTTTGGCGCAAAATCTGGAGTCTTAAACAATGGCCAAAGATCACCCTCTTTCTCTGGCTTGTTTCCCACTCAAGCATACTCACTTGGGATAACCTCTCGAAAAGGGCTTTTGTTGGGCCCTCCATTTGCATGCTTTGTGAAGAGGAAAAAGAAACCAGGAATCATCTCCTCAACTCTTGTCCTTACACGACTCAACTTTGGGATCAAGTGGCACTCATCATGCGCACGTCGGATCGTCGTAGAGATAGTATCATTGATACTATCACAGACTGGAGGGACCAGGCTTTCCATTCCCCCCTCCTCAATTGCATTTGGCAATTACTTCCAGGCTTCATCCTTTGGCAAAATTGGAAAGAAAGGAACATAAGGCTCTTCAGAAATACTTCTCTCTCTTGGCATCAATGCCGCTGCAATATCTTGGAAACTATCAACCTTCAGCAGTGGACCAGCTAAAACTTGCACAACACTCCTTCTGAACTCATAATCCTACAGCATTGGCAGCCTCTTCCTTCGCTTCATCCTCTACCCCTCACTTCTCCTTCCACCCCTCTCATCAACCCCTCCTTTTGGTCCCCCCCCAGTCGATTTCATTAAACTCAATTTTGACGGTGCCTCTAAAGGCAATCCATGCGCAGCAGGTTATGGAGTAGTCTTCCGCAACCATCTAGGGCACATCATACTCATCAACATAGGAAACCTTGGGCATTCCATGAACAATGCAACAGAACTCTGGGGACTCATCCGGGGATTGCAATTAGCCATTGACTACAATTTTAACAAGCTAATAGTTGAGGGGGACTCTCAGATCATCATCAATTTGATCCGCAGAATTCTAAATGGAGCAAACCCGGACAGAATGTCACCTAGTTGGAGGCTCTCACATGGGTTACAGATGGTCACAGACCTAATGAAACCAACTCAGGCAGTCATACCTACTCATGTCAGAAGGAAGGTGAATCAAGTCGCAGACGAGCTAGCCAATATGGGCACTACTTGGATTGGTCCAGAACTCCTTTGCAATTCGGCTCTAGAACCTAATCACCCCATTCTCTAGCATTGTATCCGCAAAGATGGAATAGTGGACACACCCCCGAATGGAGTGCTATTGCGATACACATGGCGCGACGAGGTGGAGAGGCATGGCCAACAAGGAACGAATCCATGTGATGGGCTCGTTCCTTCTCCCGCCACCCCAAACCAGCATTAAATGGCCATTAACATGGCGCAGGGAGAAATTAAACCACTCCTTCCTCCCCTCAACCTTCATTTCATGGCTGGGTTCTATTTGCACTTCGTCTATCTCTGCGCAGGCTTCAATTGGCATCCCCCCTTGCAGCCTCCATCTGAGCTAATTGGGATTTGCAGGCTCATCACAACCCTGGTCCGGCTTCAGGCTTCCTTTCACTCCCTAGTGCACCTGGCACCCTCCATTCAGTACACGACGAGAATCATGTCATTCCCTCGAGGGCACCCACACAGAGGCTCCCCATGGAAACCTCGTCAGCCCTCTGTATCGCCTCCTACTTTTCCTTCCTCCTGCTCCTCTCCTTCCATTCAACCGGAACCAATTCTTCCCTCACCCCCCGCTATAGTTGTTTTTCATTTTGATAGCCTTGCTATCATCCCTAGGCTGTCGTCTTCTGCCTCATGCCATCTCCCTGACCCTCCTTTGTTCAAGCATCCTCTTGCACCAACTTCTAACTTGGCTGAGAAGACTATGAGGGAACCACCTCCGTGCGAGCCTCGGAACACCGAGAACCAGTCCCCGAACCATTTCCTTGACACACAGCTTCGAGAAAGCCTGGCAATTCTCTTTGGCTTGGTCTTCGAGCTCCACCAGGGGGTGGAGGATCTCCAACTCCATCTGTTGGTTGTGGATGGAAAGGTAGCAGTCCTTCTCCAGCTCCTTACCTCTCTTCAAGAGGATTTCCCCTCAGACCTTGCAGGTGAAGCTTCGACAGAGGAACTTGGTGGCGTAACCAATGAAGGAAATGTCTAGAAGCAGCATTCAGCAAGACATGAGCAAGATCAAGTCATGCACGAGGATAGGGCGAAGGAGGTGGAAACAGCTCATGGTGCGGTGCAAGATACCTCGCCAGTTGTCGACAGGACCAAGGGAAGCATGAACGTGGGGAAGCAGTGGGCCGATCAGGTGACATATGTCGAGGAGGAGCCATGGTCCGAGGTTGTCCACGTCACTTGGCCAGGTTATCCACCAAATGTCTGAGGTCATGAGAGAACGTCAAGTTTCTTTAGTGTCTCTACTTTTTAGTTGTTGTCCAGTTAGTTTTAAACAGTTTACCTGCACTATTACACTACTTATGTTTGAATTCTAGGTTGGCTGGACTGGTTTCCCCTTTGTTGGAGCAGTCCAGTAACTACAACAAGAATATTTTCTGTACTTTGTATCTCCTTTTGGTCTAGGAAGGCCCTGTATATATAATACTACTAACTTACCAAAAAAAAAAAAATATCATGTTCACATACTCAGAGTTTGAAAAACCATTGAAATTACATCTCGAAGTAGTTCTCTGTGGAGTTTCATAAAAGATATTCAACAATACAAATCATTTAAGCAAACCAATTGACTAATGCTCAGAAATGAATCTTGTCAAATGCAAGGACTAAACCTCCATGATTCATTTAGAAAATATTGGCTTACATTTATCAGTCACACATATGGCTATAAAATACTCCATGATCATTTTAGAGAAATATTCTTGGAAGAATACAAGAAAAACACTCACAAATCTCAACCTTATCTTCAGTTCTGAAATACAAGCATAAGTCCTTGAGAAAATAGTGTAGAATAAAATAAGAAAGAAAATTAGGATCTTTATTTGGTGATCAGATACTTGGCTGCATGTTGATGGTTGGAAATTTTCTATTTTGATCGTTTGATTGTCCTCCAACTATTTTTTTGATGGTGCTCTGTCTCTTTTAAACTATGCTTCCAATGCTTCTTGAAGTAGTTAGGGTTTGGGTATTTCTAGGAACTTCCACACGCTTTCCTTCTTGGAGTAACCACTTTAATCAATTCTTTATTGAATCCTCATTAATGACTTTATGTAATTGAAATTCATGCCTTTATGTGGGGCTCATTTCATCTTTAATAAAAATAATTTAATAAGCTTTATTTTCAAATTGTCTGCATTTTAAAAATGCGGACGGCATTTTATTTTTTTGAGCATCAAGTTTGATTTCTAAGCCATGTAAACCATAATAGAATAAATATTTATCATTCCATATTTTGAACGAGTCCTCTTGAGCGCAATTTGGAGTTCTTGATCTCAAGTTATAGCCTCGTGAAGTCAAGGTTCCAAACAAATTTATCAGCAAACCATAAAAACATAGATGACTTTTCTTTTAATTTATGGGAGAATTATGGTCAATTTTAACCCTTGAAACCTATACCATCGTCTTCCTTGTATAATTATATTTCCAATGAGCTATAGTTTGAACATAGTTACCACCTTAACGAGAACTCTATAGAGTTATTGTTTTTTTGGGGGGTCAAGTTTTTTACCACGTTTTTAAAAATGGTGCTACTGGTAGCAACCCTTCCCACCCCCCCCCTCCCCCCCCCTTTTTAGGTGGTTTTTTGATATTTAAAATTTTCTGATACATAATGTTTCCACTTTTTTCTTTTTTTCTTTTAAATTCATTTATTTTCAAATTGTTCAATTTTTTTTCTCAACTATGTTTTTTCATCTATTTTCAAACTTTTCTATTTTTTTTTGTTCAATGTTGTTTTTAATCATGTTTCCATGCTTCATCCAAAGTTTAAAATGTTGTACACCACTTATTTTTTTAAATTAAGATTTTTCATATAATTATGTGTCCTTAATTAATTTATGGTTCCATAATTTTTAAATATAGTGGAAAATATAATTTTGACACATTTTTGTAACATCCCGCTCTTGCGCACACTGAGACAACTTATTCTTTGAGGACACTTGCTTGCAAGTGATCCGGATTATTATACTATTGGGAGTTTGATTATGATTATGAGGCATTATGGATATGATGGCATGTTATTTTTCTGTATTGATATAGACAAGTGCTATTGACTCAGTTCTCCTGAGTGTGCAGGAATTTGTACCTCGAGGATGCAGTGGCATCGATGAAACCCATTGGACTTCGGATCAAGTCAAGTAGTGGACTATTGGGTTTTTATTATTGTTGATATGACATATGCACATCTGATTAGATTTTCTGATGATTGATTTTATTTCTGACATGATTCATTGATGATGCAGGCTGACGATAGCTTGCCGACCAGACTCACATGTGGAGTAGAGGGGTCACTGCAAGATACCAGATATATAAAATATGCAGAACATAATTGAAATGCTAGAAATAACAGAATATCAGTAAAATATCCAGCATAATCTTCACAATACACAGAAATGATATACGAAATAGCAACAGAAATAGCACTTTGAATTAGATAGCAATGTTCACAGGCCTCTTCGAGGGGGCAACCTCCAGTCGAGAAGAGCTATGTTACAATAATATCCAAGCTAGGGTTCTTCATACCCTCGACCCTTATTTATACTAAATATGTCTCTTAAGAGAAGCATCTAGAGGAAGATCCTTCTAGAAGCGGAAGCTTCTAT
>JZKD02S1903622.1:393547-408299 GCA_000966675.3 Picea glauca
AAAGACGTCGGAATACGTCTCTACCCTGAAAAAAAAAATACCCACAATTTCTGCCAAGGAAAGTGCTCTGATACCACTTGCAAGATACCAGATATATAAAATATGCAGAACAGGATTGAAATGCTAGAAATAACAGAATATCAGTAAAATATCTAGCATAATCTTCACAATACACAGAAATGATATATGAAATAGCAACAGAAATAGCACTTTGAATTAGATAGCAATGTTCACAGGCCTCTTCGAGGGGGCAACCTCCAGTCGAGCAGCGCTCTATTACAATAATCTCTAAGCTAGGGTTCTTCATACCCTCGACCCTTATTTATACTAAATATGTCTCTTAAGAGAAGCATCTAGAGGAAGATCCATCTAGAAGCGGAAGCTTCTATTAGGTCTTCTTACATCCGCCTTATTCTATTTTATTGAAAGGTCTTATTAATATTGACTTTTATTACATCTGAATACATTGATCTACCTATGTGCGGGTTAGGACCTTAACAGTCACGCATGACAACCAGAGACGTTGAGGGAGAGGTGTGGACAACAACCCTGCCACAACCTACTAGCACTCTCGTCGTGGCTCAAAACTTTAGGTTAACAATTACCTAGTTTGATAAGACCCACGATGATGTGAAGGAAGACTGTGACAATCGCTCACGATGATTCTAAGGGGCGCGCAATAAGGAAGGGGCCTTATTCCATAGAGGCCCTTAGTCTCCCACAAGATCACCTGGCAAAGTATTGACTCTATGGGTTTTCGATGTCTACCAAGTCAGTTAAGAGGCGAGTGGCACCCTTGGAGCACATAGTGCGTTCTGAAGGGCATGTCACACAAGAGAAACAGAAAGACGTGCGTGGCACCCTTGGAGAACATAGTGTGTCTTGAAAGGAACGTCGCGCAAGGGAAAAAAAATGAGGTGAGTGGCACCCTTGGAGTAACTAGTGCATCCTGAAGGGCATGTCGTGTTGTTAATTAATAAGTGAATAAAGCTAGATGGCCTTAGAATGAATGATGTGATAATAAAGATTTTTTAAAAAATCCCCTAATAAAAATGTCGCCCAACCTAGGAAATTAAATCTAGGTCGAAGTGATACTTGTGGTAAAAAAATAATTTATTCATATTTAAAAATGGGACGAGAATGGGGTAAGAAATTCAATTAATTTATTAAAATCAAATTACTTTGGGGGATTAAATTTTTAAAAAGGGGGAAATGATTGTTTGTTACATATGCTAATTAAAATTTATTAATTAAAAAGAAAAAGGGGAAAAGGGTAATTTTCTACACTTGCTAATTTGAGTTTTAGATAAAAAGGGAAAAGAGGGAAACTTAAAAGAATTAGGGAACTAAGGGAAAAAGGGGGAAACATAAAGAAAAAGTGAAACATAAGGAAAACGCAGAATGGCTAACTTAGTAAGGAATCTTGCCTATAAGAACTTTCTAAATTGAACTCAACTAGGAATTTAGTAAGGGCGTAAGTCATTGAAATGTGTAAGGGAATATGGGGACACCTAGGAGAGATTCTAGGAATTCTTTTAGGTGGGAGAGGGAAATATGAGTGATTAAATAATTAATGAAATTAATTTCTGGTCCAACGAAGGGGATGGGTGACATGTGTATGGGAGAGGATTTTTTTGAATTAAATTATTGAAAAATAAATTAAATGGGAATTTAAGAAAGAAATCACTTGGAAACTCTATATAAAGGAGGGAGGAGGAGGAGGATGGATCTCTTCTTGATGTGTAATGTTACATTGCAGAATTTTTTACTTGACTGACTTATCTTGTGGGAGTTGGGATACCCAGCTCAGTGACGAGTGGTAGCTCGACCTTGCAAGGTGAGTTGGGAGATATTTTTTCTTTGGCTTAGTGTGTGTGGCCCCTTTGCGGTTTGGGGGGCTAAGGGGGAAGAAGAGTACCCCTAGCATTGTCTGGGAGGTACCGGTGAAGTCACAACGATCGGCAAGCGGGAGCGGGATGGAGCACGTGGAACAATGACTCGGAGTGATCGACTTGGGCTACAATACGCATGATTTTATTTTGAATGGTAGATTAATATTGAACTTGCGCTTCCATTTCTGTACTTTTATTGTGTGAATAAAAAAAATTTACTTAGTGTTTTTTTTTTATCGAGAACCTAAAATCATCATAGATTTACGCTCACTGCATCGATTGATCACCTTGGCCACTGATCCTTGATTGTTATGACTGTTATGTTATTTTATTGACTATTTGAAGAGTTTGTGCTTTATCTTTCGTCCTCATCCCTAGATCATCAATCCACGCCTGAGTGGTCATCCAGGAGATAGATCGACGATTGTCACTTCGGTGTTAATACACCTATAGATCCTAATGCCCTTCTTTTATGTGCATGGATGATGAGCGAAGGATAGTTTGCCCAGCTGTCTACCCCTATTGATTGTTCCTAGTTGAGTGATTGTATTGTGCCTTGTTGCGATTGTTTATCCCTTCCCTCAGCAAACCGCTTATGATCCTCTATGTTTGATCTTTGCATTTTTAATGCTTTCCCTGGCAAAGTATCTCTGCATTTTCAATACATTTCCTAGCAATTTAAGTCTGTGTTTGATACATTTCCTGGTGAATTTACTATGTGTTTTTTTTTTTATATCCATCTGGTATGTCAACTAAATCTGTGATTATCAACTTTGATGGCGAATTGACTCTGCATTTTTTAATGCATATGGTCTGTGATTTCCCTTTGCGAATTATTACTTTTGATGATGAATTTTACTCTACCTTTGGCCACACTGGACTGCGTTTTATTTCTTTAATTACTCTGTGTCTCATGACTTTTGACTACGATTATCAATGTGATTGACCCACTACATTATCACTTTACCCAATGACTTCTCTTAGCATTTTCATGGTGTAATGGCAGTGTTTTCTTGCCTTGTGTAATGTTTGAGAATTATTATTTTTAGGCTGCAATTTTACCCTTTTTAGACTGCACATTTAATATATTTGGGTAGCAACTTAATGGTACACCCTGCGATGTCTTTGTACATATTGATTTCATCCTGTAACTAAGAATTATCATATGTTTAACCCTGCGATCGTTTATATATATCACTCTGTGATTTTACATACTTAAAACTGTGTTATCATATCTCTGCGGTATCATATTTGTAACTTCACCTTGACGTATACTACAAACAACCTTATCATAATAGCATTATAACAACGAATTTATATTCACTTTGACAATGATTTTAGGTTTTCCATGGTTGTGATGCAACAGTAATACATTGACGAATCTCTAGAATTGAGTAATAGCGATTTTTCTATTCCTTGTGTACAATGATTTACATAGCGGTTTATATAGCGTGTCAATACTTAGCATGCGTTTAAAAAAAAAATGATAGAAAGTCATCTAACACCCAGCTTTTTATAGATTTTATATATTGGATTTACCCAGACGTTTAATTTACCCAGTGATTTATATGGGAAGTGTTTTATAATTGTGGCATTTTGTATTGGCAACATTCTATATGGTTAACATTTTATCTGGGTAGTGACTCATTGAATGTTCTTTAATGGTGTTAATTAAATTCTTATATGATAGTGTTTTAATACCTGTAGTACGATGAAAATTTGTATCCTGTGACATCTAACTTAATAGATGTTAGAAGAGATTAAATGGTAGAATTTTCCCATAACTTGGTCAACAATTTTAAGTGCATTATTATTGTGCAGGGCAGCGAATTCATATATAGCAACTTATGATAGAAATCTTCATTTTTGTTAGTGATACAGTTGTTTAATTAGACATCGATGGGTTAGTCCCTATTAAAAGGCAATGATGTTTTAATTGAATATCAATTAACAACAATTTCATTAATTATTAGCAGCAAAGAAGTCAACACTAATATATAGACAACCAATCGTATGAAGGAAGCGATTGAATGTAGACTGCATTTGACGTAGATATCGTCTCGTTTTATAGAACATATGGATGGTGATTTTATTACAGATTTGTTAGATATCACATTTATTATATAGATCCTATCTACGCCCGTAGATAGTGATTTCATTATATTTTTCCAACTTGAAAGGATGACAACTTATAATTAATGATAGTGATTATAATGTCAGTGATTTAATGAATGCAACGCAATGATAGCGAATTAATGATAGTAGTATATCCCTATATCTATCTCTGTATCTATCGCATTATGTCTATTATGATGTCTAAAATTTTACTCGTATGGTGACAAGTACCAGGTTACTTGTTAGTTTATTTTAGATTTTTACATGTCTTTTTAAAAGGTAAGGATCTTTTCTTTTCTTTTATTCTCGTTAATAATGGTACATTATTAAGAGCTTCGTTATAATGTTGTTATTCATGTGAATATGAATAGGATTTATGTTTGTACGTTATAATTGAGATATTTTGAAGATAAGTTGTTTTGTTATATGTTTAAAGTATTATGAAGATTGACAATTTTCATTTTATATTAAGATTTTGGATTCAATTTAAATTCTATCAAAATTTTAAAACTTCTTATTTCTTATTATAGTTTATGTTTTTATTATAACTTATGGTTGATCATTTTCCTTAAAAAGTTTCAATCATTATTTTCTTATATCAATTTTCTTATTTTACTTTTGTATATTTCCTTAACAAAATTGTCACACCTATCATGTGGCGACGACTTGATTCCTAACGAGGAGATCATTGCATGCCCTAGTGGTTAGAGGCAATTGATAAATTGATTGGAGTCCATGCTTCCCGTTGTAGGCAGTTGTGTGTTGTAGATGTTGTTAGCACTTGGGTTATAACACCTTCATGCATTTGGTTGCGCGCCATAGAGGTTCTATTTACTGGTCGTCGAAACCATTGTGTTGATATTGTGAATGTTGTCCCTTAGCCTGTAGGCATCATCATGTTTATGTCAGGCGGGTATTCATTTCTATCTATCCTTGATTTCTGCATGTTTCACCCAGTTTCTCGATGTGTTAATTTTAAGTAGTTGTTGTGTGTTGCCTGATCTACTTGTGTGGTGTTCATCGTCAGTTGTGTGGTTCAACTGTTGTCTTTGTTGCCTTCTTTCCCAAAACAAAAAACAAAAAATGCACTTTCTACTTCTCTTGTTGTCATAATTATTGGGTTTGTTACATATGGTATCAGAGCGGGTTCAACCCGTGACTTGGGAACACTATGGATTTCATTGATGTGATATTCGATTATAATTTTTCTAATTGAGTTGAATTGTATTCATGCAAGCAATCATGGTTATAGGACGTCGCGGAGGCAAATGACGAGGTTCTGGGGGAGGAGGCGTGACGCCTCCATTAGAATCCATGCCTAAGGGATCTAACCCCCAGGGAGACGAACAGGTGGTCAGGCAAGAGCAGATAACGGTGCGTGATGTGGTTGGGATGATGAGGTATTTTCAAC
Source organism: Picea glauca (assembly GCA_000966675.3). NCBI lineage: Eukaryota > Viridiplantae > Streptophyta > Pinopsida > Pinales > Pinaceae > Picea > Picea glauca. The sequence goes on from JZKD02S1903622.1 coordinate 398,966, forward strand.
GGATGTCTGAGGCACTAATCATCCATTTGGACAAAGATGAGGCCAGGGTGCCGGAACCCCCTGAGGGTCCACTGCACACTCCGGTTGGTACTGGTAGCATTCATCACAAAGTCGAGAAGGTCAAATTTCCTGAGTTCTTTAGTGCCCCGGATGGTGTAGTCGTTGAAGCATGGTTAGAGAATATGGTGATGTGCTTTTCACTTCGTCAATATACCTCCAACATGAAGGTCCGCATGGCGGTCTTTCAACTGAAGGGGATCTCTCTTCTATGGTGGAAGACGCTCCTACCACAATTGAACATGGTCTTCGAAGACATGTCATGGGAACTATTGGGAACAGTTTTGAGAGAGGTACCTATCAGAGGAATTCATTGAGCATCAGTTCAACGAGTTCAACCCCTTACGATAGGGTGGTCGTACGGTGCCCGAGTACGAGGCTCATTTTATGGAGTTGTTTATGTATTCTTTGCCTCTTAATAATAATAAACTTAAGGTCAATAGGTTCTTGTTCAGCCTTAATGTCAGCATACGTGCAAAGGTTAGGATTTTGATGCCTCAGTCCTTGCATGATGTCATCCAAAAGGCCCTCATAACAGAGGAGGATCTTATCAACGAGGGTTAGAGTAGGACTCTAGTGAGACCACCAAGGTAGGTTTCATCTGGCGCGCTGCAGTATCAGAAACCAACCAAACATATGTCAAGATATCGTGACTTCCAGAGAGGATATACTTTCACTACACCACGATGACCAGTGCCTCAACAAAAAACTCCTTACCGGGAACCACAACATCTATAGTAGCGTCGACCGCAGCCGCAGTAGTTTAGGCCTATTCAATAGAACATACCAGGATTCCAGGCCGATGGGTCGTCGACTTCTACTTAGGGTACCAGGAGTACTAGACTAAACAAGGGGTGTTGGAAATGTGGGGAGCCACACTACCAGCACGACTGCCCAATGGAGAGGACTAGAGAATCTGGACCAGTCGAACCCACTACCATGGGAGATTTGGGCAAGGAACATCAGATTCATGCAGTGGTGAATAACCACCAGGCAGAGCACCAGTCAACTGTGCTCAAGATGTCAGGTATCGTCCTTGACCAGAACCTTAGTATTTTGATAGATCTCGGTGCTACCGAGAGTTTCATTTCTGGTGCAACGCTAAAAAGGATTAAGTTAAAGGTAGTCGAACAGGATGAGTTTAGATTTGTAGAGATGGCTTCAGGAGCCAAACAGAAGGTTGGAGGGAAGGTTACAAGTTGTATGCTTAACCTGGGAGAGTTTGTCACCAAGGCCAACTTATATGTCACGATCTTAGGATCTTATGACGTTGTGACCGGTATGGACTAGTTGGAATTGAACAAGGCAATACTCAACTGTAAGACGAAATGGTTGAGCTTGGTCGATTATGAGGGACATAGACAAGCGATTGTAGGTCAGAACCAGGGAGTTTCCCTGAGGTTCATCTCTTCCTTTCAGCTATGGAAGAGCTTGTGCAAGGGGTGTAATCTTTATGCGATCCTTGCGTTAAACAAAAAGGGAGTAGTGAAAGGTCTAGAACACCTTCATGTGATGAGAGAGTTTGCAGACGTCTTCTCAGAGGAGTTACCTGGGATGTCGCTAGAGAGGGAATTGGATTTTAACATAGACCTGAAAATGGGGACTGAACCAATAGGAAGAACGCCTTATCGGATGTCGACCTTAGAGTTACAAGAATTGAGAATGCAACTGAAGGAGTTGTTGGATCTGGGACTTATACATCCAAGTGTGTCATCGTGGGGCACATCTGTTATTTTCATACAAAAGAATGATGGGTCGTGGAGACTCTGCATTGACTACCATCAATTGAACAAGGAAACAATCAAGAATCAGTATCCGTTATCGAGGATTGATGATCTATTCTATCAGATGAAGGGTGCGACGGTGTTTTCAAAGATCGATTTGCAATCATGGTATCACCAGTTACGGATCAAGAAGGATAATTTCCCTAATACCACCTTTAAGACGAGGTTTGGACATTATGAGTTTATTTTTTTACCATTTGGACTAACAAATGCCCCAGGTGTATTTATGAGTTTGATGAATGGGATGTTTCGCAAGTACTTGGACAAGTTCGTCCAAGTATTCATTGGCGATATTTTGACTTACTCTTAGATGATGGAGGAGCATGATGATCACTTTCACTTGGTACTACAGTGTCTGTGAGAGCACAAATTGTATGGAAAATTGTCCAAATTATCATTTTATCAATCGAAGATTCACTACCTAGGGAATGTCATCTCCGGCGAAGGTATCGTCGTGGATCCAGCAAAGGTCGAGGCTATTATGGAATGGTATGCACTGATGAATGTACCGGAAGTGTGTAGCTTCATGGTTTTAGAAGGATATTATCGACGATTCATTAAGGGATTCTCAAAGATAGCAAATCCGATCATGGAATTGCAGAAGAAGAACAAGAATTTTTTTTGGACCGAGAAATGCGCGGAAGCATTTCAAAGGCTCGAGGAGCTATTGACAAAAACACCGATACTAAAGGTCCCTGACATGGATGTGGACTTCTTGGTATGCACTAATGCATCCAAGGAAGGCCTAGGTAGAGTCTTGATGCAAGACGGTTGAGTGATTGCTAACATATTGAGGAAGTTGAGAAGGCATGAGGAGAACTATGCGACACATGATTTGGAGTTGTTAGAAATTGTATATGCCTTGAAGGTTTGGTGACACTACCTTGTTGGACAAAAATTTGAACTAAAAATAGACCATTTTGGACTACAACACGTCTTTATGCAAAGCGACCTGAATGCATGACAACGACGTTGGTCAGAATTTCTTAGCAAGTACGAGTTCGAGATTAATTACATAAAAGGAACAATGAACTGAGTGACAGATGCATTGAGTCAGAGACCACACATATTTTTGGTGTTGCCACTTCAGATGAATCTATGTGAAAATATTCTAACTTTACGATGTGACAATGACTAGTACAAAGAGGTCAAGAATTTTATCAGACAAAACACAATGATGGTACCAAGATTGGAAGGATTTACGTTGGACGAAGATGGATTATTGAGGTTTAAAAATCGGATTTATGTACCACTGAACAATAATTTGAGGAGTTTGATCCTAAACGATGCTCACAGAGAAGTGTACATGTCTCACCCGGGAGTGACGAAGATGAGGGCAGACCTTAAGCCCTTATTCTTTTGGAAAGGAATGAAGGAAGACATAGTCAACTATGTGGCCAGATGTCTAGAATGTCAGTAGGTAAAGGTTTAACATAGACATCCAGCAACATTGCTATAGCCTCACGCTATTCCAAAATTGAAATGGGAGGTCATTTCAATGGATTTCACTATTGGATTGCCACTGACAGCAAGGAGACACGACTCAATTTTTGTGGTATTAGACACTCTGATGAAGAGTGATCACTTTATTCCTGTGTGTATGATGTATCAGGCACCTGACATAGCTAGATTTTTCATCAATGATATTGTGAGGCTACATGGTGTACCTACGAGGATTATATTTGATCACGGATCGGTGTTTACCGGATGATTTTGGACTAGTTTCCAAAAGGCCTTGGGAACCCAACTTAACTTGAGTATTGTGTATCACCTGGAGACTAACGGGCAGACCGAACGAATGAACCAAATCTTGGAAGACATTTTGTGCATGTACATGATGGACCAACATAAGCGTTGGGAATAATTCTTACCACTGGTGGAATTCACATATAACAATAGTTACCAAAGCACCATTAAAATGGTGCCTTTCGAGTTTCTTTATGGGCGACCATGTCAGATGTCTTTGAGTTGGGATCAGCTTGAGGATAGGGTCCTGGTGGGACCAGAAGCGATCCAATAAATGGAATATCAAATACAAAAAATAATACAAAGGATCAAAGAAGCGCAATATCGACAGAATAGTTATGTCGATGTGCACTGTGTCGACTGTAGTTACGAAGTTAGCGATCGATTCTTCTTGTGGGTAAAACTGCATAAGAGTTCGATCAAGTTTGGAAATGGATATAAACTCTCTCTTAGGTTCATGGGACCTTTCAAGATTGTTGAGAGGAAGGGGCCCATGGCCTATCGACTAGCCTTGCCTGATTCCTTGAGGCCTATGCATGATGTTTTTCACGTATATATTTTGAGACATTATATTAGTGATCCTACACATGTTATTGACATGAGTTTCTTTTAGGTATCGGACAAGGGGGATCTCACAGCTGAGATGATACGCATCCTAGATCATCGCATTCAACAAATACGACATTGAATAGTAGATCAGGTCAAGGTCCAGTGGGACAACTATAGTCCACACTCGGCGACCTGGGAGAACGCATATGATATGCGCCAGCAATTTCCATTTTTGTTTGATAGATAGACTTATGACACTGTGATACACATTATTTCAGTACTTATATATTGTGTAACATCCCACTCTTGCATGCACTAAGCAAACTTATTCTTTGAAGACACTTGCTTGCAAGTGATCCAGATTATTATACTATTGGGTGTTTGATTATGAATATGAGGCATTATGGATATGATGACATTTTATTTTGTTTTATTGATATAGACAGGTGTTATTGACTTAGTTCTCCAGAGTGTGCAGGACTTTGGACCTCAAGGATGCAGAGGCATCGATGAAACCCCTTGGACCCCAGATTGATTCAGGGAGTGGACTATTGGGTTTTTATTATTGTTGATATGACATATGCACATCTAATTAGATGTTATGATGATTGATTTTATGTGTGACATGATTCATTGATGATGCAAGCTGACGATAGCTTTCCGACCAGACTCACATGTGGATTAGAGGGGTCATGCACGACAACTAGAGATGTTGAGGGAGAGGTGTGGACAACAACCCTACCACAACTTATTGGCACTCTCGTCATGGATCAAACTGTAGGTTAACGATTACCTAGTTCAAGAAGACCCACGATGTCATGAGGGAAGAATGCAACAATCGCTCACGATGATTCTAAGGGGCATGCAATAAGGTAGGGGCCTTATTCCTTAGAGGCCCTTAGTCTCCCATAAGATCACCTGGCAGAGTATTGACTCCAGGGATTTTTTATGTCTACCAAGTCAGTAAAGAGGAGAGTGGAACCCTTGGAGAACGTAGTGCGTCCTGAAGGGCATGTCGCACAAGAAAAACAGAAAGAGGCAAGTGGCACCCTTGGAGATCATAGTGCATCCTGAAGGGCACGTCGCGCAAGGGAAAAAGAATGAGGTGAGTGGCACCCTTGGAGCACCTAGTGCATCCTGAAGGGCACATCGCGTTGTTAATTAATAAGTGAATAAACCTAGATGGCATTAGAACGAATGATGTGATAAGAAATATTTAAAAACAATTTCCCTAATAAAAATGTCTCCCAACCTAGGAAATTAAATCTAGGTCGAAGTGATACTTGTGGTAAAAAAATAATTTATTCATATTTAAACATGGGATAAGAAGGGGGTAAGAAATTCAATTATTTTATTAAAATCAAATTACTTTGGGGGATTAACTTTTTAAAAAGGGGGAATTGATTGTTTGTTACATATGCTAATTAAAATTTATTAATTAAAAAGAAAAAGGGGAAAAAGGTAATTTTATACACTTGCTAATTTGAGTTTTAGATAAAAAGGGAAAAGAGGGAAACTTAAAAGAATTAGGAAACTAAGGGGAAAAGAGGGAAACAAAAAGAAAAAGAGAAACATAAGGAAAAAGGAGAATGAAAAACTTAGTAAGGAATCTTGCCTGTAAGATATTTATAAATTGAACTCAACTAGGAATCTAGTAAGGGCGTAAGTCACTAAAATGTGTAAGGGAATATGGGGAAACCTAGGAGTGATTATAGGAGCTTTTAGGTGGGTGAGGGAAATATGAGTGATTAAATAATTAATGAAATTAATTTTTGGTGCAACGAAGGGGATGGGTGACATGTGTACGGCGGAGGATTTTTCTGAATTAAATTATTGAAAAATAAATTAAATGGGAATATGGGAAAGAAATCACTTGGAAACTCTCTATAAAGGAGGGAGGATGAGGAGGATGGATCTCTTCTTGATGCGTAACATTACGCTGCAGAATTTTTGAATTGACTGACTTATCTTGTGGGAGTTGGGATACCCAGCTCGATGACGAGTGGTAGCTCGGCCTTGTGAGGCGAGCTGGGAGCTAGTTGTTCTTTGGCTTAGTGTGCATGGTCCATTTGCAACTCGGGGGGATAAGGGGGAAGAAGAGTACCCCTAGCGATGGCTGGGAGGTACTGGTGAAGTCACAACAATCGACAAGAAGGAGTAAGACAAAGCACGTGGGACAACGACTCGGAGCAATCGACTTGGGCTATGGTACGTATGATTTTATTTTAAATGGTAGATTAATATTGATCTTGCGCTTCCATTTCTGTACTTTTATTGTGTGAAGAAAAGAGTTTTACTTAGCATTTTTTTTTATCGAGAACCTAAAATCATCATAGATTTATGATCGTTTCATCAATTGATCACCTTGGCCATAAATCCTTGATTGCTATAAATGTTCTGTTGTTTTATTGATTATTTGAAGAGTTTGTGCTTTCTCTTTCGTCCTCATCCCTAGATCATCAGTCCATGCCTGAGCAGTCGGCCAGGAGCCAAATCGACGGTCGTCACTTTGGTGTTAATAGACATATAGATCCTAATGCCCTTCTTTTCTTTGCGTAGATGATGAGTGAAGGACAGTTTTCCCAGCTGTCTACCCACGTTGATTGTTCTTGGTTGAGTGATTGTCTTGCACCTTGCTGTGATTTATTACCTCTGCGATTGTTTATCCCTTCCCTCAGCGAACTACTTATGATCCTCTACATTTCATATCTATGTTTTTAATGTTTTCCTTGGTGAAGTATCTCTACATTTTCAATACATTTCCTGGCAATTTTAGTCTACGGTTGATACATTTCTTGGCGAATTTACTGTATGTTTTTTTTTATATATGCGTCCAGTCTACCAACTAACTCTGTGATTATCACCTTTGATGGTGAATTGAATCTGCGGTTTTTAATGCATATGGTCTATGATTTCCCTCTATGAATTATTACTTTTGATGACGAATTTTACTCTATCTTTCGCCATACTGGACTGTGTTAGTTTTATTTCTTTAATTACTCTGCGTCTCACGAATTTTGACTGCGATTGACCCATTGGATTATCACTTTACCCAACGACTTCTCTTGGCGTTTTCACGGTGTAATGGAAACATTTTCTTTCCTTGTGTAATGCTTGAGAATTATTATTTTTAGGTTGTGATTTTACCCTTTTCAGACTGCACATCTAATATATTTGGGCAGGGACTTAATGGTACACCCTGCAATGTCTATGTATATATCAATTTCATCCTATAACTAAGAATTATCATATGTTTAACCCTGCAATGTCTATGTATATATCAATTTCATCCTATAACTAAGAATTATCATATGTTTAACCCTGCAATCATTTATATATATCACTCTATGATTTTACATACTTAAAACCACGTAATCATATCTCTGCGGTATCATATGTGTAACTCCGCCTTGACGTATACTACAGACAGCCTTATCATAATAGCATTATAACAACAAATTGATATTCACTTTGACAGCGATTTTAGGTTGTCCATGGCTGTGATGCAGCAGTAATACCTTGACGAATCTCTAAAATTGAGTAATAGCAATTTTTCTATTCCCTGTGTACAACGATTTACATAGCGTTTTATATAGTGTGTCAATACTTAACCTGCGGTTTTTTTTTTTTAACATTTTGACAGTAGGTCATCTAATACCCAACTTTTTATAGATTTTATATATTGGATTTACCCAGATGTTTAATTTACCCAGCGATTTATATGGGAAGTGTTTTAAAATTGTGGAATTTTGTATTGGAAGCATTCTATATGGTTAGCATTTTATCTTGGTAGTGACTCATTGAGCATTCTTTAATGGTGTTTATTAAATTCTTATATGACAGCGTTTTAATACCTGTAGTATGGAAAAAATTTATATCCTGTGACATCTAACTTAATAGATGTTGGTAGAGATTAAATGGTAGAATTTATCCATAACTTGGTCAACAATTTTAAGTGCATTATTGTTTTGTAGGGCAATGAATTCATATATAGAAACTTATGATAGCAATATGCATTTTTGTTAGCAATACAGTTGTATAATTACACAGCAATGGGTTAGTTCCTATTAAAAGGCAACAATGTTTTAATTGAATATCAATTAACAACAATTTCATTAATATTTGGCAGCAAAGAAGTCAACACTAATATATAGACAACGAATCGTATGAAGGCAACGATTAAATGCAAACTGCATTTGACGTAGATATCACCTCCTTTTATAGAACATATGGATGGTGATTTTATTACAGTTTTGTTAGATATCACATTTATTATATAGATCCTATCTGCGTCCGTAGATAGTGATTTCATTATATTTTTCCAGCTTGAAAGGACGACAACTTATAATTAATGATAGTGATTATAATGTTAGCGATTTAATGAATGCAATGCAATGATAGCAGTATATCCCTATATATATCCCTGTATCTATTGCAATATGTCTATTATGATGTCTAAAATTTTACTTGTATGGTGAGAAGTACCAGATTACTTGTTAGTTTATTTTAGATTTTTATCTATCTTTTTAAAAGGTAAGGATCTTTTCTTTTCTTTTATTCTCGTTAATAATGTTACATTATTAAGAGATTCGTTATAATTTTGTTATTCATGTGAATATGAATAGGCTTTATGTTTGTAGGTTATAATTGAGATATTTTGAAGATAAGTTATTTTGTTATATGTTTAAAGTATTATGAAGATTGACAATTTTCATTTTATATTAAGATTTTGGATTCAATTTAAATTGTATCAAAATTTTAAAAATTCTTATTTCTTATTATAGTTTATGTTTTATTATAACTTATGGTTGATCACATTTCCTTAAAAAGTTTCAATCATTATTTTATTATATCAATTTTCTTATTTTCTTATTTTACTTTTGTATATTTCTTTAAAAAAATTGTCACACCTATCACCTGGCAACGACATGATTCCTGATGAGGGGATTATTTCTCACCTTAGTGGTTAGAAGCGATTGATAAACTGGTCAGAGTCTGCGCTTACCGTTGTAGGCGATTGTGCATTGTAGATATTGTTAGTGCTTGGGTTATAATGCCTTCGTGTGTTTGGTTGTGCACCATAGAGGTTATAGTTACTAGTCATCGAAACTATTGTGTCGGTATTGTGAATGTTGTCCCTTAGCCTGTAGGCATCATCGTGTGTGTGTTGGGAGGGTAGTTGTTTCTATCTGTCCTTG
>JZKD02S1903622.1:408309-431385 GCA_000966675.3 Picea glauca
CAACAAGGTGGTCATACGGTTCTAGAATATGAGGCCAGATTCATGGAGTTACTTAGGTATGCTCCACATCTGAACATGGATAAGTTAAAGGTCAACAAGTTTGTGTTCAGCCTTAATTTCAACATTCGTGCAAAGGTGAGGATCTTAATGCCTCATACATTGCATGATGTAGTTCAGAAGGCCCTCATAGCTGAGGAAGAACTGAATGGTGGGGGTCAGGGTAGGACTCCTTCTAGACTGATTAGATAAATGACATCAGGAGTGCAGTAGCATTAGACACTAGCCAGACAGACTTCAAGGCATCGCAATACGCCCAAGGGACCCATGTTCATGACACCGCAATGAAAAACTCCTCAACATAGGACTCCTTACAGAGGACCAAATCAACAATAGTAACACTGTCCGCAACAACAACAACATTTTAGGCTTGTTCAGCAGAACAAACTAGGATCACATATTGTAGGGCCAATAACTTCTACTTCGGGGACCAGGAATACTGGACTGAAAATTGGGTGTTGGACATGTGGAGAGCCACATTACCAGCAAGATTGTCTGATTGAGAAGGCCGGAGCAGCCATATCATCAGGACCCACTACAATTGGAGATTTGGGCAAGGCCCACATGATGCATGCAGCGGTGAACAACCGCCAGGTCTAGCACCAGTCCACTATGCTCCTGACGTCAGGTACAATTGTCGACCAAACTTTTATCACTTTGATAGATCCAGGTGCTACATAGATCTTTATATCTAGTGCAATGCTAAATATAATTAAGGTAAAGGAATTCGATCTGGACAAGTTCAGATACGTAGAAATGGCATTGGGTGCCAAACAAAAAGTTGGAGGAAATGTTATGGACTGTAGCATTAACTTGGGAGATTTTGTAATGAAGGTAGATATTTATATCATGATCTTAGGATATTATGACATAGTTATTGGTATGGACTAGATGTAATCTCATGATGTGATACTTAATTGTAAGACGAAATGGTTAAGTTTTACAGATGACTTGAGACAAAGTAGAGTGATTGTAGGAAGAAACTAGGGGGTGTCCTTGAGATTTATTTCTTCCCTACAACTACATAAGAGTATGCACAAGGGATGCAAGCTACATGAAATATTAGAACTAAACGTAAGGGGTGAGGCAAAAGGATTAAAAATCCTTTTTGTAGTGTAAGATTTTGCAGACGTATTTATAGAAGAGTTACCAGGTTTACCGCCTGAAAGAGAGTTGGAGTTTACAATAGACTTGAATCCTGGAACTAAACCGATAGCAAGAACACCATATCGGATGTCAATGCCTAAATTACAGGAGTTGAAAATGAAATTGAAGGAATTTTTGGACTTGGTGTTTATATGTCCAAGTGTATTGTCGTGGGGTGCACCAGTTATATTCATGACAAAGAAGGATGGATCATGGAGACTTTGTATTGACTATCGTCAATTCAACAAAGCAACAATCAAGAACTAGTATCTATTTCGAAAAATAGATGATTTGTTTGACTATATGAAGGGAGAAATGATGTTTTTGAAGATTTATTTGAGATCGGGATATCATCAATTACATATTAAGGAAGAACTAGATATCCCTAAGACCACATTTAAGACAAGATTCTGACACTTTGAGTTTACAATTTTACCGTTCGATTTGACAAACGCACCAAGGGTATTCATGAGTTTGATGAATGGGGTGTTCCAAGAATACTTGGACAAGTTTGTTCAAGCATTTATTGATGACATACTGATTTATTCTCGGACGAAAGAAGAGCATGAAGAACACTTAAGATTGGCCCAACAGTGTCTACGAGAAAACAAATTGTACAGGAAGCTAGAGAAATGTACTTTTTACCAATCGAAGATTCATTACTTGGGACATATCATATCTAGTGAAGTTATCATTGTGGATCCAGTGAAGTTCAAGGCTATTATGGAATGGCCAGTACTGACAAACGTACAAGAAGTATGTATCTTTATGGGTTTAGCAGGATATTATCGACAGTTTGTTGAAGGTTTTTAAAATATAGCAAATCCAATCACGGAATTGCAGAAGAAAAACAAGAAGTTCATATGGACTGAGAAATGCATGGAAGCATTTCAAAAGCTCAAAGATTTGTTAACGACAGTGTCGATACTAAAGGTTCCCGACATGGACAAGGAATTCTTGGTATGCATGGATGCATCCAAGGAAGGTTTAGGTGGAGTTTTGATGCAAGACAGTCAAGTGATTGCTTACATTTCAAGGAAATTGAGAAAGAATGAAGAGAACTACGCAATGCATGACTTGGAGTTATTAGAAATTGTATATTCCTTGAGAGTTTGGAGACATTATCTGATTGGATGTAAATTTGAAATATCAACAGATCATCGTGGATTGTAGCATATATTTACACAGAGTGAACTGAACGTGCGACAGAGGCATTGGTCAAAATTACTTAGCGAATATGAATTTGAGATTAATTACATTAAAATAACAGTGAACAGAATAGCAGATGCATTGGGTCGGAGACCACACATATTCTCATTAATACCTCTTAAGATGAATCTTCTAGAAAATATTCTAACTTTACAGATCGACGATGACTGATATAAAGAAGTTAAGGATAATATTGGATGAAATACCATGATGGTACCAAATTTTGAAGGTTATTCTTTAGACAACAATGGATTGTTGATATTTAATGGAAGAATTTATGTACCACCTAACAATGAATTAAGAAGTTTGATATTGAGTGAAGCTTATTGAGTAGTGTACATGGCCTATTCGGGAGTCATGAAGATGAAGGCATACCTTAAGCCTTTATTATTTTGGAAGGGAATGAAATCAGACATAGTTAGTTACGTGTCGATATGTCTAGAATGTCAACAAGTGAAGGATGAACATAGACATCCAACAATATTTTTACAACCACATGTTATTCCTAAATCGAAATGGGAAGTCATTTCAATGGAATTTATTGTTGGATTGTCATTGATGGCAAGGAGACACGAATCGGTTTTTGTGGTAGTTGACACTCTGACGAAGAGTGCACACTTTATTCTAGTGCATACGACGTCTCAAGAACCAGATATAGCCAGATTTTTTGTTAACAAGATTGTGAGGTTACATGGAGTACCAAGAAGGATCATAACCAATCAGGGATTAGTGTTTACATGATGGTTTTGGACAAGTTTCCAAGAGGCATTGGGAACAGAACTAAAATTTAGCACAACATATCACCCAGAGACAAATGGGAAAACAGAAAGAACAAACCAGATTTTGGAGGATATTTTGCGTATGTATGTAATGGACCAACAAAAAAATTGGGAATATTTATTGCCACTAGTAGAATTTGCATACAACAACAACTATCAAAGTACGATTAATATGGCACCATTTGAGTTTATTTACGGATGACTGTGTCAGATGTCATTGAGTTGGAATCGACTGAGGATAGGGTCCTGGTAGGACCAGAATTTATTCAAGAAATGGAAGAACAAATGAAATTGATAAGACATAGGATTAAAAAATCACAAGATCGACAGAAGAGTTATGTTGATGCACATCGCGTTGACCACAGTTATGAAGTTGGTGACATAGTTTTCTTGCGGGTAAAACTGCACAAGAGTTCGATCAAGTTTAGAAAGGGTGTTAAACTCTCTCCTAGGTTTGTGGCACCTTCCGAGATTGTGGAAAAGAAAGGACCTGTGGCTTATAGACTAGCCTTGTGCATGAAAATAATAAAAGAGATTTTTAAAATAGAAAGAAGTAAAATATGAGAGAATAGGTGTACACATAGAATAATATCTGGAGTCAAGCTACCACTAAGTCTAACTATAAGAAGACTCTTAAACCACTTCTAACTAAGATCTAGTTAGGAGACACTCATTAAATGAGAAATTAGGGAACAAAGGGACAACTAAGAGAAAAAATAGGAACACATTGGGAAATGTGAGGGAAATTGGCTTTTAAATAAAATAAAAATGGTAATTACTTGTGCCACTTGGGGAGACTGTGACAAGTGTGTGGGTGAATAATAATAATTAATTTAATCTAAAAATTTAATTATTTTTACATGTGGACATGTGTCAGTGAGAAAATTTCTATAAAACAAATGGTGTAGAAGGAAAATGGATCCAACTTATTCTAGATAAGGTTATGCTGCGAAAATTGTTTTGACTGAGTTTTACTTGTGAGAGTTGGGATACCAAGATTGTATAAAGAGTGGAAGCTCCACCTTTCGAGGCAAGCCTTGGAGCTATTAATTGTTGGTTTCTTTTGTGTGGCCCCTTTGCGGATCGGGGGGCTAAGGGGGAAGAAGAGTTCCCCTAGCATTGGTTGGGAGGTATTGGTGAAGTATTTGGATTTGCAAGCGAAGAAAAGGAGTGTTGTGAGAGTTGTTTAAGAGTTGAAGATATGCTTCTCATACTATAAATCATTTTTTTATAGTACTTACATTTTGTTGTAGTTGGTTGTTAAATTTTCTCTATGAATTTTATGTAACAATTTTTTATTGAATTAACTGTTGAAATTATTTTAATATTGTATCTCATATGTCAAATGAATTTAAAACTTACACAGAATAGGCAGTCGAATCCTTATTTTTATTGTATCATTATACAAAAAGGGTTTGAAATTTTACATCGAATTGGTTGGGAATTCCTTTAATTATTGTACTTATATATATAGATTGAGACAAAAAAAATCTTGATTTGGTCCACGCATCACAGAAAAAAAAATGTAATAATATGTGCAAGTAATAGATGTGTAAAATCATATTTATTCTAGGAAATAATGTATTATAAATACGAATTGGATGGACTATAGATTCCTTTGTTTCTATGAATGAATTGATGTTTATAAAATTGTATATTGATAAAATCTTGTGTATGGAGTTTCAAATTTATTCATCATTTGTTGATAAAATGTAACCTGAAAAGGAATTAATTTCTTTGTGTGCACTCTTAGGGTCTACACTGAGTTTTGGAGCCGCCTTAAGTCGATTGGTTAGAATACATTTTGGGAAACTAATTTCATATTTCCATTTAAAATAAACAATCTCATATCAAATGATGGGAGGTTATGCTTTTCCTTGACAAGAATATAGTCGTTCTTCTAACAAGGAGAAAAACTACCTCTTATCGAATAATAACCTGGTGGTGATCAATAAGCATATTCTTGTTCTGATGTTACTTCCTCTTAGAAAATATTCTTAGGTTCCTAGAAGGATTTGTCAAGGACGATAGTGCCTAGAATTCTAATCTCTCCTACTTACTCACCCAGATTTATTCCATTATTTACTTATTCAACTTTCTCACAATTTCCTCGAAGGTCCTATCCTCATAACAACTTATTTACTTTTTGTTTGGCACCCAATGTCATTTCTACATATCTGAATTCGTCATGATCGACTTCATTTACCTTAATTATCTTTAGCATTGTACTAGATATAAATCTCTTTGTATCACCTGGATCTATCAAAATGCTAAAAGTTTGGTTGGTGATTGTACCTGACATCTCGAGCACAATGGACTGGTGCTCGACCTAGTGATTGTTCATCATTTCATGTATATTTTGGGCCTTGCCCAAATCTCCAACTGTAGTGGGTCCTAATGATCTGGTCGCTCTGGCCTTCTCAATCGGAAAATATCATTGGTGATGTGGCTCTCCACATGTCCAACACCCAGTCTTCGGTCCAGTACTCCTGGTCTCCTAAGTATAAGTTGTCATCTGTAAGGAGTCCTATGTTGAGTATTTTGTCATCGCGGTGTCATTAACATGGGTCCTCTAGGTGTATTGCGATGCCTTATAGTCTGTCTGGATGGTGTATGATGTCGTTTCACTCCTGATGTCGTCTGTCCAATCAGTCTAGAAGGAGTCGTACCTTTAACCCCACCATTTAGTTCTTCCTCAGCTATGAGGGCCTTTTGAACTACATCGTCCAATCATTTATGAGGAATTAGGATCCTCACCTTTTCACGAATGTTGAAATTAAGGTTGAACACAAACTTGTTGACCTTTAAATTCTCTGTGTTCAGATGTGGAGTATACCTAAGTAACTCCATGAATCTGGCCTCATACTCTATCACTGTACAACCACCATGTTGTAAGGATTTGAACTCATTAATCTGGCACTCAATAAATTCCTTGGACAAGTACCTCTCTTGAAACAGTTCCTTGAACAACTCCCATGACAGGTCTTTGAAGGCCATGTTTAGTTGGGGGAGGAGCATATTCCACCAAAGTAGAGAGCTCCCTTTCAATTGGAATACTTCCATGTGGACCTTCATGTTGGAGGTGTAATCTTGAAGTGCGAAGCACATCCCCATGTTCTCCAACCATGCCTCAGTGGGTAAGTCGTTTGGGGTGTTAGCAGATAGAATTGTAGGGGTCAAAATGAATCACACCTTTGATTTTTACATTTTTACCTTCACATGTCACACCTCTAGTTGTACACAAAGTTCCCTTTGTCATTATCTATCCTGTGTTCTTCCAACTCACAGGAGAGTTTGCAGCGTATTCATAACTATCTCACGCATTCAATGGTTATCGTTGCATTTAGAGATCATGTCAAAGAAGATCTTATTGTTTTCAGAGCTTGTATTTTAAACAAATTCTCAGGGATTATGTCATAAAGGTTTCTAACAACTTTATCCAAGTGTGCAAATCNTGTTCATCATTTCATGTATATTGTGGGCTTTGCCCAAATCTCCAACTGTAGTGGGTCATGATGATCTGGTCGCTCTGGCCTTCTCAATTGGAAAATATCATTGGTGATGTGGCTCTCCACATGTCCAACACCCAGTCTTCGGTCCAGTACTCCTGGTCTCCTAAGTATAAGTTGTCATCTGTAAGGAGTCCTATGCTGAGGATTTTGTCATCGCGGTGTCATGAACATGGGTCCTCTAGGTGTATTGCGATGCCCTGTAGTCTGTCTGGATGGTGTATGATGTCATTTCACTCCTGATGTCGTTTGTCCAATCAGTCTAGAAGGAGTCGTACCTTTACCCCCACCATTTAGTTCTTCCTCGGCTATGAGGGCCTTTTGAACTACATCATCCAATCATTTATGAGGAATTAGGATCCTCACCTTTTCACGAATGTTGAAATTAAGGTTGAACACAAACTTGTTGACCTTTAAATTCTCTGTGTTCAGATGTGGAGTATACCTAAGTAACTCCATGAATCTGGCCTCATACTCTATCACTGTACAACCACCATGTTGTAAGGATTTGAACTCATTAATCTGGCACTCAATAAATTCCTTGGACAAGTACCTCTCTTGAAACAGTTCCTTGAACAACTCCCATGACAGGTCTTTGAAGGCCATGTTTAGTTGGGGGAGGAGCATATTCCACCAAAGTAGAGAGCTCCCTTTCAATTGGAATACTTCCATGTGGACCTTCATGTTGGAGGTGTAATCTTGAAGTGCGAAGCACATCCCCATGTTCTCCAACCATGCCTCAGTGGGTAAGTCGTTTGGGGTGTTAGCAGATAGAATTGTAGGGGTCAAAATGAATCACACCTTTGATTTTTACATTTTTACCTTCACATGTCACACCTCTAGTTGTACACAAAGTTCCCTTTGTCATTATCTATCCTGTGTTCTTCCAACTCACAGGAGAGTTTGCAGCGTATTCATAACTATCTCACGCATTCAATGGTTATCGTTGCATTTAGAGATCATGTCAAAGAAGATCTTATTGTTTTCAGAGCTTGTATTTTAAACAAATTCTCAGGGATTATGTCATAAAGGTTTCTAACAACTTTATCCAAGTGTGCAAATCATGTTTGAGCTCAGCGTTGTAAACTCGATGCTCTGAACTGGCCGAAGGGAAATATCGGACAAGACACCATGATGGTACCAAAGTTTGAAGGATATACATTGGACAACAATGGATTGATGAGGTCTAATAATCAGATTTATGTACTGCCTAACGACGAATTGGAAAGTTTGATCATAAGCAAAGATCATAGAGCAGTGTACATGGCTCATCCAGGAGTCACAAAGATGGGGGTAGACCTTAAGCCCCTATTCTTCTGGAAAGGAATGAAAGAATACATAGTTAGTTACGTGGCGAGATGTCTAGAATTTCAGCAAGTGAAAGATGAACATAGACATCTGGCATGATTATTACAACCACATGTTAGTACAGAATCAAAATGGGAGGTCATTTCAATGGAATTTATTTTTGGGTTGCCACTAAAATCAAGAAGACACGACTTGATTTTCATGGTAGTGGACACTTTGACAAAGAGTGCACATTTTATTTGTGTACGTACGACATATCAGGCGCTAGACATAGCTAGAGTTTTTATCAGCGATATTGTGAGATTACATGCCATCCAAAAAAGGATCATATCCGATAGAGGATCGATTTTTATAGGACATTTTTGGACCAGTTTCCAAGAGGATTTAGGAGCGCATCTAAACTTTAGTACAGCGTATCACCCTGAGACCAATGGGTAGATAGAAAGAATGAACCAAATTTTGGAATATATGTTGCGTATGTATGTGACAGACCAACAGAAATGCTGGGAAGATTTATTTCCACTAGTAGAGTTTTCATACAACAAAAGCTGTCAAAGTACCATTAAGATGGCACCATTTGCATTTCTTTACGGGTGACCTTGTTGGACGCCATTGAGTTGGGATTTAATTGAGGATAGGGTTCTGGTCGAACCAAAAGTGATCCAATAAATGGAAGAGAAAATGAAATCGATAAGACAAAGGATTAAAGGAGCGCAATATCGGTAGAAGAGTTATGCTAATGTGCATCACGTTGACCACAATTATGAAGTTGGTGACCGAGTTTTCTTACGGGTGAAACTGCACAAGAGCTTGATCAAGTTTGGAAAGCCGGTTAAACTCTCTACTAGGTTTGTGGTACCTTTCGAAGTTGTGGAAAAGAAGGTACCCGTGGCCTATCGACTAGCCTTTCCTAATTCTTTGAGGCGTATGGACAATGTTTTTCATGTATCTGTTTTGATACATTATGTTAGTGATCCTACACATGTGATTAACATGAGTTAGTTGCAGTTGTGGGAAGACGGTGCACTCACGGTGGAGCCAATCCACATTCTGAACCATCGCATTCGACAACTACAGCATCAAACAACCAATCGGGTCAAGGTCCATTGGGACAATTATAGTCCACACTCAACTACCTAGGAGGACACATATGATATGTGCTAGCATTTTTTGTATTTGTTTGATAGAATAGACATATACATCTTGTCAAATAATTTTATTATTGTATTATATATATATATATATATATATATATATATATATATATTGTACAACTTTGGGATGAATTTTAAAACAAGAGGGGGTGTATGTAACATCTCGCTCTTGCAAGCACATCTTATTGACTTATTCTTTGAGGACACTTGCGTGCAAGTGATCTGTTTATAGTACATGGTTATTTGTTTCTCTTATGGATTCTTGTGATGATGCTAATGGATTATGATTTTATGTTATTTGATATATGTGTATTGACAGATGCTATTGACGAGTTTCCTGAGTGTGCATGACACTTGACAGATTGTGGATGTCGTGGGAATCAATGGACCTCCTTGGACTCTGGATTGAGTCAGAGAGTGGATTGTATTAGTTTGAGTATTTCATTTATGCATATGTGACAAATGATCAATTATATTATGATGTTGTATATGGATCGTTGATAGTGTTTTGTTAATGTATGCAGGCTGATGAATGCTTTCTAATCTGACTCACATAAGGAGTAAAGGGGCCATGCACATAAACCAGATATTGAGGGAGAAGTGTGGCAGAGTCCTTGTCATTTCCTACTAGCACTCCCATCGTGGCTCGAATTGTAGGTTAGCAATTACCTAATTCGAGAGTTCTATGACGTCATGAGGGAAAACTGAGACAGTCGCTCACGAAGATTTCTAAGGGGTGCACAATAAGGAAGGGTCCTTATTCCTTAGAAGCCCTTAGTCTCTCACACGGTTTCCTGAATGGAGTGTTGAATCCAAGGTTGGACAACTACCAAAACTAGTCAAAGGCAAGTGACACTCTTGGAGCACGGAGTGGGTCTTGAAGGGCACATCACAGAAATAAAACTTGAGTCAAAGGATCTAGGTGGCCTAGAAAACCTTGAGTGAATAATCAAACCTTGTAAAATCTATAAGTGTTGTTGGATTTAATTAATTAATTAAGGATTGAATTATTAATTGTAAATCCCAAGTAAAAGTATAAGCCTATTCAAAAATTATGCCTAGTTCTAAGTTAGGTGAGAAGACTAAAACTAAATTATTAACAAAATCAAAAGGGGAATGAGGTAAATAAATTTAAGAATTAAGTAAAATGAAATAATCCTAAAGATTTGATTTAAGGAACATATGTGTAAGAAAATATTAAAAGGGAGTTTTTAAAATAAGAAAGAAACACAGATAAGAGAATGTGTATGCATAGAAAGGAATTTAGAGTCTAGTTAACACTAGTCTAACAAGAGAAGAATCATATTTTAACTCAAATCAGATTTAGGAAGGCGTCAGTTATTAATTGGAAATAAGGGGAATAAAGAGACAACTAGGAGTGATTTAAGGAGAGCTTTTGAGATAAGAGAATGTGTATGCATAGAAAGGAATTTAGAGTCTAGTTAACACTAGTCTAACAAGAGAATAATCATATTTTAACTCAAATCAGATTTAGGAAGGCGTCAGTTATTAATTGGAAATAAGGGGAATAAAGAGACAACTAGGAGTGATTTAAGGAGAGCTTTTGGGAAAGGTGAGGGAAATTGACTTTAATTAAAATAAATTGAGGAATTTACTTGTGCAACTTGGGGAAAGGGTGACAAGTGTATGGGGGAATAATTCTAAATTATTTAATTAAAAAGTGAATTAATTGTGCAAGTGGGAAAGTGTCATTAACGAAAATCCTATAAATAAAATGGAAAGGAGGGGAAAGGGATCACAGAGGTTATGGGTAAAGTTATGATGCAGAATTTTTTACTGGTTTTACGTGGGAGAGTTGGGATACCAAGATTGATAGAGAGAGGTGGTGGGAGAGTTGGGATACCAAGATTGATAGAGAGAGGTGGTGGGAGAGTTGGGATACCAAGATTGATAGAGAGAGGTGGCTCTACCTTGCGAGGCAATCTTGGAGCTAGAAATTTATGGTTGTGTGTGTGTGTGCAACCCCTTTGTGGCCTGGGGGGTTAAGGGTGAAGAACAATACCCCTAGCGTTGGTTGGGAGGTACCGATGAAGTCACTGTGATTAGAAGCTGGAGTAAGGAAAAGTGCAAGTAGTTCACGAACATCGTCTACTCTCGTTCTTCGTTGGTTCCGATATTTTTATTTATGAAGTTATAAATGTAGCAAGATTTATTGTAATTTCAATGTTGAGGTTTCATTTAGATGGTAGTATTCCTGATTTGAATAACATTCTCGCTGAAATATTTTATGAAGTAATCTTGTTAAAATTTTGGGTTCGTTGGTTTTTTTTGTGTGTGTTCAGAGTTAAAAAAAAAAAATCTATGTTGTCATAGTGAAATTCATCGTAGTTACTAAATTAGAATTTGTTTATTGCTTCAAAGTGTGTCTTCCTGGAAATTGCTTCTATCTGGAATTTCGGTGTATGAATTTTATGGGTTGGTCTTGCAATTGCTGCTCCCAACAAATGAACTGTAATTTTTACAGCTATTATAATGGCAGCTTCAAATTTAGAGATTTATTAAACGTTGTCATACAATTTTGCAGTCCGATAGATTCATATTTTTGAAGCATTTCCCCTTCGAGCATCTTACCCTGCAATGGTTCCAATTTAATTTCTTTTCTAGAATTCCGAACCTCCCTTGATCGCTACTTAAATTTAAACCAGACCTAGACTGTTCGTACTTGTAATTTCAATTTTTTATATTGAAATGGTAATTTTCTTGAATGGTAAATTTGTGTGACTGTCCACTTAATCCAAGATTAGAATGTTAGTGCATATTTAGGCTCCTTAAATTGGTTTTCGTTGATCTTATGGAGTTAGTAAGGGTTCTTGTAAGTAATTTTTGTGGACTAACCTTTTACAAAAAAATTCCACCATTTATGAATCTTCAACTTGAACTTGATTAATGTAATTAAGGAAATCATGTTTATCATATAGTTGGGATTGGTTATTTGATCCCCATTTAACTTTTGAATTATTATTCTTTTACTAACTAAAACTTCGTCTATTATTCTTCTTATACTTGGATATGTAAAGTCTATTGGTAACCCTTCCATTGATATGTAAAGTCTATTGATAACCCTTCCATTGATATGTAAAGTCTATTGATATGATGTGTTCTTCTTCTAGTCATATAGATTTATGGATATAAAGATGGATGCAACTCCTTATATATTGTTAAAATATTGTTGACCTTTTTAGAAGTTAAGTAAAAGTGTAGTGTAAGGTAGCAATGAATTGGTAAGTATGACTTTAAGAAGAATTGATGTTCTTTGATGTTTTAAAAAAAAGTTTTAATGAATAGGTAAAGAAATGGTTGATTCTTCATTATTCATAATAAGGTTTGGGCTTTCTAAAATGGATATGCAAGCAGATGAAATGATTTTATTGCTTATTATGAATGAATTATTATAGTGATAAATGAGCACTTTAAAATGGTATTGAAATCCTTGTTTTTCTTAAAGAAGATATAATCCTTTTGGAAATCTTTAATGGTAATGTAACCATTATGTGAATTACTTATTTAGTCTCACTTAAGGTTTCATGTCATCAAGATACATAGATGAGCTACTTAGGGGTTGTGTTTATTGTAGATAATGAACCTTGTTTGATGGTTGTCCTTGATTAAGCTTGACTTGACAAGATACAATGCTTTTAGAATTTGATCCCTATCCATTCCAGGGATTGTGGTTCTTACCTTCCTTATGTATTATCCTCTTACTCTAATGCATCTAATTTGTGTGAAATATTGATTAAGTATAGTAGATTTTACTATTGCATCATGAGGAAGTAATGGTTAAAGTATGGTTAAAAAGACTCGCCATTCCTGAGACCTTAAGTGGTCAAAATCAATAGGATGAACCCTAGACTTGAGCATTACTTATGTGTATTGGAGGTCCGAACCATGCAGGATAGGTTGGGTAGGTAGTTTCCTTTTGATAAATGTTGATTGGTCGATAATGATGTTGCTTTTAGATGAACTTGATGAATTTGCTTTTGTATTGATTAATATATGATATGTCGCTATTAATTATGTTAATGTATTGATTGTGTCATTATTAAATTATGATGATGTGTCACTTGTGTTGCTATCAATTATGTTGTGTCAATTTTAATTTCCTAATGTGAAAAAAAATATGTCTACCTTTTGCACATTGTTATTCGTTGTCGCAACGGAGGGGGCCGCTACATATGGTATCAAAGTGGGTTCAACCCTGTGACTTGGGATCATTACACCTTCCACTGTATTAAACACCTGATTAATAACTTATTTCTAATTAAAATTGAAATTTTTCCATACAGGTAATCATGGTTAGAGGATGTCGTGGAGGTAGACGACGTGGTGCTAGGGGAGGATGTGTGACACCTCCAGTAGCATCCACGCTAGGAAACTGCTCTTTTCGTAAATAAAACATCACCAAATCACCTTCATTAAATACCCGGTATCATCAGTGAGCATCTTTTATAATTTTGTTTTATTCATCATTGTTGAACCCCATACGTTTTCTTTCTTTCTTTCTTTCTTCCATATTTAAAAGTTTATTTTTATAAGCTTGTTTAATGAATTATCACGAAAAAAGACTAAGGAATATTCAAAGGTTATTGGTTTAGATATTCCAGGCACTACCATTGAAGTTTCATAACCAAATTTGATATCAAATTCAATGTTCATGACCAAATAGTAGTTTGAAGAGAAATTTGAAGTTTTGAAAAAATCATCGGCAGAAAAACTTGATAGTATGGTGGAATATACTTATGATGATATTGATATTTGGCTTGTTGAATATACAAATAGAAATGAAGACATTGGGACTAAATTGCAAAATTTATCTATTGACCATAGAGAAATTGAAAGTGAATTATTAAATATCAAAGTCAAGCAAGAAGTGATTGTTTCTCCTTTAAGAGAATATATTCAAGAATGGTTAAACAAATCTCTAATCAAGATTTTTGAGATTCCAGCGGAAGCAGTTACAACTGGCCATATAACCACAACAAGCAAAGATACAAAAGGTGCATCAACAAGCAAATGAAAGAGATAGAATCCATCATAGTAAGTCTATATTGATTACATATTTTCTTCCTTCTTAGAATTCATCCAATTGTATTTATTCTTTCATGAGAAAAATATAACTGAATTCTGATAACCTCCTTTTGTCTTCTTTCCAGATCTTGTTGCTCGTGCCCTGTTCCATGTTCCTCCCTCTTCTTCATAATTCTTGTGTATATTTTATGGTCCATGAAAGAACCAAACTCGGTCTATTTATGGATGAATGCCTTTAAATTTCCAAGACTGTAACAAACATTGAGAAATTCCAAAGATCTATTTCGGAGTCAATTTTGATTGTATTTTATAACTTTGAGTTTTGAGTATAACATATTTGAAATTGACTTATTAAAATCTTATTTTTATCTTAATAAGTAATAATCTTACAAAGTTTTCTTGTGCAATTGGACCATTTCCTTTTATTTTGAATGTAATCAGAAACATTACTAAACTATGATGTAATGTGAGGATATTATCATTTTCTATTTTTTCTGCAATGTGTGATATTTGAGGTTCCTGGTCCATTTCTCAAGAACTCTCCATATATATTTATTTTTCAGCAATTTGAATTTTCTAGAGCTATAAATATTTGGATTCTGTCATTTGACATAATCTTATATTATTTTCTTTAAATATTTAAAGAATATCCTTACCCAAAGAGGAGTACCACCTCTATAAAAACACAGGGAGATTTATATCCTCATGAGGTTGTCGTTTAAGTCCTGAAAGATTCAAACGTCAACAATCACTAGCCTACATTTTTTTCTCACCTGTTGCAACAACTGTTAAATCTATTATGTAAATGCTTCCCCATCATCATTGATCCTATCCCCAAGTAGTAGTTACACCAAATATAGGACACCCATATAATTTCTACCGTAAACAACCTGAAATGGAGAATTACCTATAGATCTATTCAGTGAACTATTGTAGGCAAATTATTCTTGAGGTAAAGCCAAATCCCATTGTTTGGGATTCTCTCCAACAATGCTCCATAACATGTTTCCCAAACTCCAATTTACTACCTCAGTTTGCCCATCTGTTTGGGGGTGATAGGCATTGTTGAATTGTAATTTAGTCCCCATTTTCTTCCATAAAGTCCTCCACAAATTACCCAAGAACAAAGTATCTCTATCAGAGGTAATATTTGTTGGAACCCCATGCAATCTAACAATTTATGAAAAAAAAAACAATTATTCCACCCTCGATGCATCACTGGTTTTCTTGCAAGCAATGAAATGAGTCATTTTAGAGAACCTATCAACAACCACAAAAATAGAATCATTACCTCATTGTGAGTTTGGGAGCCCCAACACAAAGTCCATGCCTGGATCTGTCCATGGGCATGTGGGAACTGGTAATGACATATACAATCATGTGTTCTATGAGTTTCCTTTAGCCATTTGACAAATCCTACACCATGCCACATGCATGGCTATATCCTTTTTCATTTTTGGCCAGTAATACTTATTTTCGATTAAGGAAAATATATGTGCCTCAATTACCTTCTTCTTTAGAAACTTAAAACGTTCCTTGGATTCATTGGTCCACATCAATTTCTTTCCTTTGGTGCAATTTGTTATGGGTGCTACAATCCTACTAAAATGTCGAATAAATTTTCAGTAAAAGGTGGCCAACACATGAAAAATTCTTACCTGTGTTATGCTCCTGAGACTAGGCCACTCCAAAATTTCTCTGACCTTCTTTGAATCCATATTGACTCCTTCTGTTGAGATGAAAAAATACAAAAGTACCAAAATTTATTGCAGGAACCTACATTTCTTTAGGTTTTCATAAAGTTGATGTTTTCTCAACTCATCCAATACAATTTTTAAATGTTGCAAGTGATCTTCTTTTTTGTTACTGAAAACTAAGATGTCATAAAAATAAACGACAACAAACTTACCAATATAAGTTCGAAACACAGTTTTCATCAACTGCATGAAAGTACTAGGTGCATTGGACAACCTGAATGGCATCACCATCCATTATTCCATCCCTGGTCTTGAAGGAAATATTGCATTCATCCCCTTCGCAAATCCAAATCTAGTGGTATCCACTTCAAAAATCAATTTTACTAACATATTTAGCTTTGGCTAGCACATCAATCATGTCGTTTAAGTGTGGTATAGGAAATTGATATTTGATGGTAATTTTATTGATTTTTTTTCTATTTGTGCACATCCTCCATGGATTATCACTTTTGGGACTCAAGAATGTCGGTACAACACAGGGACTCATGCTTTCTCTTACCACACCTTTCTTTATAAGTTTTGTCACTTGTCGATTGATTTTTTCATGTTGTGTAGGACTCATCCTATAGGAGGCCTGATTAGGTAAATATGATCATGGGATTATATCAATGTGGTGTTGAATATCGCTCTTTGGTGGAATGTCATCAAGTAGTTCATTAGGGATAACATCAACATATTCTTCTAGTATCTTGGCCACTTCACTAGGGATTGGTATGTCTTCCCCAACTCCTTTTTGCACTATTAATGCATAACATAATCCTGTTGCCTTAGTTTCCTTAACAAGATCTCCTTCTGACAACATATTCTCAGCTTTCCCCTCATTCTTAAGGGGAAATAAGATGACTTTTGATCCATCCTTACAAAGGGTGTAGGTATTCTTTTCTCCATTATGCATGACTTTTTTATCAGCCGAAAACATGAAATTGGAACTGAAAACAAAAACCAAAGAATTGTCCCAAGCTTACCTGAACTTCGGAGGTTGCAGACTCCTGCAAATACTGAGAATTTGGTTTCGAAAATGACACCAACATTTCCAAAATTGAATCTACTTTCAATTCCTATAATTTGTTTTCATTTTCTTTATTATTATCTATTTTGTTTTTTAAATCACTGCATAATATTTTCAGCAGACATTATGATTCGATGAAATGAAATATCGGTATCTCTAAAAATATAAAGTGAAAAATTTAGAAAAATATATATTCATAATCCTTAAACTGTTCTTTTCAAAAGGGTGTATTTAGATTTTAGTTTTAAGTAAAAATTAAGATAGATACAAGGTGTAGAAAAAAATGTGTTTAAAATCTGCAACGTTTTCAGCTTGGTCAACTTCAAAAAATTCTAGAAATTATAATATTAATCCATTAGATTCAAAATTATAGTCATAATAAAATAGAGTCTTTGTATATTGTTGAAGTATATTTCTTTTCTTAAAAACATAAGTTTAATAATAGATACATTGTTGTAGGAAAAAGTTACTCATTATCATTCCTTTCATGTTTAAGGAACATATTGTTAAACAATTGTCAAATTGACATATCAAATCGTGATAAAAAAAAAATTAAAATAGTCATTGGAAAGATAAAAAAATTATTCACAAGTTTTATTTTTACTGTAAAGTGAAATTCTAAATAAAAAAAATACTTTTGTATGCCAGAATTTGAAGAACTTGTGAAAATACAGTTTTTTTTCTCATAAAACAAGCAAAAGTGTAACCCATCTTCATGATTTCACCCTGTCATATTTCCAAGGCCTCCCCAATAACAAATGGCATGCATCCATCAAAATGACATCACACCAAACTTCATCTTTATAAGTCTTACCGATGGAAAACTTGATCAAACATATTTTATTAATGGTGACTTCATTCCTTGTTTTTAACCATGCAATTCGGTAAGGATGGGGATGTGTTTCACAGCATAATTTAAACTTATCTACCATCTCTTTGGAAACCATGTTCTCATAAATGCAACTGTCAACAATAAATTGGCATGCCTTTCTGTCAGAAGTGCATCTAGTTCAAAAAATATTTGTCTAAAAACAAGAATATTCATTTCCACTACTCTGCCTTTGCTCTTTTTAGAGAATCACCATTTACCTCTGTATCATGATATTATCCCCCATATTGGGAGGGACTTCAGATTCAAATCCTTCTTCTTCATTCTTAGCTTGGACCAAAATTAAACTAGGTTGTTTTCCTAGATTTGGATCTTGCATGTTATAATTTGGGCATTCAAATGCTAGATGACCCTCTACACCACACCTAAAACACACTTAAGGTCCTCCTCTACCACCACCTTAACATATACCCCTATGAAACCCTCTTCATCATGGTTGATTCAGGTTACCTTGTCAATTATATTTTGTTTTCTCTGCTCCTTGGGATGATTCACCTCTTCCATAGTTAAAACCACCCCATGAGGCAGACGATGTACCCATCCTTGATCTTCTATTTCTTTGAGCAATTTGTCGGCTTTTTTTTTTCCTCTGCTTTTAAGGCTAATTGGTA
The DNA here is from genome assembly GCA_000966675.3 of Picea glauca. Classification (NCBI taxonomy): domain Eukaryota; kingdom Viridiplantae; phylum Streptophyta; class Pinopsida; order Pinales; family Pinaceae; genus Picea; species Picea glauca. Next base: position 426,784 of record JZKD02S1903622.1, read on the forward strand.
TGCCTCTTCCACGTTGTGAACCCTATGATTTCTCATTTCATATTGAATAGAAAATTTTAAACAATTACCATACCTTGCAAATAGTTTCTCATCAATTTCATGGTGATCCATGTGAATGGACAACTAATAAAACTCCTTTTTGAGTTCCTCCACGGTGGACAAGTTTTGCTTCAAGTTATGAAATCTACGAAAAAAGGTCTGGGAATAGTCTTGTTGTGGCCATAATGTAAATCTGGATGAACCTGCATATATAAGATCTAGATAGAAAAGGACATACACAGTTTGCAGAAGAAATGAGAAAAGATGGAAATGAGAGAGAAAAGAATGAGAAAATGTATTAATTGTATTCCACACGCAAAGAGTGAATAATTTACAATAGACATATGCTACATGAGTAACTAATGCACCATAGTAGTGATCTAAAGAGATATAGACACTCACTGACAGACATTGGAGTTTATTGTCGCCTAATCCTAGTTAACTAATCCATGTAATCATCAGTTAACTGAGACACATGTGTGGAAGTGAGAGAGACACATGCAACTGCTGGTGATAAAACCGAGGTTTTCATGCATGAGTGACTCCCAATAGTCTAATTGAGTGTAACTGACTCTGAACTGAAGAGGAATGCCCTATTTTGTATGGGAATATTCTCTAAAGAGAATATTCTCATCCAAGGAATCATTCTCAACATTGGACTATCAAACTTAGGAAAATAATTCTAAGTGGGTGTGTAATATCTCCAACACCTTGAACACTACTAGGGCATACATGATGAATGGGTCTCGAAAACCAAGGCCATGTTTTGTACCCATTGTACAATGCATATAAGAATGAGACACTAAAAAAATGAGGAAAAGGAGAAAACCTCATGGGAACTCACCCCCCACACCCTCAAATTACAATGCATAAAAAAAACAAAAATGAAAAGGAACAAAAAGCAGTTACTAAGCAACCTTGTCCTTCACTCCAAGAAGACCTTGCAATTGTGCAAGTTTGTGCTTGTTGAATATTTTTTTGAATATCTAGATGTCTGCATGGATCTGATGAAGTAGATGCACCATTGATATGTCCACACATATCCACTTTCTCTTCTTGTAATGAAGAAGATCCAAATAAATTTTGGATGAAACTTTGAAAACCGTGTGGTTATTTCCGGAAAAATGTTGAAATTTTGTTGATTTTAAAAGGATCATAACTTCACTTCCCGAGCTCCATTTCGAACGATTTGTTTTTTGAAATTGGGTATTTTTACGAGAGGAATTCAAATATCCAATTTGTTTCTGCAAATTTTGTTCAGAAAAATATCATAATTGAATCTGATGTGTCTTTTTCCTAACAATTCATCGGCTCTGATACCATGTAAATGTGGATGAACCTACACAGATAAGATCTAGCTAGAAAAGGACATACACAGTTTGCAAAAGAAATGAAAAAGTACGGAAATGAGAGAGAAAAGAATGAGAAAATGTATTAACTATATTCCACACTCAAAGAGTAAATAATTTACAATAGATATACGTTACATACTAATGCACCATAGTAATGATCTAAAGAGATCTAGACACTCCCTGACAGACATTGGAGTGAACTGTCACCTAGTCCTAGTTAACTGATCCATGCAATCATCAGTTAATTGAGACACATGTGTGGAAGTGAGAGAGACACATGCAATTGTTGATGATAAAACCGAGGTTTCCATGCATGAGTGACTTCCACTAGTCTAACTGAGTGTAACTGACTTTGAACTAAAGACGAATGCCTTATTTTGTAGGGGAATATTCTCTAGATAGAATATTCTCATCTAAGGAATCGTTCTCAACATTGGAGTATCAAAATTAGGAAAATAATTCTACGTGAGTGTGTAATATCTCTAACACACAACACCCCCCATAATTTCTCAAAAATTAAAGGGGTCCCCTTATTAATTTTGGTAATGTCACCTTGATTTGTTTTTGGTTTTCTATTTCTAGTGTTTTTTATGTCTTGTTTGTCCTTTTGACGTTCTCATTATCTTCCTCTCTTTGATATATTTCGATTGATATGATTTGTTTGGTTTGATTTTCTTATATAGTCATGTAAATATTTTATCATTTAGGTGATTGGATTGGTTTTTCATTGGACATTATTATATCACAACTTGGTTAATTATTGATAGTAGTTTTAATGTGAATTTCTCATATTCACTTTGTTCTTAAGCAAGATTATGAGGAAATATTTTTATCATTCAATAATTAACATATGATTGTAAAATATGGTTGAATTGGTTGATTAAAATTTTCCAACAATTGACTGTTTATTAAATCTTATAAAATTATTTTTCTCAAATTTGCAAAATATCCTCAAATCTTAAAATATGATGTTCAATCTAGTATATTTAGAATAAGTGATATCATTTAGATTTGATTTTATTAATTGATTTTGGTTAACTTTTGATAGATTTGATTTTATTAATTGATTTTGGTTAATTGATTTTAGTTAACAAAAATTGATTTTGGTTAACTTTTAATTAGATTTGATTTTATTAATTGATTTTGGTTAATTGATTTTAGTTGAAGTTGAAGACATAATAAAGTGTTTATTCATTTCTTGTTTATTCTTTGTTTATATGAGTATGTTTATCTATTCAATCACTATATTTAGTTTAAATAATTCATGCTTATTTAAAACATTGTCAAGCTAACTTGCAAGTTTTAGCAGAGATAAATTAAGGACTGAATCTTGTATTTAAGTAAGCTTTTATACATTAAGTTGTTGGTTATCCACCAATTTAATGTAATAATACTTTTTTTTTATTCTTGTTATGCTATAGAACTATTTATGTAGTCTAACATAATCTATATTGGCTTAGATGCAATATTCAATTGAATTTAGATATATGTAAAAGTAGGAATTTGATAACTACTTATCAAGCAATTATTTTTGCATATTTGTTTCAACAAGTAAGCAGATCGTAGAACTAATTCTCCATTCTGTTAACTCTATTTTGTTCTAAATTCAAAGTTGGTCCACATTTCATTATCTTGCTCTTGATTGGGAAGAGATCTATATCTTTTCCTGACTGAGATAGATTATAATTTACTTTTGTTGTATTCATCTTATATTAGACTGCATCTACATTGTATTTAGGAAACATTTGTAGAAGCCTCCTTTCATATGAGCAACTCTATTGTGGCTTAGTTGAGCCCTTATGTCAGCTTGAAGATTGCTTTCTTGGAAGCATGCTACGAGAGAGTGATTATTTTCCTTATGTCTGTTGATAAAAGCAAGTAACATTATACATTAGTAGATAGAAGGTCATGTATATATTTTTGTGCATATATATTAGTTTAGATTGGATCTGCATTTAGTTTAGGATAGTTTTATATAAGGCTAATTGTACCCATAAACCCATTCAGAATCACCATCCCAAACGGAAAAGGGTCTAATTGGGACCCTGACCAGATGATATCCTTATGATGTTGAATATGGTCAATTTTGGCCATCAACAAGTCCAAAGGAAGATTTTTTTCTCGCAATTTCTTTTCCATCTTATTCCAGGTCCTAATTTTGTCTTTTCCTTTTTTTTGTTCTTTCTTTCTATACATGATCCCACCAGATCATGGCGTGACCCTTCAACTTGGTGCATGAAAATTTCACATTCTTTTCCTCTGTCATAGCCTTCCATTCAAAAACAAATTCCATGGAATTCAACCAATCTATTAACTCCTATGGTTTAAGGCTCCCTACACATTCTGAAACTTCCATTTTGATCCCATCATTTCTCCCTTCTAGAGCCCCTAGCATCCTTTCTTCAAAAGTCATGTGCTCTAATTATTATTCTTCATGTTATATATGTTGATCTACACATTTTTGGTTTGTCTCCTCATTAGATACTTCTTTTTGTATTATTCTCTGACTAGCCAACATGTTTGTAAGATCTGCTACTTGCCTTTGGAGGTTTTGCATATCTCTACGCATCTGAACAAGACCTGGTCTTCCTCTTCCTCTCCCAACCATCTTCTTGTTATGATACCAGATGATGTAGCCAATGAACTCTGATTCATTCACAAGATCTAAAAAACCATGCAAACACAGGAGAATGGGAAAATAACTATCTTTTATTCTTTCTCCATCCTAACTATTACAATGGAAGTTCAACTCCTTATAACCACTATGTAAGATGTTTGAAATTAATTTTAGGAAATTCTTGTATGACTCTAAAACTGACCAATAAATCAAATCTAACTAGAGAGACAATATTTGTCAACTTGCTTTTCTGACTAGGTGCATAAACTAAGAGATAACTGATAATTACTAATTTAAAAATTCTCGTAAAAAGATTAAAACCCCAATTTGAGGCCTTTTACGAAGGAATTTGGCCCCATAAAAGTGTCAAAACGATGTTTGATCTAAACGATTAGATCGACATGATAATGAAATCTTCGAGACGCAACTCCCTGTAAAATTTCAACCCAAACGGATAACCGAGTCAAAACTTATGACCCTTGGAAATCCATGCATTAGAGACCCCCTTGTTTGTGGGACAAGGGACCCTCTTCGCGCGACGATTTGACTGCTAAATTCTACGGAGGTATACATACCCTCCCCCCCTATGGATTT
>JZKD02S1903622.1:517625-544128 GCA_000966675.3 Picea glauca
GAGGAGAATTAAGAGAATCATACTTATGATTGTGTGAGATCCAAAGGGGCTGGAGGAGCTGCTGCAACATCAAAATTGAGATTGTAAGTGCTTCCATTTTGTTTTCTTTCCATTACTTCATAACTTAGCCTATTCCTCTCATGTCTATGCGTTCAAGTATCTTCATGTCTATTGTTGTTAAATTCAACATAGATAGATCTATTTTCACTTACAAATCTAGCATGGAAGAAGGAGGTTTAACTTTGTTCTTTACAGGTATTTTCTTGCACCTAGGATCTTGGACTTCAAGGTCAAAGGTTGGAGCAGCGAGGACAACTGACGTAGAAAGGTAAGTCATCCATCTCTTGATTCTAATTCTAATTGTTAAAATAGGACTATGGGGGAAGTAGTTCATCATTTGTTTTATTCTGTCTTGGATCAATATGGGTCTTGATCCAAGGGGGGTTTCACCTGTCCGCAGGGGGGAATTTACCACAACAATAAGGCACTGGTGATAATGATCCTAACCTTAGCAAAGTAGTTTCTAGAAAAGAGAAGAAAATTTGTAGCGATTATTTGGCCATACAGATTAGTTCAAACACTCGAGATAAAAATAAAAAGTTGAAGAAGGAATGTCAACAAGGAAAATGCAAGAAAAGAGGTAAAATTGAGACTAGTGTTCATATTGTTTATACTCCCATCCCACATAGTAGTTCCTCCTCTACCCATAAAATCTGAGAGATTAATGTGAGTAAATGAGAGAGTAATTAAATATGTGTAGAAAGAGGTGATGGAGATGATCCCCCTTATTTCAATATAGAGAAAACTCATACTATTGGACAAACAAAGAGAAAAAAGAGTAATAGAAAAAAAAAATCTCAAAACCATAAAGTCCCAGATGATGATTTAGTTGAGATGGAAGTTGATAATGACAACCAAGTACTTGACAAATATTTATTGAGAAACAATCCTTAACTTTACATAATAATAAATACAATAAAGAAACTGGAAAAGTGTAAATAGAAAGAATTCATGTTAAGAATAAAAAGGTTACAAAAAAGTGGAATTTAGAGGTGGATGTTTCAGGAGTTGGAACTTCTGGAATACTCAAGTTACATCTCACCAATGGAGATGTTCTTGCCTATTTTATCACATAATAGGAATTATCAAATATTATACTGAAAAAGAGGATAAGGGAACTGGAGGATTCTTTGAGTCCAAGACCGTTGTTTGCAAAACCATTTTCTATTATTGTTCCATAAATGGTTCTATAAGACACACCATAGGCACATCTTCTAGAGTAAGAAAGGTTTCCAAATTGTCAAGTGGTATCATAAATTATGTTGTAGAGAACATAAACAAGTGACCCAACACATTTTTTCAAGTGTGGGAATTATCCACTAACCTAAGGAATTTGTCTTAAATATTTTCTTCTCTTATCGATTTCCTTCGACAAAATTAGCAAGAATAGAGGTCTTGTGGGAATTAATTGCAAGTTGAAAAAAGATTGAGGAAAAAAGAAGTGATTCATTTTTAAAATCAATTCAAATAGTTAAGGAACTTAAGGGCCCACCATTAATTAGAGAGTCAACAAAGTTAACCAAGGAGAAATTAGAATCTGAGTTAAAAATACTCGAGATTTCATGGGGCAGTGAGTTTGACAATATCACTAGTTTCCAGAAGAAGAAATAAAACATGGTTGGTTAAATTTGTTAATGATAATGAAGATCATATAACATCAATACAAGAGTTATTCTTTGAATACAAAGTGATAGACGGTGAGATATTTTCTCTTTAGGTAAAGCAACGAATAATTATTACACCATTAAAAGAATATATCAAAAATTGGTTCAAGAGTTCATTGAATGAAATAACTAATCCTCACTAACTACCAAGAATAAGTTGCATGGGAAGGGGTCAATTTCCATATATATTTATTAATCTCTAGCAAAGGATAAAAGGATAGGAAATCCATCCATCATAATTTATTTTCATTTTGTGAGTACACCCATTTTGAAGCATTTTCCTTTCTTTCATCTCAATCTATGACCATTCAACTTTATGCCTTTATTGTTTACCTGTAAATCCAACACATGATAGTTTTTCTCTCTCTTCCATGTTACCTATGCTACTATATGGTCCACAGGAGCCTCGTCCCATTCCACTAGGATGAACACATTTTCTTTTATCATTTAAGTATCACAAATATTATGTTGTGTTGTTTGTGCACACATTTTATTTGAACTTGGACAACCAATTTGTAATATTCTTTTAAAGACTCTTACAGAGAGATATTTGTAGAGATCATAACTTTTGTATTTTTTAATTTCATTAAAGAATGACATTTTGAGTATGTGTTTCCATATCATATTTATTAATTGAATGTCTAAAATCATTTAAATCTCTCTATTTGACTTTCATTTATTTTCTATCTTGCTTCGAATCCTTTTTCACTTAATCTATGAATGGATTTGATAGAGTGCATATATTTTTTTGTATATTTCAATTTAGATTATTATTCTGTTATGATTTACTAGTCACTACTTTGTCATTTTTTTGACCACCTAGTCCATACTTAGGTGTAGATGATATGAATGCTTAAATATATTGTTTAAATAAATGAATTTAAAATATGAGTTAGAAAGAGAAGTACCACCTACAAAAATGAAGAGGGCATCTTTAAAATATTGTAAGAATACCCTATGAGGTTGAATCTTGTCCTTAGCAGGAAAATAAATCATCAACCAGTTGTTATAGCAATATTTTCCTTAGAAGGCCTTTTTCCATTTCCCTATGCAGACTTGAAGTCCCTTTTTGAAAATCCCAGAGCTAAAAACAATATTTTTCCACATATACGTGCCCTAGCTATTATACAACATGCGTATATGCAGCTTATGCAGCTTGCATTACTACATCCTGCGTACATCGGATTGTGTGCCCAAAATTAAAAAATAGTGTTGGGTTTCCATGTCACGTTACGGGATCCATGATCCTTGACCTTCCATATACTAGAAATGTTATGTCTCATCCCTTTAGGTCCACTTGAAGGATATAAATGGGCCATATCCAAGCTATGGAAAAGAGGAGAAGAATTCAACTTTGAGAGAAAAGTTACTCTGGAGAAATTATTCACTTCATATTGAGTCTGCATCCCTTTGTCCTTTTAAGTCTGAACACATTGTTGAGCCCCCAAGCTCTTCCCTACTTGATTGAGAACCCCATTGTCTCTCTTATATGAGATTGCCTTTGGTGGAGGCCCATCTGGAAGGGACTTAGTTTCTCAGTTCTGAATTGTGCCGACATGAAACTTTGTAATTTATTCACTCCTGTTGATTACATTTTAATAGAAATACTCTTTTCTCATCCAATTAATATCTTGCAAATATTTGAATTATTATTCCATGGGCATATTTGTTATGAATGTTGATGGATTATGCTATTGAATGTGCTAAATTTATGTATTATCACCATATGATTATGTTTCTTGGTTGTTGAGGACAAGTTGTAGATATATTTCTTTGAGTCAAGTGCTCAATGATGGACTGCATCGAACGTCTGGATGAGGTAGGCTCTTTATATTTTCTTGTTAGCATATTAGTTTATATAGCATACCTGAGATTAGAGTTGATTTCTGTAGTCATTTTTGTTTGTTGTGGTTTTCCCCTAGCCATAGAGAGATTTTCCTCGTAACAAAATTAACAACCATACTGGGGATAAAATCTTATTTTCTGGGATTGGAGTGTTTTTCTCCTTTGATTGATCTTGTTTATACTGAGTTTCTGGTCATCTGATTGCTTGACAGCCTCTTTTCATTTTGAGTTTGAGTTTCTTAGCCTTCTCCTTACCCTGACAGTGTTTTAACACATATACATGGGTTTTTACCAGACAGTTGCATAAAAACACGTGATGTCCTTCTGCAAGAGGCATATATATGTAGCTTTCTCCTCAACAGTTGAATACATCATCTTTTTCCGTGTGATTTCTGAGTTTGATGTTTGTTGGGTAAGTTTTGATGGTTGTTGAGTCTTCTTGGGTCTCTATTATGACTATTAAGTGTCTATGGAATGATAGGAAACCTTTCTTTCATTGAATTTTTAGGAGGTGCCTTTCTCATCATCCTTTTCATTTGATTGTCCTTGCATATTGGGGTGGTTGTTTGTTTCTTGAATCTCTGTTTACATAAAATAGAATCTTTATATCAAGTTGTTCTTCAGTCCTTGCATTTCCATCCTTTTATATTGAAAATACAAAAATATTAGGCATTTTGCATTGTTGGCATTTGATCTTTTGGGTCTTTATCATTAACCTTAGCACATGTATAGAAAGATTGCATCTTATTTGGAATTGCATAACTAAATTGAAAATTGCATTTGAAAATCTTATCATTTATTGGGAATTGAAGTTAGGACTTTCCATTTTATTCATATTCATTTATTTTACTTGTTGAGTCATAACATCATTAGTTTCACGACTGCACCTTTTTTGAGTAAGCAAGGCCACTAAAAGAAACACTGTGTTGGCAGCCAACAATCCTGTCGATTTTTATCACAATTAAAAATCACCACAAAGAGATTATAACTCTCTATAGCTGCCACCTCCTTACATTTGTGTACGCTTATTTTCCTGAGATTCGAGTCGATGATTGGGCTAAACTTATCTTATGAGTTTTCATTTAATTTTTCGTTTGTTTTGTTTAAGATTTCATGACTGCAAGCATAAAATTTAAACAAGAACTTTGCTTGGGTAACTATTCTACAGCTTGTGTTTTTTCTTACCAAAGAAATTACACCTTGAGGAAACCCATGTGTTGCTAAGCTTCAAGTTTTATAAACTCATTAATTAATTCACTATCACGATTTTTATGCATTATGGGTGATGGATCATAATCGGTTCTATGGTTGATCGTTTGATTTTAATTTGTGAAATATATGAATGTGCAAACATTGGATTAGCATTCGATATGGGCTTCATGCTCTCAATAGTCATATCAACTTTCATGTCACATGGTACAGGTATGATGTACCCACGACTACACCTCACCCTGTTGTCTTGTGCATTAATGAAACCATTCATTATTCAAATTGGTGTTTGATACTAGTGGAGGGTTTGATATTTATTATGGGTAATGGATCATAGTTATGCGCACCCTCTGGTTATTTGTTTTTCCAAAATAATTTTATCAAGCTATGGAAGTCTCCAAACTTCGTAGTTTTCGGGCAATTTTAGTTTGCATAGACCTCTCCTTTCTTCTTGTTTATTGGAAGCCTAAGTCTCCCTCCTTTGATATCTAATGTGTCTATTTCACAGTGGCCATGGCCCCTGTGGTGCGAATCGAATCGAATGGTTGTCAAGCCCTTCTTGCCCATGATGATGCCATAGAGGATTTTAAGGCTCACGGTTGGGATATCTTCCTTAGGAAGTTTGATGGTTACAACCTTGCAGTCGCACAAGAACTTGCGTAGACATTTGATGGGTTTAGGGCCAAGGTCAGGGATGTGCAATTGGAGGTTACAGAGGACTCTGTCACCCGAGCAACAAGACTCCCACAGGAAGGTGAAAAGTGGTTTAAAAATGCCAAAATGGGGGATGTTCCATGGAGCTTTTTCATGGTCTCTCGCAAATCCACCTGCTGCCCTAAAGGCATTCCTATTTCCCTTCTAAAACCTCAATGGCACGGACTTATTTTAATTTTGAAACAGTTCATAACATGCGAAGGTCGGTATGATTTGGTCTTTTTATACCACATCCGATTGTTGATGTTATTCATAGAGTTTGAATTGAACATGTCATTCTACTTGTTAATGAGCCTATACAAAATATCAAAATTCTTTAAGAGACAGAGCATGAATTCTCTTTCAAGCCTCTTTCATCATGGGCTCATAAAAATCCTATTGCAATCGCACCTATCACAAATCAGGGACACTTGGGAAAGTTTCTTGAGTCGAAATGGTTTCACCCAACCCGACAGTATAGGGAATTCACCTTTAAATGTGAACCCCTCTTCTGATATTCCTGTAACTGAGAGTCAAGGGTTCGATTAACCTAATGGATGTGAAATTAATGAATCTGTGTGTCTTTCTTTGCAAACCCCCATGGTTAAAAAATCATGATGCATGTTTTCTCCCATAAAATTGTTGGAACAGGTAGTGGGTGAATTAAAAGGAAACGTTTCCCCTGTTCTTGCTAATGAACCTAATCAGGGTCATTGTGACAAACCTATCATAAAGAAAATTTGTAAGGGTAAGAAACAACAAAGCTCAGATTTGAATTTTATGAATAAAAGTTCTGGTCGATTAATATCAAGAAGTTTAACGAATAAAAAAAAGGAACATTTGAGCTTGATCTATACAATCGAGGTCAATGATCACTGTCCAAATGAAGAAATCAATGATTTCCTTGGTCAGGAAGATCTAGACAACCAATGTCTCGAGAACAAAACTATTGGTCAAGCCGAACAGTATGACTTTGTCTCTAGATTACCCTTGTTTTTGAAAGGCTAAAATGGATTTGTTGGCATTATCCACGACTTAAAAAAAGCCATAGGGAAGCACCAAATACTTTTTGTTGAATACATTCCCCCTCGGCTTGCTATAGCATCAATGCATTATGATAGTTGTTTGGATTGGGTAGAGCGCTATTACAGGGACATACCTTTTCTATAGGCAGAAGCAAAACATCTAGCTTCTTGGAATTCTCTACTGGAACGGGAGAAACAAGAGTTGAAAGCACACACAGTAAGGGAAAATAAAATACCCAAAAGATCCGGTAATATAATCATAAAAAATGCAACCAACTTCAATGCCATCATTAATTCGGAACTGTCCGATCCTTCACTTGCTAATTTATAATGGTAAAAATGATTTTGTTTGATTTTATTTCATTATGTTATGAAAAATTTAAATAGGAAGATTTAATTTCGATTTTCTTTGTTAATAATAAGACTATCTAGAAAATCTCTGATTTTGTAGCCAGTCTATTTCTGAATATTAGTTAGAATTATTTTTTGAATATCAATTTCATTTTGCTATCTACAGGAAAATGATAATGATGCTATTGATTACATGGAGAAACCATCTTGGATCATACACTCTATTATTCAGTAGTTTCTTTCTTTTATGTTGAAAAACTTTGTTGTTATTTTGACAAACCAACTCATACATGAGTGGTTTCCAGTTGTACTATTTTTGTAATACCATCTATTTTGGGGGGATTTCACTCTATATTGCATGATAAGAGTATGTGAATCCTAAGCTAGTTTAAATAGTGATCACTGTTAGTAGTGAAGACATCTTTGGCTGGGATACATTATGGACATATGATTTTGAAAACTAAGATGGAGAAGTTTCTCATCATTTGGCTTTAGACCTGTGTGACGCTTACCCCATTATGTTTTTGCCTCCATATTATGAAATGTTATTACGTTTGATGTAACTTTAGTCTAGTTATCGTATGGTATTTCATATTATTAAATATTTTGATGATGTCTGTAATTTGTTGTTCCCCTTTACATCTGTGATCAATCTACCATTTAATTATTGTCGATTTATTCTAGATATTAAATGATGGATTACATTAATGCTTTGAATTGAGTTTCCTCTATTTATAAGTATTGATTATCATAAGTTCATCAGAGCTATATATTTATCATTATGTTGTTATATTCTTGCTCCAATGCATATTTGAGTTTTTTCTTGGAGTATTAGCACTGCTCTATTACAGGTTTCCCTCGTATGCAGGACAATCAGGTGTTTTGAATATCACATGAAGATAAATTCAACTTAGTCGATTAGTTACAAGTTAGTTTACTTGTTATTTAGTTAAATTATATATTAATGAAATAAGAACACCTTGAATTAACTTTGATTGTTTATCTATTCTTATTTCAATTATATTGGATTATAATTCATTAGTGTTAGACTTTTAAATATTCAACAGAAAACAGAAAAATGTATGTGCTTTCTTTATCTCTCTTATAAGCAGTTTCAAAAAACATTTGTTTCCAAGATGTCAAGCAAATATTGTACATTGTACATAATCTATTTATAATCATATGCACATATTCGTGTTTCCATTTGAACATTTGTAATTATTAAACTTATATTATTATTATCATAGCTTTATAGATTAGTTTCTTTTCTTTTGTTATTTTTATGACTTTAGTTGGCCAACGGAGCCATTAAACCTGTCGGGTCATTTCATTCCAAACGGCTTGGGTTATTTAGACAAACTCGGTCCAAATTTGACCTTCCAGTTGATGGTGTGTCATCTATGCCCATCAACAAATGGTGCTAGAAGGATGACCTGATTCAATTGATGGAATGTGGAGGTCGAAAGACTCCCCCACACACTCGCACTCTTGTCGTAACACGTAGTCGCTCTGACAAAAACGTTACACTTGAAACAACAACTACCTCAAATGATAACTCTGATATTCCCGTTGAACCAGTGACACTAGTTCCTCAAGGGATTGACATCCAAGAAATTGTTCGTCAGTCACTCATAAGAACTCATAGTGCCTTAGCCCATATTAGACAACTTGGTAGGACACTTAATCAACCCCTAGATTTCATGGATATCCAAGAACAACTTCAAGGCACTGGTCTACCCGAAAACCCTTTAGGTGCAAATAATACCAATCCCACTGAAATGCTTAACCCTAGAGTTGGAGGATCTGGTATCCCACCATCTCCACCTGGTTCTTCTCCATCCTCTTCAGGAGGAGAGTCTTCAGATGAAGGCAGTTCTTCATCAGAATCACCTCAACCTTTGACACCACCAACTCCCATGGAAAACCAAAACAATTATGCCATACCCTGGCTCGATCAAGATGTCATGGTTGTACCTGGACCCCAACACCCACTACCTAAGCATCTAGAGAAATGGCTACCCAAATTTGATCCAGATTCGAAGCAATTCACTGAAGATCACATCAAGAAATTTATGTTGGTCATTATACTCTGGAGTGTTGAAAAGGAGGATGTAATATGAAGATTATTTCCTTATACTTTTGAGGGAAATGCCTCCACATGGTATTTCTCTCAACAACCCTAAACCATCTTCTCTTATGACAAGTTTGAAACTTGTTTTCTAGAAAAATTTGGAGATGATAAACCTTTGGAAGTCTTGGTTATGGAAGTCTCTAGCTTAAGAATGAATCCTAAAGAAAAAGTAAAGGACTTTAACCAAAGGTTTTTGATGTTATAGAACAAAATCCCTGCAGATTCGATGCCCACAGAAAGTTTAATTGTTGCATACTATGCTAAGGCCTTGCACAATAACATAGCCATATGGGTTAAAAGGTCCAAAAAGTACATGTTGTTAGAATCTTTTGAGGAGGCAGGTCAAATTGAGAAATATATATGGAGCTTAAAAGATAATCTTAGTAGTGAAGCTGAAACAACTTTGTCTTCTAAGAAGAAAATATAAATTCTTACTAGGCCTCCCCAAACAAAAAATCAACAAGAAACTTTAGACTTAGAGAGCTTACAGAAATCTTTCCAAAAATTGTCCAATTAGGTCTTTGACTTGAAAATATCAGCTAAGGAGGCATCCACAAGAAAATCAAGTTTCAAACCTCCTTTCTGAAATCCTCTTCCTCCAAACCGGCCAAACCCAACCACAGAAGGCCTAAATTTCGAAAATTTGCAGTATGTTTTGCAAACAATATTAGAAGCACATGACAATTATGTTTTTGTTCCTCCTAAAAATGTTGATGATACAGTTGAGGAGGAGGTACCAGAAGAGGAAGACACATCTCCTCCTGTTTTCGATCACTTGTCAGACAGTATCTTCCAAGCAAATTTCAAAATTGTCCACCCCTAAAACACAAGAAGCAAAATGCAAAACAAACCTCCTCCCTAAGTAAGTAAAAATGTGTTTCCAAAATAGTCAAAGAAAACTGAAATTAAAAAAATCCTAGCAGCCCGAGTTTTAGAGTATGATTGAATTGAAGATCTGAAAAAATTGAGGGCTAATATTTATGTTTCTGAACTGCTGAAATTTCCTCTTATTTTGCAGAAAATGCTTCAAAGCATCACTGAAAACAATAAAAAGAACAATATTAGCAACAAAAAATCAGCAGAAATTGATTCAAACGTAGCTAAAAATGTCCCAACTAAAAATACATATGAACCTTAAGACAAAAGGGACTTAGCAGAAAACAATGTAGCAAATGTAGATAAAACAGTTTCAGGGACAACAATAAAAAATCAGCAAAATTATGTTGTTCCCACACGGGAAAATGTCCCACCTTTTTATTAACCTTTGAAATTTTTAATAGGAATGTACATAATTGTATGGTTGACTCTGGTGCATCATCAAACGTGATGCCTCTATCTGTATGCCAGAAAATTAATGCAGAAGTAAAACCTTCTGATCTTAAAATTATTCAGCTAGATTGAACGAATGTTAAAGTGATCAGTGAGCTTAAGAATGTGATGATTAGATTATCATCCAATCCGAAAGTTCATCAGATAATTGATATTATCGTTGTTGATATTCCTGGATTTTATGGTCTGTTTTTAAGTAGAGATTGGTCAAAACAGTTGCATGGTTACTTTGCTACAAATTGGTCTCACTTGTGGTTGCCTGAAAATGGACATCCCAACAAAATCAAGATGAACAGATAATGTTATCTTAAGCATACCATGACAAATCTAAATGATACAAATGAGCCTTTCGTTACATCCACAAATTCATTTGAAACACAGGGAATGAATACCCTTTTTGGTAATTTCATGACTAAAATCTCTTCTATCACTAATCCAAGGCAACAATCTGAAGTTACAACCTATTCTCAGACACCAACTTTGTCGAATATGCTAAGTACTGCTAATGACGCACAGATCTGGTCCTTATATTTTGATGGATCCAAATCCCGAGAAGGAGTTGGTGATGGCTATGTGCTCATTGATCCTACAAGTAATAAAACTTTTATTTCTTGTCAGTTGGAGTTTGAATGTACTAACAACACAACCAAATACAAAGGACTTATGCAAGGACTTAGGAAAGCATTGGATATGGACGTGCAAAATATGATAGTATTCGGTGATTCAAAAATCATGTTCAAGCAGGGAAGAAACACCATACACTGTTTGTCACCGCATCTGAAAAGTTAGCAAACCGAGGTATGGAGTTTAATGCATAAGTTTTTAGCATTTAATATAAATTCTATTCCTAGGATGAGTAATTCAGAAATTGATTTATTAGCCAATGTTGCTTCTACATTGTTATCTGTTGAAGGTCTTTCCCCTAATGTGTTTTCGATCGAATTGTTGTTTAGGCTGTTGATTCCAGATAACATCATGAATTGGAGAGTATTCGATGATGACCAACAGATCATCAACTTTCTGCATATGGAAGACACCTTTCAGGGTGCAGTCATTAATGAAGGCACTCATGACGAGAATCTCTGAAACTTCATGGTAATATCTGATCCTCGAACTCCTGAATCAACATCTGAGCTGGTAAATTCTATCCCCAGATCTGTTGTGAGATTAGAGAAATTTTATGACTTGAATGACAAGTTTAGAGGGGTAGTCAATTGCAAAACTAACATTTCTTCTTTGATCTATGAAATGGTTAATTTAGGAACAAGAGATAATCCTCGAAATATTAATCTGGGAAAGGGATGTTTCGAGCATGAAAGATCCGCTTTTATAAAATTATTTAAGGAATTTAAATATGTATTATCCTGGATGTACGATGACTTGAAAAATTTCGATCCTAACATCATACAACATGTAATCTCTATGAAACCTCAGACTCGGCCTTTTCAACAGAAATTGAGGAAAATGCATCCTAAATTGGAACCTACTGTTAAAAAGGAACTAAACAAATTACTAACTACAAGATAATTTTCTCGGTTAGGCACACTCAATGGGTGTCTAATTTAGTCCCTGTAAGGAAGAAAAGTGGTGAAATTTGACTTTGTGTCGACTTTCGAAACTTAAACCAAGCATCTGATAAAGACAACTATTTGGTTCCTCCAATGGAACAAATTATACAACATGTGTTTGGTTCCGAAAGACTATCTTTGTTGGATGGATTTCCAGGATACAACTAGGTCCTTATGTCTCCTTCAGACCATCTTAAAAACACCTTTCGTACCCCATGGGGCACTTATGCCTACGGGAAAATGCCTTTTGGACTGATAAACATCGGTTCCACCTTCCAGAGAGAAATGTATATTTCTTTTCGTGGCCTCATTAACCAGTTGGTTGTGGTCTATCTTGATGATGTCACTGTCTTTTTTAAAAACAACAAAGATCACTTGTCTCACCTTAGGCCTGTCTTGGAACGATGTCGCAAGTTCTCCATATCTCTCAACCCTAAGAAATCGGTCTTTGCAGTAGAGAAAGGTAAAATACTTGGGTTTATAGTGTCTAATTATTGACCCCGAAAGAACCCAAGCCATTGCTAAACTTCCCCCTCCTTCTTCCAAAAAGGTCATGCAATGCTTTTTGGGAAAGATTAATTTCGTCAGAAGATTTGTCCGGAGTTTCTCAAAAATGGTTAGACTGTTACAAAATTTAATTAAAAAAGATTTTTTGTACCATTGGGGACCACAAGAAAGTTAGGCTTTCGATTCAATTAGAAAATCAATAATAGAATCCCCTTCCTTGATGAGTCCCAATTTTTCTCAGGAATTCACTCTTTACACTTTTGCATCTGACCGATCTTATGTTGTTGTACTTACACAGAAAAACATTGAAAGCAATGAGATACCCATTTCCTTCATGAGCTCATATTTTAAAGGAGAATAAATTAATTACCCAATAGTAGATCAGCATGCATATGTTGTTTTCAAAGAAGTGAAACACTTCCGATCTTACCTGTTGAAATCCAGAACCAAAGTTGTTGTTCCTTACCCCGCTGTGAGAAACTTGTTAGTACAAAAAGAGTTGGGTGAGAAAAGGGAAAATTGGATGACTTCGCTACAGGAATATGAACTTGAAACAACTCCTGCACAAATTGTTAGAGGTCAAGGCATGTTTAAACTATTGGATGACTCGGTTGACGAACAGGAAAGTCAAATAAGTACATCAACTGTAGATCAGCACAACGAAAAACAGATCAATTGTGTACAAACTACACCCAATTCTTGGTATGAACATTAAATTTTATTTAATGCATGGATCTACTCCCCGTAATCTTGATCCTAAAAATAGAAGGGCACTTAGGCTTAAATCCACATATTTTCAGTTAATCAATGATATATTATTTCGAAAGAACTTTGATGGTGTTTTTCTGCGTTATTTAGAAAGGGAGGAATTCGAAAGAGTGTTGGTTGAACTTCATGCAGGTGAAGTTGATGGTCACTTCAGTGGATATACCACTGCCCACAAAGTGCTAAGAGCTAGATACTATTGGCCTACCTTGTTTAAATATGCCCATGCGTTGTCCCGCAAATGTATAATCTGCCAAAAGGCTGCAGGACAGGTGAAAAAGATAGCTTTCCCTTTGCAACCTATTACTGTAGATGCACCTTTTCTATAATGGGGCCTAGACATCATAGGAACAATAAATCCCTCTTCTTCGCAGTAGAACAAGTATATCTTTACAGAAATAGACTATTTTACAAGATGGTCTAAAGCTGTACCTTTAAAAGTGGTCAACACCAATTAGGTAGTGTCTTTTCTGAAATCCCATATCATCACTCAATTCGACGTTCCTGAATGTCTAGTTTTTTATAATGCCTCTTATTTTTCATCCCTTGATATGAATGTTTTTTCTCTGGAAAAAGGGATCAAATTGAAGTATTATGCTAGCTACTACCCTCAAGGGAATGGTCTAGCAGAATCGACAAATAAGAATTTAATCAAGATTATTAAAAGGACAGTTTCAGAAAATCACAAGAATTGGCACATTGCATTATACAGTGCACTTTGGGCTGATAGGGTAACTCCAAAATATTCTATTGGTAATTCCTCTTTCTTCCACGTTTACGGAAGATAATCCATTATCCCCCCCGCATGTCTTACTTCCTTCTTTGCAATTATCGCAAAAGTTCAAGAAGAAGAGTGCCCTCCTCTAGAAAATCGAATAAAAGCCTTATTAAAAATAGAGGAGGTGAGAACACAAGAAAAGCAGAAACTGGATCAGCATTAGCAAATTGTAAAAAGTTGGTTTGATTCAAATTCATCTTCAAATAGGAATTTTGATGTTGGATATTTGGTTCTCAAGTGGGACAAAGCCCACGAGGGTAAGGGGGAACATACCAAGTTCCAAAATCTATGGTTGGGACCATTTGTAATTTCTGAAAATTTGGGTCCTATCTCTTTCCGTCTGCATAATTTGGAGGGACATGAATAAACGTTCCCAGTGAATGGCTTGGCTCTCAAGAAGTATTTTGTTTGATGATTTATGTTCCACCCTCTTGTAAATATTTTTAATTTTCTTTTCTATTTTTTTATTTTGGTTCTTTTCATTTTGCTGAATTTTGATTTGTTTTCTAAATAATTATGTCTGAGTTACCATTTTGTTTGTTGAAGGCAATCAAAATTCTCATTCATTAGTGGCATTTGTTAACATTTAAAGCACTTGAAAAGTAAATTCTAAACTCAGATCAACAAAAGTAAGTTTATGTTCAAATCAATGTTTCTGGTTTCTCATTGAAATTACAAGAAGACGCGATTATCCTTAACAAACTTCTAATGTTGTCCATGTTTTAAGGAAAAAAAATCAACTGTACCTTCCCATCCTCGCGATGGTTTCTTAATAGAAATCTAAGTGTCCAAATCGTGATGAAGGTCATCAAAACAAAAGAATAATTTGTAAATGATCAAAATTTTCATTCAAAACTATGAGATTCTCAGTATCACCCCGCCCTCTTGAATATCATGTAGTTCTATAATTTATAAACAAATTCTAGAGGGTTGAAAGAACTATAATTCTAGAGGATTCTGAGATGCTGAACAAGTATGCTGGCAACGGGTAAATGAATACATTATACCAAGGAAAATTCGTCGGGGTACTAAACATGCCTGTTGGAAGCGAAGCAATGTTGGGTTTAAGAAGATCCTCAAGTATGTTTCTTAATTTGATCAAATGTGAAGATGTTATTTATCATGAATGGACGACTCTTGGATAGGATAGAGGTACTACAGTGGTTTAAATGGCATCCCTATCGAGGATATGGACGCCTGCTGGCAGCGGTGGCCCTATCAACAGTATCGAATTCAATTGTATAAACATCGCTATATCTGTAATCTAAATTAGATACCATATTAAATTTTTGAAAAGAAATACATCTGATGCTAAACTACATTATTTTTTGAGTTATGATCGGAATGCTTGACATGTTGTTAACTGTTTCTAAAAATTTATTTCATCTGAGCCCTTGACATAAATTTTTTGGTGATGTAGAGATAATTGCTTCGCCAATTATGTCGCCATTGTTGGCAGCCAACAATCCTGTCGATTTTTATCACAATTAAAAATCACCACAAAGAGATTATATCTCTCTGTAGCTTCCACCTCCTTACATTTGTGAACGCTTATTTTCCTGAGCTTCAAGTCGATGATTGGGCTAAACTTATCTTATGAGTGTTCGTTTAATTTTTCGTTTGTTTTGTTTAAGATTTCATGACTGCAAGCATGAAATTTAAACAAGAACTTTGCTTGGGTAACTATTCTGCAGTTTGTGTTTTTTCTTACCAAAGAAATTACACCTTGAGGAAACCCATGTGTTGCTAAGCTTCAAGTTTTATAAACTCATTAATTAATTCACTACCACGATTTTTATGCATTATGGGTGATGGCTCATAATTGGTTCTATGGTTGATCATTTGGTTTTAATTTGTGAAATATATGAATGCGCAAAACATTGGATTAGCATTCGATTGGGCTTCACGCTCTCAACAATCATATCAAATTTCATGTTGCATGGTACAGGTTTGATGTAACCATGGCTATACCTCACCGTGTTGTCTTGTGCATTAATGAAACCATTCATTATTTGAATTGGTGTTTGATACTAGTGGAGGTTTTGATATTCATTATGGGTAATGGCTCATAGTTTTGCATGCACTCTGGTTTTTCATTTTTCCAAACTCATTTTATCAAGCTATGGCAGTCTCCAAAATTTGTAGTTTTCAGGCCATTTTAGTTTGCACAGACCTCTCCTTGCTTCTCATTTATTGGAAGCCTAAGTCTCCCTCCTATGATAACTATTGTGTCTATTGCATAGTATCCATGGCCCGTGCGGTGCAATTCAAACCGAATGGATGTCAAGCCCTTCTTGCCCATGATGATGCCATAGATGATTTGAAGGCTCACAGTTAGGATATCTTCCTCACGAAATTCAATGTTTACAACCTTGCAGTCGCACAAGACTTTGCGTAGACATTTTATGGGTTTAGGGCCAAGGTCAAGGATGTGCATTTGGAGGTCACATAGGACTCTATCACCCAAGCAACAAGACTCCCACAGAAAGGTGAAAAGTGGTTTAAAAATGCCAAAATGGAGGATGTTCCATGGAGCTTGTTCATGGTCTCTTACAAATCCACCTGTTGCCCTAAAGGTGTTCCTATTGCCCTTCTAAAACCTAGATGGCACGGCCTTATTTTAATTTTGAAATAGTTCATAACATACGAATGTCAGTATGGCTTGGTCTTTTTATACCACATCTGATTGTTGATGTTATTCATAGAGTTTGAATTGAACATGTCGTTCTACTTGTTAATGATCTTATACAAAATGTCAAAACGCTTTAAGAGACAAAGCATGAATTCTCTGTCAAGCCTCTTTCATCATGGGCTCATAAAAATCATGTTTCTATTGCACCTATCACAAATCAGGGACACTTGGGAAAGTTTCTTGATTTGAAATGGTTTCACCCACCCCGATAGTATAGGGAATTCAACTTTAAATGTGAACCCCTCTTCTGATAATCCTGTAACCAAGAATCAAGGGTTTGATTCACCTAATGTCTGTGAAATTAATTAATCTGTGTCTGTTACTTTACAAACTCCCATGGTTAAAAAATCACGATGCATGTTTTCGCCCAAAAAATTGTTGGAACAGGTAGTGGGTGAATTAAAAGGAAATTTTTCCCCTGTTCTTGGTAATGAACCTAATCAGGGTCACAGTGAAAAACCTATCATAAAGAAAATCCGTAAGGGTAAGAAACATCAAAGATTAAATTTGAATTTTATGAATAAAAGGTTTGGTCGATTAATATCGAGGAGTTTAAGGAATCGAAAAAAGGATAATTTGAGCTCAATCTCTATGATCGAGGTCAATGATCACTGTTCAGATGAAGAAATCAACCAATGTCTTGAGTACAAAACTGTTGGTCAAGCCGAGCAATATGACTTTGTCTCTAGATTACTCCTGTTTTTGAAAGTCCAAAAGGTCTTTGTTGGCATTAGTCATGACTTAAAACAAGCCACAGGGAAGCACAAAATACTCGTTGCTGAATACATTTTCCCTCGGACTGATATAGCACCGATGCATTGTGACAGTTGTTTGGATTGGGTAGAGCGCTATTACAGGGACATACCTTTTCTACAGGCACAAGTAAAACATCTAGATTCTTATAATTCTCTACTGGAACAGGAGAACCAAGAGTTGAAAGCACACACACTAAGGGAAAATAAAAGACCCAAAATATCCGGTAATATAATCATAAAAAATGCAACCAACTTCAATGCCATCATTAATTCGGAACTGTTCGATCCTTCACTTGCTAATTTCTAATGGTAAAAATGATATTGTTTGATTTTATTTCATTCTATTATGAAAAATTAAAATAGAAATATTTAATTTCAATTTTCTTTGTTAATAATAAGACTAGCTACAGAATCTCTGATTTTGTAGCTAGTCTATTTCTGAATATTAGATAGCATTATTTTATGAATATCAATTTCATTTTTCTATCTACAGGAAAATGATAATTATGTTGTTGATTACATGGAGAAACCATCTTGGATCATACACTCTATTATTCAGTAGTTTCTTTCTTTTATGTTGAAAAACTTTGTTGTTATTTTGACAAACTAACCCATACAGGAGTGGTTTCTAGTTGTACTATTTTTGTAATACTATCTATTTTTGGGGGATTGCACTTTATCTTGCATGATAAGAGTATGTGAATCCTAAGCTATTTTAAATAGTGATCATTGTTAGTAGTGAAGACATCTTTGGCTGGGATACATTATGGACATATGATTTTGAAAACTGATATGGAGAAGTTGCTCATCATTTGGCTTTAGACCTGTGTGACGCTTACCCCATTATGTTTTTGCCTCCATCTTATGAAATGTTATTACATTTGATGTAGCTTTAGTCTGGTTATCATATGGTATTTCATATTATTAAATATTTTGATGATGTATGTAATTTGTTGTTCCCTTTTACATCTGTGATCAATCTGCCATTTAATTATTGTCGATTTATTCTAGATATTAAATGATGGCTTACATTAATGCTTTGAATTTAGTTTCCTCTCTTTATCAGTATTGATTATCATAAGGTCATCAGATTTGTATATTTATCATTATGTTGTTATATTCTTGCTCCAATGCATCTTTGAGTTTGTTATGGGAGTATTAACATTGTTTTGTTACATGTTTCCCTCATATGCAGGACAATCAGGAGTTTTGAATTGCACAGGAAGATAAGTTCATCTTATTCAATTAGTTATAGGTTAGTTTACTTGCTATTTAGTTAAATTATATATTAATGAAATAAGAAAAACTTGAATTAGCTTTGACTGTTTATCTATTCTTATTTCAATTATATTGGATTAGCTTTCATTAGTGTTAGACTTTTAAATATTCAGCAAAAAACAGAAAAATGTATGTGCTTTCTTTATCTCTCTTATAAACACTTTCAAAAAACATTTGTTTCGCAAGATGTCAAGTAAATCTTGTACGTTGTACATAAACTGTTTATAATCATATGCACATATTCATGTTTCCATTTGAACATTTGTAATTATTAAACTTATATTATTAGTATCATAGCTTTATAGATTATTTTCTTTTCTTTTGTTATTTTTAGGACTTTAGTTGGCCAACGTAGCCATTAAATACGTCGGGTCATTTCATTCCAAATGGATTGGGTTATTTAGACAACCCCAGTTTGGATTTTACCTTCTAGTTGACAGTGTCTCATTTATGCCCATCAACACACTGATAATTTAAAATTGATTAGAAACAATTTTATTTTCTAGGGTGCACAAACTAGCTTAGGATTTAGAGCCTTCAAATAGGATTTTGTGAGTAAACTTCTCCAAGGATATTAAATCAACATATGTGTCTGACTAAGGGAGTGGTGAAATCCATTGTATAATTGGTGACGTCAGGATGGTCCGCTTACATCAGAGTTAAGCATGAGGTTGCATGAGGTTGGTTGAGGGGATATCCCCCCAATACCTTCTTAGCATCATATATATTTCTGGGGATATATTTGTATATGGGGATCGTGCTGGTACATTTACCTCTGTGAGAGGTGGTGCTTTCGAGATTTCAGGATTTGTTACCCTACCCATACGGTAGACATGACTTATGACTGTTCACCTACGCATCGGTTATATCATGTTTTATTAGTTGCTTGACATAGGTACTGTTATCTCTCCAGGAGTCCTTCTTAGGTTGTAGGTAGAAGAAGCCTGGTAACTTAAAGTGTGATTGATTTTGTGTTTATGTTTGGGTCAAATAGGATAACTGACCTACTGGATTGTTATCAGGACAATCAAATATACATAACCAGATAAAACAATGCTTTCGAGAATTAATAATCAAATAAATAGCTTGTTGGTGGATGAAGAAAGACTACACTTATTAACCAGAACACACATGTGATGGGTCAAATAAGATAGTAAAGATTACTTATTAAATCACAATTTGTGAATTGACCAAGTGAGATAACAGTCACTAGAAATTAAGATAAACATAGAT
Source organism: Picea glauca (assembly GCA_000966675.3). Taxonomy (NCBI): domain Eukaryota; kingdom Viridiplantae; phylum Streptophyta; class Pinopsida; order Pinales; family Pinaceae; genus Picea; species Picea glauca. The sequence goes on from JZKD02S1903622.1 coordinate 537,509, forward strand.
CAATAACAATCATGCAAGGTATAGAAAAGACAGAAGAATGGCAATCTGACATCAATAATGAAAGGAACTTGTGATCTGTATTATATATATGAAGGGTCTAATATAATAGCAACGGGGTCTAGCTCTCCAAATTCCAACCCCCCTTAGCCCCTCAGGACTTATTGGCTTTATAGCCTTTACAATATACAAATGAGATCCTATTAAAATGGATCTAAAATACTAATAAGAGAACAAGGTCAAAACAATTTTCAAATCATAGGATTAGATCCTAACTTAAAGGAATCAAATCCTAATCATAATCTGTGATCTTCAACATTCCTCGACAACTGCAGCAATCCTTGACACACTCAACAACCTTCAAGGTGATGACAAGGCACTTAAAATCTTCCTTTGAAATCTGGACAATATCTCGACTAAAAATAGAAAGGCTCTTCAACCTTTATATCCTTTGCATCAACTTAAAAAACTTAAAAGAGAGAGTGATCTCTATCCCTTTTAATTTTATCATTCATTTAGAATATTCCTCAAATGATTTGGTAGAGAAAACATTTGATCTGAGAAAAAATACCATCATTCTTCCTGTCTCTGTGCTTTTGGTGGCTTGTAAGCCAAAATTCTAACATGTAATCCACTGAAAGCTCTGCTTTCGGTGGCTAAGGACAGTTGTGAAAACTAAAATAGCCACCAAAAAGGAAGACTTTAGCATACTTCTTCAAAGCTTCATCTAACTTTCTTTTCAGGTTCAGAACAGCTGATATATGAATCTTATCTCTGCGAGGAGGCTTATAACGATATATAGTTTTGCATGTTGAACACACACTCTATACCTGTTAGGTTGGCCCTCAAAGTATGGGGCTGCAGGTCTTCATCATGAATTATACATGGCTTCTTGAATGCCACTTTACTTGAGCTTTAACCATATATTAAAGGATTTCCCTGACATTATTCCTTAGCCATGAATGGTGTTATGGTAGTTGTTCTTCATGTTCTTGATGCATAGCTTTCATGCTAATAGTGCACACAACTTGTTGGCATCAACTCATACAACACTTGGATTTAAGATTTCATGAATAATATTTTTTATTTCTTTAGTATCACCTATAGCAGAGTATTCATAAGTAACAATGAGAACCACAAATGTAATCAAATATGAACTTGTAGTGACAAAATATTGGATTATGCCAAATAGGAAAAGCAGCATAGAAAACTTGAGCCTGTAGGGTGTAGACCAAAAGCTCTAGATCCCTTGGGACAATAAAAGTTCCTTCAACAACTGGTTGTACTTAACAGATGTAATGCAAAAGGCATATTTTAAAGAAAAGAAGAATTCACAAGGTACTGTAAAAGCTTACAATAGCTTCATGTTGTTCCTAAGGTTTATCTTTTCAATCAACTTCAGCAGATTTGTTTGTGCCTTGTAACTTGCCCTGAACCAATGATGATACATTGGTGAAGAGATCATGCAGAAAATGACCAAGTGGTTTCTCCTTCTATATTTCTTTCCATATCATTTGTATACACCTGATACCTTGGCTTCCATACTCTAGAAATCCCATTTTTGTTGCTCATCTATGATTTTCTGTAAGCTCTTTGACACCTGCAAAAAAGTGTGTATTCAAGCAATTGAATATTGTCCTTTGCCACATCTGAATTCTTATGCTTTACAAACCTTAGGGTATATTCTTCCACTGATAGATTATTTTGTTGTCACTGAGATCAAGATCTTCTTTTCACGAGTCAAGCAATCATGTCTTGGGCCATTTAAATCAAAACATAGTTATATGCTTTGAGCATCTGACATCACCATGAATAACTGGTGACTTCACACAATCAAGACCCATCAGGTTTCACTCAACAGTTGACTATAAATGCAAAACCCTGGAGCTATTTTTCATTATCAACATTTGCGGGCTTATATTTCCCAAGTCATGAACACATAGGCCGACCATGGTCATTGTAACAATTGCAGTAGCTTCCCTTTGATATTTGAACAACAATAATATTTGTTGTGGCCTTTTCTCGTGGCTCTGCATCACGACCTGATGCCTTCAACCCATCAAACAGTTCAAAACCCAGCTATAATTACCATATGATAGATGCACACTTATTTTCTGCCTTCAAATCAGGCATTTGATAGTTATATGGATTTACGATTTGGCATGTGGTGTTGGAGTTACTTCACACACAGCTAGGATTTATTTTTCCTAATGTTATTCCTTGTTTATTAGTCATAATTAGTCATTATCTAGTCTCCTATATTTTAAGGGAGAATATTCCACATGTAGAATATTCTCTTTCAGTTGACACTTCAGTTTGACTAGTTGAGTTGAGTTTAGATGTTGAATTGGTTTTGTCACCATGCAACATTGGGATCATCACCAATTCACTACTCTTTGTTCAATTAGTTAATTGAAGACTAGTTGACTAGTTAACTCGGCTAGGTGGCAGTTCACTCCTATAATTGCCTGAGAGACTAGACTAGGTGGAAGTTTACTCTTGTAACTGTTGATGTGTGTCCAGATCAATCTAGACCACCACTATGGCTCATTAGTTACTTATGTAGCCTATATCTATTGTAAATTATTCACTCTTTGAGTGTGGAATACGGTTAATGAGAATTCTTCCATTCTTTCTCTCTTGTTTCTTCTTTCTCAATTTCTCTCTTCAAATGTCTGTGGTATTTTCTATCTAGATCTATTCTGTGTAGGTTAAACACCTTTACATGGTATTAGAGCCGACGGACTGCTAAGAAAAAGCTACACAAAAATATTTTGCAGGTACAAAAGATTGAAGACAACAAAAAGATGGATTATTCCCCAAAAACACTTCTCGCACCTCATAACTATTTGGAGTGGAAGCCAATGATTCTACTTGTTCTCAGAAGTAGAGGCTTATACCAAATAACCATGGAAATGGAAGTAGAGTCCGATTCTTCCAATGAGAAAAATTACTTTCTCAATAGACAAGATATAGTCATAGGAAGTATCAGCATGTCTGTTTCTCCTGAACTTTTCCGTCAAGTATATAAAGAATCACAAGGATCAACTCCAAATGAATTATGGACCAGATTGGAGGTTATATTTGGGAATAAATAATATTGTGAAGATTTCATGCAGGAGGTTGAACAGATAGAGCCAGAAGAGAAGTCATCAGAAGATCAAGCTTCTTATTATGAAGAGTCTTCTACAAAAGTTTTTGCAGAAATTTGTATTCCATTAATTGAAGATGATGTCTACTCCATTTCAGATTTGTTTTTTGAAATTCATGTGGAAGATATATGGCATGCATATAAAGAGTCACATGTAGACACTTTTTCATGTACTATGCATGCATCTCAGGAGTAAAAAAGGGAGCCGCACACATCAGACACTATTCTCATATTTTATGAGAAAAATTTGCAAAAACAAATTGGATATTTGAATTCCTCTCGGGAAAATATCTAATTTGTAAAACAAATAATCTGAAACAAAGTCCGGAAAGTGAAGTTATGATCGTTTTAAAATCAAAAAAAATTAAGCATTTTTTTGGAAACGGCCGCACGGTTTTCAAAATTTCATTCAAAATTTATTTGGATATTATTCATTACAAGAAGATAAAGTGGATATGTGTGGAAATATCAATGATGCATATACTTCATCAAATCCATGCAAGCATCTACATCTTCAACAAAATCTTCAAAGAGCACAAACTTGCATAGTTGTGAGGTCTTCTTGGAGTGAAGGACATGGTTGTTTAGAAATTTCCTTTTGTTCCTTATCACTTTTTATTTTATGCATTGTAATTTGAGGGGGGGTTTTGTTCCCATGAGGTTTTCCCTCTTTCCTCGTTTAGTTTAGTTTATCTTTTGTATTTGGGTACCTAACATGGCCTCGTAGCTGGGACCCATTCTTTATTTTCACCATAGTGATGTTCACGAGGGGTGTTGGAGTTACTTCACACACACCTAGGATTTATTTTTCCTAATGTTATTCCTTGTTTATTAGTCATAATTAGTCATTATCTAGTCTCCTATATTTTAAGGGAAAATATTCCACCTGTAGAATATTATCTTTCAATTGACACTTCAGTTTGACTAGTTGAGTTGAGTTTAGATGTTGCATTGGTTTTGTCACCATGAAACATTGGGATCATCACCAACTCACTACTCTTTGTTCAGATAGTTAACTGAAGACTAGTTGACTAGTTAACCCAGCTAGATGGCAGTTCACTCCCGTAACTGCCTGAGAGACTAGACTAGGTGGCAGTTTACTCTTGTAACTATTGATGTGTGTCAAGATCAATCTAGACCACCACTATGGCTCATTATTTACTTATGTAGCCTATATATATTGTACATTATTCACTCTTTGAGTGTGGAATACAGTTAATGAGAATTCTTCCATTCTTTCTCTCTTGTTTCTTCTTTCTCAATTTCTCTCTGCAAATGTCTGTGGTATTTTCTATCTAGATCTATTATGTGTAGGTTCAACACATTTATAGTTTTAGCTTGAGTTGAATGCGTTTTCTATGACTTGATGTGTCGACATGAGGATTGAATTGTAGCTTAACTCATGGGCTCAGCTTAATGTGTCGACTTGGCATACAAATCAAAACTATGAGTTAACCCGTGGCTTTTATAACACAAATACTCATATAACTCATCAATGAGGAATAAAATTATACGGTGCTCAGTGTCCAACTTTGATTTATTGTGTGGCATGTGACCTTGGCTTGTGTGTCAACTTTTGGTTTAGTAATAGACTCATTGAAATTGACATATAATGGAAATGGATTAATAATATAACACTAGCTTAGAATTTGAACACTTCAAGCACCCACCACTTCTTACTTTGGATGATAATAAGAATAGATGTAAATCTAAAGAAGCATAAAACTAGGGTTTAGGAAATGTAACAATTTCTTTTGTTTTTGTAATGCAGGTTAAAGACAGAGTAACAAGACTCTCAAGTAAACATGATCGATGGGAGCTTGGTCAAGAATTTGAAGATATGGATTATGGAAAATGACCAAAGAAAATGATAAACTAGGCCCAAAAAGAATGAAATGCCTCAAAATTTACAAAATCATTTGAGGAGATAACAGGGACCACATAGGTTACTTGCAGGGGTTATTCTGCAGGTACCCTGGGTCAGATAATGGTAGGAAAACACACAACATTTATGGAGTATTATCTCTCTGGGGGGATCTGACTGACTGGTTGTTAAGCCCACAAGGTCCCTTATAAATGATTTGTATACCTCCGATCGTTTGCAGGGAGTATCAAGCCTCTCTTGGGCGAGACATACCTACTTTAGGGAGGGAGGGGCCTTTCATCCACTTCATCATGTTTGTGTGCATATTGGCCTTTATTTTATTTTATTTTTGGTGTGCTCTTTGATTACTAGTTGGCCTTAGGATTTGTATTTTATATCTTGAGTCTTGATTCATCGTGGAGACAGACCAAATTCCCCGTAGGTCTCGCCACTTGTTACAATTACCATCTCATTTTGAGTATTTGCCTTCTAAAAGGTGTAAAGTTATCAAATGTGGTACACACACCTACACTTACCAGACTTGTGATCATACAAGGATGAGTACTAAATTGAGTCAGAAAGATACTAGGAGTCATAAAACTCCCATACCTACTATAGTTAATGGTACTCCTTCGACACCTTCAACCACAATGGTTTTCGTGCCGGAGGTGCCTATAAATACCCATGTCTGTCCTATAGTGAATACTCAACCTATAGCCACTGACCCTTTTGGGTCCCTTTGTCACTCGTCGAGCTATAATATTCATTCCAACCCTATGGCCTCTAGCCCTTTTTCTTATGGTATGCCGAATTTCACATCGCAATTTTCATCCTCCATCCCAACGTCTAGTCCAAAAACTAGTATTGGACTTGGGGGCATGGCTCCTCCACATACTCTATTTTCGTTTGGTGGTGCTCAAGTCCCACAAATGACTCCTACAGTGGAAGGCCTTCCTCCTATTAACCCCAGGTCTAATCCTATTCCTAATGCTTCTGGATGGTGTAACCAACCTGGAAGACAAGTTATTTCTTATGGTTCATACTTTACACCCATCTCCTCTATACCGATTCTGACCAACACGTTTGGCATGATGAATCCACCTTTATCCTACGGATTCACACCCGGAGGAGGTCAGTTTCATACATTGGGAAACCCCCAACCTGGGTCCACTTCGATTGGGGGTAGTTTTTATAACCCTCGTCATAACATTCTTGTTGGAATGGTGCCCAACCAACCCCTCATGAATTAGTTTGGAGGAGGGTATTACAATCTCGAACAAGGACATGGTGCTTACTAGAACCCTGGTAGGGTTGTGATTCCCCAACAATAATCTTTCCACAGAGCTTGGGGCTAGATGTTGCAACCTCGGCTCCACTTTATGCCACACTTAATCTTCCAGACTTCTCTAAGTTTACGAATGACCCCGTGTGTCATGATCCGACATGGCTCCCCATCCCCACCAATCTTCCTTCGGATATTCCAAAATTCGAAAGAAAAATTGGTGAGGATATTGGTGATCACGTCACTAATTTTCACCTTTCGTGCTCTTCGAATTCCCTGAATGACTATTCTATTCAGTTAATATTGTTTCAACACACCCTCACAAG
>JZKD02S1903622.1:544178-576889 GCA_000966675.3 Picea glauca
GTTTTTATAACCCTCGTCATAACATTCTTGTTGGAATGGTGCCCAACCAACCCCTCATGAATTAGTTTGGAGGAGGGTATTACAATCTCGGACAAGGACATGGTGCTTACTAGAACCCTGGATGGGTTGTGATTCCCCAACAATAATCTTTCCACAGAGCTTGGGGCTAGATGTTGCAACCTCGTCTCCATTTTATGGCCACACTCAATCTTCCAGACTTCTCTAAGTTTATGAATGACCCCGTGTGTCATGATCCGACATGGCCCCCCATCCCCACCAATCTTCCTTCGGATATTCCAAAATTCGAAGGAAAAATTGGTGAGGATATTGGTGATCACGTCACTAATTTTCACCTTTCGTGCTCTTCGAATTCCCTGAATGACTATTCTATTCAGTTAATATTGTTTCAACACACCCTCACAAGGTCTCTGTGAATTGGTATATCAAGCTACCAAGGGGTACATACATAACTTTTAATTAGATGTTTTTAGTCTTCCTCAACCACTTCCAATTCTCGGTTCGTTACGATGTTGGCTTAGAACGTATGTCAACCTTACATCAAGAAAAATCCACCCATATATAGGATCTCATCCAAGAGTGGCGTAGATATAAGAGGTTGATTAAGACCTGCATACCCCCGAAATTCCTTCTAGAGTGGTTCCTTAAGTCTATACAACCTTATATTTCGAAGGATGTTTCTACATCTGGGGTTACATCTGAGGAAGAAGCGATTTTTAAAGCCCAACAGTTAGATATTATATATGCTTAGTTTGGGATGTTATACAAGATTCTTCCAGATGCACCGAGGTCAAACTATGCCCTAGAAAAAATCTCGGGCCTCATGTTGATGGCATTCTAGGCTCTACCAATGTGAAATATGTAGACTCGTTCACAAGCCATTTGAAATAGTTATCTCTAAACCAGTCTATAGAAGGGACAAGTTTTTTTGTTTCCTCCACTCCCACTCAGTCGGTGGATGTACATTATGTGCAATCATCAACCAACCCAAATGGTAACCAACAATCAGGAGGGAATAAAAAGAAAGGACATAGTAATAATCGTAGGGGTGGGAAGAATAATAATAAACCCAAGGAAAACGATAGTAATGAGAAGTCAAATAATAATGCTAGTGAGGGAAAGAAAGAAACGTGAAAGGTGAATTTTCCCTGTAAGATTTGTACAGACGATCACCTTAACCACTTATGCCCCAAACTTGCGGAAGCTACAAGGATTTTATCTCTACCGCATGTTGTGCTAACTAATCCTTTTCCACATAATCAATACATGGCCTCAAGCTCCTCAAATGTTGGAAATGTAGCGAGCGGGAGTCAAAACCCATCGATGCAAGACAGTGATCGTTTATGCATCAATATGGTTAAATCTGAGGTTAATGTAGCCACTCAGTATCATGATTACAATTCTCCACAGACTGTACCTAGTCTAGAGTCTCCCCCTCCTCCTGAGACGTCCTTACAGATAAAAAAACCAGAGCCCCTGCCTCGTATTCTAAAAGGAGTACTCAAGTGCTCTACCCACAATCCTAATGCTAGATCCACCTAGAATTACTCTATTGTTGAGGATCCGGGCCAAACCCCTTGTGCGATGTTGCCTTTGGAGGTATTCCATACATTTCCTTCACAGAGGAATGCCTTACTATCTACATTAGGAGCTCTATATCCTTGTGGCTTTAAATTTATCATGTTTGACATAAAATATGTGAAGCCTCGCTTGCATTACCATGTGGCATTCCAAATGCACGTGGGTTACTCAGAGTATACCATCAAATGTATTGTTGTTGATGAAGGCATTGCAACATGTGTGATGTCCCTGGTCTATTGGAAAGCCCTCGGTTCTCCTACCCTTTCTTAGTCTCTGACCATGTTGACTGCTTTTAACGGTCGTTCCTTCCACCCTCATGATATTCTTCTTTTATTTTCGGTCCAGTTAGGTGGGAAGACGGTAGAGGTCGATGTCGAGGTGGTTGATGCACCCCTCAACTATAACTTGTTACTAGGATAGAATTAGACTTATGATATGACTGCAATCATATCATCCATCTTTCACACCATTTTATTTCCTCGTGATGGGAAGATCGTGACGATCGACCAATTGTCCTTTGGGTACAATATCCCCAATGCATATGTTGGACCGTCGATCCCCATGATCGATAATTATCATTCGACAACTGAGAATATTGGTGTCAGAATGTATTCATCCCTTATGGTTACCTTCGACTTCATGGCATTGGTTCATCATATATACACCATGTCTAGTAGGTCTGATTCATTAGAGAGGTATGTTCCTTTCCACACTTCATATTTTAATGATCCTTGGACCCTACCTTTCTCAACTACATCTTGTGAAGGTAGGTCACATGATGGAATTCTCATGCCATTATCAATAACAGAGATAGCGTATCAAGTTGTTATTGACTCTTCCTCCGATCCAGATCCTGTTACCTCACAGAAGGATGAGGAGGATCTTGTTCTTGAGCCTGTGTGGGCCACTTCATAGTCTTGTTCACATGACTTTCTCGAGGATACTTTACCTTAGGATGAAGCTATAATAGAGGCTATGAATGGTTATAATAGGCCATGGGATGATATGCATCATAGCTCTTATTTTCTCCCAGATCTTTTCAGAATAGAACAAGATGATTTCAGATCTACTTTGAGCGAGATGGTTCGTCACATCGTAGTTCTACTTGATGCGCACGACATTTATTCTGAAGGAAACATGGTGAGTATCTCTCCTACCTTCATGATCGATACCTCTCATATTCCTGGCAATATTGAAAATGTATACATCGGTGTAGATTGTTTGCCAAAAGAAATTTTGATCTACATCGAGCACTTCAAAGAATTTTGCAATGTGTTTTCTTGGTCATATGAAGAGATGTCAGAAATCGACCCTCGTATTGTTGAACATGAGATTAAAAGATACCCATATGCTAATACTGATCGACAACAACTTAGAGTTGTCAATCCTAGGAAATCCCTTGCTATTAAGGTAGAGGTAGAAAAATTGCTTAATGTTGGCTTTATCTACCCGATTGCCTTGACTGAATGGGTATCCAATATCGTTCCTATGAATAAAAAGCAAGGAACCATCCACGTATGTATGGATTTTCATGACCTGAATAAAGAATATCCCAAAGAAAACTTCTTGACACCCTTCATCAATCATATTCTTGACGAATGTGCGAGAAGTAAAGTTTTTTCTTTCATGGACAGATTTTCAGGGTATAACCAAATTCAGATTAAACCTGAGGACCAACATAAGATGACATTTATTTTCCCTTGGGGTACTTTATCATACTGGAAGATGCCTTTCAACCTTAAGAACATCGGATCAACCTTCCAACGAGCTATGACCTTTGCATTTCATGATCTCAATCACATAGTCAAAGCCTGTCTCGACGATCTCACCGCTCACTCCCGTAAGAGAGTGGATCACCCTAAACATGTTCGACTAGTTTTTGAAAGATGTCGCCATTATCGCATCCATTTGAACCCTCATAAATGCATATTTTACATTAGGTCAGGTCGAATTCTAGGAATTTTAGTCTCTAATAATGGGATCATGGTAGATCCATTGAAGGTTGAGGCAATACTTCGATTGCCTCCCCTGTTGTAATGTTCCCAAGCCAATTTTTTCACTTGGAACACTAACTAACCACTGATTTACTTGTTTGTATGTGTGTGTTTGCAGGTTGGCCTCTTAATTTTAGGCCTTATTAAGCATATATATGAAGATATACTCAATGGAAATGCAATAGCTAACTAATACACAATATATGGAACCAAATAGCATGGATTTGACCTTTATTATTATGAAAATCAAGAACCTGATACAAAGAGGATGCAGATATGGAATAACATCATATGGCTCCAATAGATAATAGATGAGCTGCTACAAAATGCTCATGATAAGAGATGCAAGCCTCCAAATTTTGGATATACAATGAAGAATAATGCAAGAAGGACCAAGGTCAAGTCAAAACCCCCCTAGCCAATGGTACGTCCTGCTGCAAAGCTAAGAAGACCATTGTTTCGTCCCAACTGGAGGAGATCTCCAAATAGCACCAAACTCCACCAAAAGATAGATCGAGACCAGTAGAATCCCTCCCTGAAGTATCAAGTCAAGATGCCAATATCTACCCCTCCAAACTGTTGAAACCCTAATCAAGGTTGTGCCCTCTTGAAGATTATCAAGCTCAATATTTAAGCCCTACTAGAGAAAGCCTCCAAATACACTGAAACTCTCTAGAAAGATAGATCATACCACCACAAGCTACTAGGAGAAGTATCATGGTTAGATCTGAGGTGTAACCCCTCCAAACTGACCAGATATGAATCACAGTTGTGCCCTCCTTCTCTCAAAAATGTCCCAAATCTCCAGATAATAATATAGCAAGAGTAACCCTCTCAAAACACTCCATATTTGATGGAAAAGGCCCTGCAAGAAATACCCAGATGCTAGAATATTGATAAACCCTGCCAATAACCTGGATCGAACTCCTCTCCAAGGAATGATGCACCCCTTTCTGGAAAAATCTCAAGGGTACGACATGTTTCTCTCCTGAATGGATGATGGTACTTGTGAATACTGTAGAATGGTGTGGGTGGATTATTTCATCCTCGAGACCAAGCTTTTAACAAGGTGAGTGGAATCTTTCACCACTGAGTTGTTCTCTAGAGTTTGTATTCTCAAAACCCTCAAAACTGTGTGCTCAAGAGCCCAATAGCCAAATGAAAAATAATCCAAGATGCCCTAAGAGGTGCACCCTAGGATTTCCTTTATACTTATTTATATTCTTTTGTTGAGTTAAGTTAACCCTAAGGTTCAACTCCTAACTCAACCTCAAGCACTCTAATCCTCCAATGAGTTACTTTTTACATTTTCAAGTCAACTTCAAAATATAACATTGAGTTAGCTGACTTTTTCCCCATGCTACATGAGACTATGATCTACTGGGGATGAATAGACCACTAAGTCTCTCCAAACCTCTTCATCAAGAGGTGGGGGACATTACAGTCTCCCCTGCTAGAAATTTCTTGTCCACAAGCAATTCTGAACCTGTCTCCTGTATCACTTGTTCATTCTCCCACGTGGCATCCTCAATGGGAAAGTCCTTCCACTTGACTAAGTATTCTCGGATGATCCTCCTCCAGAGTTTCTTTTCCTAAACCTCCAATATTTTCTACGGAACTAGTACCAATTTCCCCTCTTCATCTAAAGGTGGAAATACCTCAAGTGGGGTGATGTGTTGGCCAATGGCCCTCTTCAGGCATGACACATGGAAAACGTTGTGTATCTTGTTGCCCTGTGGAAGCTCAAGTTCATAAGCCACAACCCCTACATTCATGTTGATCTTGTAGGGTCCAAATAACCAAGGTTGGAGATTTTCTGCTCCACTCCTTTTGATAGAAGCATGTCTCTATGATTGGATTCTTAGGTATACCAAGTCACCAACCTCAAAAGTGCGCTCTACCCAGTGTTTGTCTTCTTGGACCTTCTGTTGATTCTATGCCCTTTGTAGATGATCCTTTAATTCCCTGAGTATATCCTGACTCTGCTACACCCAATCATGTACCATCAGAGCTCTGTTATCACCAAAGGAAATCTCTACAAAAGAAAGGGGGTCATAACTGTACAAATCCCTGAATGGAGTCATGCCTATGAACATGTGATAAGTGGTGTTGTAACAATATTCCCCTAGGTGTATCCAACTAACCCATGCCTTCTGCTGCCCTGCCACATAATTCCTAAGGTAGCCTTCTACCCATTTGTTGACTATTTCGGTCTGCCCATCAGTTTGAGGATGATAACTAGTGATAGGGGTCAAGGTCGTACAAACCATCTTGAATAACTACTTCCAAAAGGTGCTCATAAATCGGCTATCCCTATCACTAACAATGCTTTTGGGTAGACCATGTAGTCTGAAGATCTCCTTGAGGAATAATTCGTCCACCTATGTTGCACTAAAGTCTGTAGCAATGGAGAAGAAGTGTGCAAATTTAGTTAACCTGTCCACCACTACGAAAATACAATCCTTACCCTGTGCCCTCGACAGTCCTGTGATGAAGTCCATGGAAATGCTCTCCCATTTGTGCTCTGGGATGAGTAGAGGTTGTAGCAATCCTGCTAGACGTGTGTGTTCATCCTTGTTTTCCTAGCAAGTAGTACACTCCTTGATGTGACTCGTCACATCTTCTTTGAGGCCCTTCCATGAAAACATTTCCCTTACATGCCTGTATGTTTTTCCAATCCCTTGGTTCCCTACCACCGATGAATCATGACATGCATGTAGTATCTTGGCCTTGAAGGTTGACTCGGGAACCAAGAAAATTTGGCCCTTGTAGTAGATGATGTCATATATGACTTTGAAGTTTTCATCCTGTATTTTCCCATCCATCAACTAACAAGCGAACTGATTTTTGGAATATTCCACCAAGAGGTGGGCTTTCTAGTCAATTGATATATATGTCATGGCATAAACTGATGGCCTCCTGGATAATAAATTTGCAAATACATTGTTCTTCCCTTTGAAAAATTCAATGTCAAAGTCATAGGCTTGTATCTTTCTGACCCACTTCTACTGCCTCTCGTTGAAGTCCTTCTACTCCAAGAAGTACTTAAGGTTTTTGTGATCTGATTTCACCACAAACCTTACACCTACCAAGTAGTGTCTGAATTTGGCCAAGGCATGCATGATAGCCAACATCTCTTTATCGTAGATGGTGTAAAGATGCTCAAGACCCCTCAATTTGTGGCTCTCATAGGAAAGGGGATGCTTATTCTGCATCAGTATGGCTCCAATGCCCTCTCCGGAGGCATCACATTCCAGTGTGAAAGGTTAGCCGAAATCTGGCAAGGCTAACACTGGGCATGTGCTCATTACCTTTTTCATCCTATCAAATGTAGATTGTGCTTCTTCACTCCACCTGAAACCTCCTTTCTTTGTCAAATCGGTCAAAGGTGCACAAAGTTGGGAGAACCCTTTGACAAATCTCCTGTAATAACTGCAAATACCAAGAAATCCCCTCAACTCTGTCAGAGTTTTATGTGTGGGCCAGTCAACTATCGCTTGGATCTTTTCTTGATGTACCTGTACCCCTTTAACTCCAATTATGTGTCCCAAGTAGAGGACCTCTATCATCCCAAATTCACATTTGGACTCCTTGGCATACAAGGATTGGCCCTCTGTGATAGTTAAGATATGTTCCACATGTTGAAGATGTTCATCCCAATTCTTTCTATAGATTAGAAAGCCATCAAAAAACACAAGAAGATGCTTCCTCGACTGCTTGTTGAAGACGTGGTTCATACATGACTAAAATGTGGTGGGTGCATTGGTCAATCCAAATGGCATCACTAAGAATTCATAGTGGTCGTAGTGACACCTGAAGGCAGTTTTGGGAATGTCCTCCTCCCTCATTTTGATCTGATGATAACCAAAGCACAAGTCAATCTTTGTGAAGTAAACAACCCCATGGAGCTTGTCCAATAGCTCATCAATCCTCAGAATGGGATACCTATTTTTGATAGTTTTCTTTTTTAATGCCATGAAATCAATGTACATTTCCATAGTTCCATCCTTCTTCTTGACCAGTACCACTGAAGAGGCAAAAGGACTGGAACTTGGTCTAATGTGACCCATGTATAAGATTTCTTTGATGTCCTTATCTATCTTGTCCTTGTACTTCTTTGGGTGTCTATAAGGCATGGTGATGACTGGATTTCCCCCCTCTTCCAACTCAATATGCTCAAATCCCCTGTCTAGTGGCACTTCTGGTGGAATGGGTCCAAACACCTTATTGTGTTTGTCAATGATCCTTTGGATCTCTGGTGCATAGTGAACCTTCCCCTTTTTGTCCACATATGTTAAAATATTTCACTCAGTAGCATATATAATCTCCTTTCTCCTAAAAATGGCCTCCATACGCTTTGTTGTGACTACCCTGGCTATGTTGCCTGACATGCCTTTGAGGACTACCTTTCTTCCACTCTCCTCTGTGAAAGAAATCTCCATGGTCTTGTAGTTGGTGGTGATAGGACCCAACATACGGAGCCACTCTACTCCAAGGATTACATTTGTATCAGGGAGGTCCATCACATAAACGTCCTGTTCTAAATCATGCCAACCTAGTGTAAGCTTCATCCCTGAAATGTACTTGTTAGATGGAATGGTGCTTACTCCTGCTACCTCCACCTTGAATCCTTCAAACTAAACTGTGGGTATATGCCTCCTCTGTAGCAATGTTTAGTCAATGAAGTTGTGAGAAGCACCCCCATCAATGAGCACTAACACCTTTTGCCCCTACAATACTCCTCTCATCCTGACGGTGTTGTGCTTGGGTACCCCACTAATGGATTCCAATGTATCCCTCTCCTATGTTGCAATGTCGTGACCTGTAGCCTCCTCTTCTACAATTTTGGTGGTGTCTACCTCTATGTTCTAGATGTGGCTGAAATCCTCATCCTCTTCAGTATCAAATGTCACCTCAATGTAATGAACCTGGCCACGACCCATACACTTGTGGGATGGGTTCCATGGCTCTTTGCATGTGCAGCATAGTTGTTTTCTTCTTAGTTCTATTCTAGTGTTCTCATCCATCCTACATCTTCCCCTGTCGAAGCCCCTTGGGTCTCTTCCTCCTGGATTCATTGGAGGTCTTTGGTCTCTCCCTCGGGTGTTTAGAGGTGGTCTAGGCACAAATTTTGGTTTTTCATCTGGGCCTAGATCTCTCGTCCTCCATATAGCATCCTGCAAGTTAGTAGGCTTAAAAACCTTAACCCAACCCTTCAAGGGTTCCATCAAACCCTATGTGAATCATGAGTCTAGACTGTGACACATCATGTACAGTGACTGCTAGCCTCTGGAATTCCTCAATATACACCTTTGGTGTTCCTGTCTGTCTGAGTTGTGTGAGTTCCCTGAAATGTAGCTCTGGATCCCCTTGGTCAAACCTATCAATGAGCCTCTGAGTGAACTCTGTGTATGCCACTATATGGTTGTGGCCAAGTGTGGCCAACCCATAGTACCACTAGTCATGAGATTTTCCATCCAAGTACATGGTGTAAAACTTGATGCCATCCATTTCCCTCATAGGTTTAAGCTGTAGGTAAGTGTCTATTTTTTGTACCCATGCTTGTGCAGTCATCTTGGTCGAACCATCAAAGTAGGGGATCCCCATCTTCCCTGCCCTACGCTCTAGCTCATAGTTTTTCCTATGGTACGGCCTAGGTTTGATTCTGAATTTCAATCCATAAAATTGATCTAAGGTGATCTGCCTCTGAATTGGTAGGCTTAGTGAGTTGTACTCTCTGGCACACTGCTCAAACTAATCCTCAAACTCATTTGGGTGGTTGGACTGTGTTGGTTCATCTATAAATGAGGGAAAGTACATTCTAGGAGTGGTCCTTCTACCTATTTGTCCATGTGGTGCTCCCCCTCCATGGATTCCCTCCGAATGATGATAGAGAACATGTTCCTGCTAATATTTGTTCCCTCCATGAGATCCACTAGTTTCTTTGTTGGCATAGGATTCTGGGCCTTTCCCCTTATGAGTCATCTACATCAAGAGTTGTGATATCCTTGTTTGGTTTTCAGTTACCTTCCTCAAGGTCTCTGATATTTCGGCCTGTCTCCTATGGGTTGCCTCCTGGTTCTCCCACGGGTGATTTACAAGGTCGCTCTGTGATACATGTATGGAATGTTGCAAGTCTTTAGCAATCCCTTCTAGTGTTTGTGGCTCACTATCCTCACCTGATCCTTCCATTTCGGCCTCTGCTTCACCTGTCTGTTTCCTCCTTCTATCCATATAAATTCCATTGAGCTTCTGCATGCACTAATCCTCACAATATGGGAGGATCAGAGCTCTTATACCACTGTAATGTTCCCAAGCCAATTTTTTCGCTTGTAACACTAACTGATCGTCGATTTACTTGTTTGTATATGTGTGTTTGTAGGTTGGCCTCTTAAGTTCCGGCCTTAGTGTTTATATTCCATTATTAAGCACAGATATGAAGATATACTCAATGGAAATGAAATATCTAACCAGTACACAAGATATGGAACCAAATAGCATGGATCTAACCTTTGTTATTATGCAAAGCAAGAACCTGATACAAAGAGGATGCAGATCAGGAATAACATCAGATGGCTTCAATAGATAATAGATGAGATACTAAAAAATGCTCATGATAAGAGATTCAAGCCTCCAAAGGTTGGATATACAATGAAGAATAATGAAAGAAGGACCAGGGTCAATTCAAAACCCCCCTGACTGATGGTACGTCCTACTGCAGAGCTAAGAAGACCATTGTTTCAGCCCAACTGAAGGAGATCTCCAAATAGCACAAAACTCCACCGAAATATAGATCGGGACTAGTAGAATCCCTCCCTGAAGTATCAAGTCAAGATTCCAAGATCTACCCCTCCAAACTGATAAAACCCTAATCAAGGTTGTGCGCTCCTGAATACTGTCAAGCTCAATATTTCGGCCTTGATGGAGAAATCCTCCAAATACACTGAAACTCTCTATAAAGATAGATCGGGCCACCACAAGCTACTAGGAGAAGTCTCAGGGTCAGATCTGAGGTGTAACCCCTCCAAAATGAGCATATATGAATCACATTTGTGCCCTCCTTCTCTCAAAAATGTCCCAAAGCTCCAGATAATAATATAGCAAGAGAAACCCTCTCAAAACACTCCAGATCTGATGGACAAGTCCCTACAAGAAATACCCAGGTGCTAGAATATTGATAAACCCTACCAATAACCTAGATTGAACTCCTATCCAAGGAATGATGCTAATCCAGGTGGATGTTGGTGGCCACCCACCTTTTCCAACTAGCTCAAAACAGTTTTCTGGCAATTTTGGTAATTTACTATTTTTAGCAGTTTTTCGGGTCCTGAACTTCCAGAGCTATTTTCAGGCCCTAAACGAAGTTTTTGGGAAAACGGGGAGAAACATGGAAGTTCCTTCGATGCTTCTCACACCAAAGTTGTAGTCCTCAGATATATATTTATATCGGTGTACCGAGCGCCCCAAATAGAGATCGTATTCAAAATTTACGCCCTCGAAAAGTTGACGTATCAACTACCTCCATTGGGGCCCGCAAACCTTTTGGCTTTTCATCTTCTAGGGTTAGGGTTTTGTATTTTCCTTATGCTAAAAATTCCCTTAGAGCCTCATTGTAATAATCATCTTCTTGTGAATGCGAGTAGCCATCACATCTCTTCTCAAAGATAAGATACCACCATTCTAGCGAGTCTTTCACTCTGTATTTTTACAGTCTTTGTACATTTATTTCATTAATAGAAATCGTGTATTACTGTATCTTTGTGTTCATGGTTGCATCTCTGATGCATTTTTGTTATATTATTGGATATATGAGATATCTCTATATATTTCTTTGTTATATCTTTGCTCTAATTTCGTGCCGAAAATTATCCAGATCAGATGCACCCCTTGCTGGAAAACCCCCAAGGGTACAACCTGCTGCTCTCCTGAACGGATGATGGTACCTTTGAATACTATAGAATGGTTTGGGTGGAGTATTTCATCCCCGAGATCAAGCTTGGAAGAATGTGAGTGGAATCTTTCACCACTGAGTTGTTCTCTAGGGCTTGTATTCTCAAAACCCTAAAAAATGTGTGCTCAAGAGACCAATAGCCAAATGCAAAATAATCCAAGATGCCCTGAGAGGTGCACCCTAGGATTTCCTTTATACTTCTTTCTATTCTTCTGTTGAGTTAAGTTAACCCTGAGGTTCAACTCCTAACTCAATCTCAAGCGCTCTAATCCTCTAGTGAGTTACTTTTTACCTTTTCAAGTCGACTTCAAAATATAACATTGAGTTAGATGACTTTTTCCCCATGTTGCATGGGACTATGGTCTAGTGGGGATGACTAGACCACTAAGTCTCTCCAAACCTCTTCATCAAGAGGTGGGGGACATTACACCCACACACTATTTGTCAACTTCAAGGTTTGCATGGGAAAGATACCTTTTTATGACAGTTTATAGTGAACTATGCCAATATTACTAAGGGTTTCATGTGTCTCTTAAAGAAGGACACTCCTTTTATCTGGGATGAGCAAGCCCAGGAATCCTTCGATGTTTTGAAGAAATCCTTGGTATCGATGCCTCTACTGAAGTCTCTAGACTATGGTAGAGATTACTTTATTTATGTCACCGCGTCCGAAGAGACAATTGGTATGGTGTTGGTTTAGGAGGATGACAAGCTCCGTGAGTACGTCATTTACTATGTTAGTCAAAACTTAGTCGGCCCTGAACTCAAGTATTGTCATGTTGAAAATCTAGCTTTGGTTGTCATTCATGCAGTCCAACGATTATGACACTATATATTCCTTTGAAAAACTATTGTGGTTGTCAATGTCAATCCATTTCAATACGTCCTTATGAGGCGTATTATAGGGGGAAAATAAGATAAATGGATTGTCATTCTACAAGAATTTGATCTCGATTTCGCTTCTACGAAGTCCAAAAAATCACTAGTTTTTGCAGAGTTAATATCTAACTTCCCACCGTTATATGAGGATGTTATTCATGTTGAATCATTTTCAGATGAACACATTTTCCTTATCTCATCGTTAGACCCCTGGTATGGAGATATTGTTGTCTATCTTCAAACTTTGAAGTTCCCTTAGCATCTCTCGTGAGATGACTGACGTCGTGTACGATACCAAGCTAAGAACTACCTTATCTTCGGTGACACTCTGTATCTTCAAGGAGTAGAAAATATCTTGCGTCGTTGTTTAAATTATGAAGAATTTGAGTCTGCTCTAAACGACTGCCACATTGGGGCTTGTGGTGGTCACCTATTCGGGCTTGCGACAACCCAGAAAACTTTGCGAGCTGGTTATTTTTAGTTGTTTATTTTTAAATATTGCATCAAAGAGGTTAAGACGTGTCACCCCTTCCATCTATTCACTCAAAAAATGTGCTCGCATCCAGCCCCTCTCCATCCAGTCGTTACTGTCAGTCCCTTCACCAAGTGGGGGGGGTGGATTTTGTCAATTGCAACCCAACTTCGGATGGGGGGAATCAACACATTATCGTGTTCATAAAATACGTTAATAAGTGGAACGAGGCCATGCCTACAGTCAAATATGATGGTAATACTGCTTCCTTCTTCGTATTCAATCAAATTATATCCAGTTTTAGAATCTCGAGTGATATTGTCATCGATCGTGGAAGTTACTTTCAGAATGAAATGATGAAAGAATTAGCATAAAAAATGGGGTTTAGACATGGTCATTCTTCCCCTTACTACCCCCAGGAAAATGGACAAGTAGAGGCCATAAACAAGTCTCTCAAGACCATTTTGCAGAAAACTGTCAGCCGGAGAAAACCTGACTAGCATATCATGCTTTATCCAGCACTTTGGGCATACCAAACCTCGGTCGAGACTTCCACCGGTTTTTCTCCTTTCCAGTTAGTGCATGGTGTGGAATCAATCTTACCTATTGAATGTGAAATCCCTTCTCTTATATTGGTAGTTGTTCTCCTACCTGACACTTTCGATCTCGAACAATGCCTCATACACCTAGAGAGTATATATGAGTAGCGTCGATACATCTCTACAACTATCAAAGTGAATAAAAGATGTTTCAAGGTACAATATGATAAGTTTGTTTGTCCTCGATAGTACACTGAGGGTGACTTGGTCCTTCTATATGACCAAGACAAAGAACCACTAGGGGCAGGCAAGTTCAAAGCCATGTGGAACGGTCCCTATATTGTGTGACGTGTCTTAGAAAAAGGAGCATATGAATTAGAATATTATAAAGGGAACATGCTGGCTGAGCCCAGGAATGGGCTCTGTTTTAAAATATATTACGCTTGAGCCCCAAGCTTGGGTGTAACTCTTTGTATACTAATGTATTTTAGTGTATATATATTTTCCCATTGTTTTTATATTAATCTTGCTTATCAAGTTTTCCCTTGGTTGGTAGATGTCAACAGAGTCTTCAGTCTACTTAGGATTCTCATATGGGGCCATTTGTCATACACGGAACTTGGCTTCCACCACTTGGGTTGTTTACTCACCCAAGGGTCTAATCATGTCTTTAGGTAGCGTATGCCAAGGGCCATCCATGAATAATGTGGTTGAGTTATATAGCGTTGGTATAGAACTTGTACACGATGCCATTTCACATGGTATTCACTTGTTAGAAGTTTTCTTGGACTCCCAGTTAGTAGTATGTTAGTTGAACGATATTTACCGTGTGTGTGACCCTACTCTAATCTAACAATTCTTATGGGTACGAATTTTGGAATGACATTTTGATTTGATTACTTATCATCACATATCTAGAAGTTCTAATTATGTATCTGATGCATATGCTAATTTTGTTTTAGATTGTCATTTTCCACATAACTAAATCAAAGAAAACACTTTCATCAATGTACACATTGTAACATAAGTAAATCCAAAGATCAATGGTTTATATATATATTTCATCTCTCCAAAAAATACGATGTTATGGTACAAAATTGGGGATGACACCCTCAAAAATACATATACGGTCGATCATACAATATTCATGACATCTACGCATGTGGCACTGGATGAGTGTCATGATAGCATACTATGGCATTTTCAAGATGATGAAAGAGTCATACCCAAGCACGGGGCACACCTACCACCTGCCGCTGCATCACCTCCGACAGATCCTCCACCTAAACCATGGGAATCCTCTGCGTCAAATGAGACATATTTCCCTGCACATTTTGAAGCACTCTATCGACGTCCCCTCCTGCTAGCTCGTCCTACCGATGCCTTTGTTGGTGTCATGGAATCTCATTTGGACATCGTGGACCCACGTCTTCATCACACACATGCTTAGTTAGTACTTGACATCATCTAAAAATATTTTTGTTTTCTTATACAAAAATACAAAAAAATGAAATATTCAAAAAAAATTGACATACCTATGTCTCCGTAGGTAGAACCTGGTGGTAACGGCATGTCTGGATCTCCTCTAAATTCAATCCCTGCTTAAGGTTAGTCCTCTAGAGAAATCACCTGTTGACTCCACCACAAGAAAAACTCGTTGTTGTAGGGTGTTGGCACCGTACCACCCTCCTACTACCTCATCACCTCGGTCCATCATGCCATGGCTAGATCGTGAGGTCCATGCAGAACAATCTCATCTCTAGGTCCCAAGCCTGGAACCTACTCTAAGAAAAAACTACAAAGGATAGACACGAACCTAAATTTCCTCTTTCTACCCAGTTTACATTCTGTCAGTTGGCTCTTCATATTGGCCAGCAGTGAGGCACACTAGTCGTAAACCATGGGTCACAAGAACTCCACTGAATAGAACATAAGTGGCCTCGATTCCTAGTGCAAAGAGGTTGACCCTATGATATGTGTCAACACTAGGAAAACAATCTTGAGACTCATATTGTTGATCTCTATGATTAGGAGTTGGATCTCTACCTTCTCAGTCCCTACAATGTAATGAGTGTCTGTGTAATCCTCTATGTTCATGCCACTCCCAGCCCCTCGGGATTTGAGGTTGACCACCTCACCCTGGCGCGACAATCCCATCAAGAAGTAGATTTCCTCAACTTCAATCCTTAATGGTTTTCCATCAAGGTTGAAGGTCTCAATATCCGGATCCCAATAGTTCACAAGCAGCTGAAGCAGTCTCAATTGATCCCTCATACCTTTGAGAGCCCAAAAATTATATATCCCACATCTTTTTAAGGCCATTTGGGCCCCTGGATCTCTCTCCATTGCATCATCCACCTCTTCATGCTCTCTTTCTCTCCACTCTAGCACCATCCTACAAGATTAAAACCATTTTTTGAATTACCAATATTTAAAAAACCTTATCCACGTACATGTACGCGAGGTACGGTGTACAAAGTCGTGTATAGGGTTGCTTATACACTATTTTTTTTGCAAACAGTCGCGTATAGGTATGTGTATACGCAACCTGATAATTTGTAGCCCGTGTACACCTTAGTTTCTAAGTTGCACCCTAAATAACTTAAAAAAGGAGGCCTAATTACAAATTTTAATCCACTATAAAGAAAGAGGGGAACAATATGAATTACCTGGTCCAGACATTTGTCGATTACATCGCTCGTAGCTCCTGCAATCAACAGTTGAAATTCGGAGGCAATTTGGTCCAAAATGCACTATTTGGGTAAACAATACAAATGGTATAGTAAAATTGTTTTTTTACTATTTATAGAAAAAAATTAACCACTTTACATACTTTGGTACAATATTTTGGCCTAATGGACTAAGAAGACAGTGTATGGAGTTATTTTTGGTGGTTTTATCCATGGATTCTTGCTGTTTTCAGCGCCATGTCACCCGTTCGTAACTTTGGACAGCTATTTTCGTCACCCAACATATAGGATAGGTATCCAATCCATCATGCACACTTGCATCATCCTATGGATGCAACTCATATGCCTTAGGTATGAACCCATTTAATAGAGACACTGAACCTTCTATCTACAACTAAAAGTGTCATTGTCGAATGGTAGAGACTTACCAAACATGGGTACCCTAGTTAGATCCCCTGCTTCATTCGGTGCCCATGCAAAGATTTTTGTCCGTAGGATCGGGAGTTCCTTATAGCTAATACATGACTTTATGTTTGAACCTCATTTCTTACTCATAAACATGTTGACCTTTACCTATAGGACTCCCAATGAGTTTGATTTAAGCTATTTTCCAACTCTCTCAAAAAGTGAGAAGATTGTTGAGTGAACTTGTCTCTTTCACACTCGTAAATTGGATTTGAAAGGACATCTATTTGGTGTAATTTTACCCCTTTTTCAAACCAAGTAGACTAAGATTACGAAAAAGGACATTTTTTGGCATTAAGTTGTAATTGCATCTCATTCTCTTGCTTGTAGTATTGATCCTATTGTCATTTCTCTCTTTTCCATTATAAGCCTTTCACCTTAGCAGTTTGCATCATCAGCCAAGAAGAGCCTTGTTTATATCCTTTTCATCTTGACACCCTATACCGAATAGGAAACATTCCCCCAAGTGTCCATCTCCCGCATGCACCTCCTTGCATTGAGCATAGGTATGTTCCACTATTGGAACTAGTTGCTTACTTGTGACACTCGTTTCCTCCTCTGTATCATAACATTCATTTGACTATGAAAAAATGAAAAAGTACGAGCAGGAAAGGAATATTATCTTATATTTGCAGCAGTCGTGTCGCCTTTAAATATAGCGCACAATTTTTGAGTCCACATGTCATCAAAATTTTGGGTTTAGCACGACCTTAGGAAGCTCAACTTGTTACGTAGAGTTTACTCCCCCAACTGGTTACTCTTCCAGTCCCTATGGAGAGTTTGATTGATGCCTCCTGCATCTCAAAGTTTCATCATTGATTCTATGTTGCCAGAGTCTTCCATATGTCTCATGCTTTTGTTTAAAGGATTTATATCAATCTATGTCGACGATTCCTCAGAACTCTGGACTTTGCATGTCGGCCATACCCTCAGTATGTTTCAAAGTTACATGAAGTTGTACTCCTATTGTGCACCCTAGTCTTACTTTCCTCATTGGTAGGTAACCTTGAAACCAACAGTCAAAATTTCATCATTGGTCGCTGACTGGGTGGTTTCCCTTGTGTTCGACAGAAAGAAATCTATTCACACATTGGAATTCTTGCAGTGTCTTGGATTCCATTAGCCTTATTGGTGGTTTCCTCACCTTTGTCAATAGTTTTCCTTATTGGTTGTTATTCAGAGGGTCTTTTTAGTGTACTGCTTGCATATTTCACATGTGAAAGACACACAGGGTCGTTGGTTCATGAACACATTCTTTGTATGATTTCCTCCATGTCATCAAGCTCTTGCTTTGTACCTTGTGTTGAATAATGAGAGATGCCTCAATGCTCTCCTTTCAATGGGTCTCTTTCCATCGAATTCAACTCATATATTCTAGAAACGAGACCTAGAGTCCTATGAGTACCTAGAGGCTTGAAGTCATTAGTGGTATGTTCTCTCGCCATCGACAGTTGGGAATACATCAATGTCCTCTGATCAATGGATTCTTCAAGTGTTTGACCCTGACAACTTTATTCACTCTTGTAAGAATGTACTCGGTGCCTTGATACCTACTTTCATTATCGGTAGGTTGTCTCATGTTTGTTAACGGTATACCTTAATGACTAGTAATCAAACGAAGTCTCATTGTGTTCGACCTCAAATATTTTATTTGCACCATGTAGACTTTCACCCTTGGCAGAACGTGTAGAATACTTGAAGAAATCAGTTCATAGTTGCAACTTTCCTGAGTTGTTTCTATCTTTCATTGGACCAGTACCTATGTGACTTTAGTGACCATGGGAGATCAGAATGTACTCATTGTATACAAACATCTTTAGATTGATTTTGAGACTGGTTTTATTGGGCCTTGTCCGTGACTATCACAACCTTTGGCATGTAGCCACCTTTGTATTGCCTACTCATGGCCATGAACAACTATTTGATATATTTTCACATGGATCTGCAGTGTAATTCAAATTGGCAGCCATGTGTGCAAAGTCAGTACAGATTGTAATATTCTCATGAGAAACCAGTTCTTCCAGTTGGGTCTCCATTACTCCACTTATGCGTATTATAATGTATTTTGGCCATCATAGATACTCCTTTGACCTCACACATTAGGGGGAATCTGTTATAGCAAGATTTGTTTCACCTTATGCAAATTTTCTCAGAAGGCCTTTTTCCATTTCCCTATGCAGACTTGAAGTCCCTTTTTGCAAATCCTAGAGATAAAAACAATATTTTTCCACATATACGCACCCTAACTATTATACAACATTCATATACGTACGTTGCACCACTACAACCTGCGTACAAAATTAAAAAATAGTGTCGGGTTTCCATGTCACGTCATGAGATCCTTGACCTTGAATATACTGGAAACATTCTAACTCGACCCTTTCGTTCCACTTGAAGGCTATAAATGGGCCATATCCAAGCTATGGAAAAGAGGAGAAGAATTCAACTTTGAGAGCAAAGTTACTCTGGAGAAATTATTCACTTCATATTGAGTTTGCATCCCTCTGTCTTCTTAAGTCTGAACACATTGTTCAGCCCCAAAGTTCTTCCCTACTTGATTGAGAACCTCATTGTCTCTCTTATATGAGCTTGCCTTTGGTGGATGATTGAAGTGGTGGAGGCCCAACTGGAAGGGACTTAGTTTCTCGGTTCTGAACCTTGTTGGCATGAAAGTTTGTAATTCATTCACTTATGCTTATTACATTTTAATAGAAATACTCTTTTCTCATCCAATTAATATCTTTCAAATATTTGAATTATTATTCCATGGGCATATTTTTTATGAATGTTGATGGATTATGCTATTGAATGTGATAACTTGATATATTATCACCATATGCTTACATTTCTTGGTTGTTGAGGACAAGTTGCAGGTATATTGCTTTGAGTCAAGTGCTCAACGGTGGACTTCATCGAACATCTGGACGAGTTAGTCTCTTTATCTTGTCTTGTTAGCATATTTGTTTATATAGCATACCTGAGATTAGAGTTGACTTCTGCAGTCATTTCCGTCTGTTGTGGTTTACCTCTATCCATAGAGATATTTTCCTCGTAACACCAAAACATCAAACACACTTTACTCCATTTTTTTTGCATATGGAATTCCAATGGAGCAATAGAATACACCACGAAATTTAAAAAATCCCTTCTACATGACCTAATACTTGGAACTCAATATTTAAAGTTTCAAATTATCCTTCTTCTTGCCCATAAACTGGTTTTCCAATAAATGTGTACACAAATATAGACATATATAGAAGTTTCCTTATGAAGAGAAAACCATAAAAAATGGAGAAAGTATGTGTGCACACTCACACACACACATTTATGTTTTCTCCTTCATTTATGGATTTTTCATTATAATGAAATTCTTATTTAAAATATATTAAAGACATTAAAAAAAGAGAAAGCCTTAAATGCACACACATTTTTTCTTTCTCCTTCATTTATGGATTTTTCTTTATAAAACAGTGTTTATTTAAAATATATTAAAGACATTAAAAAAAGAGAGAAAACATTAAACATTGAAAATTATAGATAGATAGATAAATAGATAGATTAATAATTTATTTAATGCTTTCTCCTTCATATATGTGTTTTTCCTCATATAGCAACTATTTATTAGTATATATTAAATAAGAGTTCAAGTTATGAGGAGAAATCCATGGAAAAAAACAATAATTAGTAAACATTTATCATTATATGTATACATAAGAGTTGGTTCATAGGGTATCTTTATAAGAAAAAAATGATAGGTAAGTAGTTTTCTAACCCATAATTTCACATTGCTTAGCATATGCAAGTTCAACGTCGAATAATACACAGTGTTTGAAGAGTCAAAGTGAGGACATACATAATCATGGGCATTTTAATGTAGGGATAGTGGACAAGAAGTTTGGCACAAAGATGTAGAAGCAAATTGGAGTGTGAGTCAATATCACATAGAGAATGGAGTAGAGACACATAAACAATACATAATACATAAAACTTTGATGATAAGAAAATCAACATAGATATGTCATTTTTTGAAAGAAATATATTTCACTTGTCTAACACTACTGCTAAGAATATTACAATATAGTAGATAACACTACTGCTAAGGATATTACAATATAGCAGAGAGAAGTCTAGCATGGAGACATTTTTTTACTTTTGTAAAGAAAAGGGTATCCAAATGCAAACCACTAATGGTGGAATAATAAGTAAAAGAACTATACAAATCACTTTTGGATACATAATAAGCATAAGGAATGCATACAACTATCTATTTTTCAAATAAGAGTCCTACTAGAGGATTGATAAGAGACACATTTGAGGAGGCATGGACGAGAAGGAAAGAAAATCCAATGCACTTCAAAATATTTGGTCTTATTTGCTTATAAGGAAGTTCTAGAGGAAAACTTGATTAGATTTAATGACACGGGTAGTAAAATATAATTTGTTGGCTATTCTAACGAAGTAAGAGTATATAGGATTTTGGATCCTTGTACAAATTGAATTATTGGTAGCATGTGCCTAATAATAGATGGAAATTGAGATGTAAATCATCATGTTTCAACCTCAAAAATGAATGATGGTTATAGGTTTGAAGATTTAAAAGAACTATTATGTTAGGAGAATAGGTTTAGGTTTCTTATATGAACCTCATAGGATGATGTTTAGGTTGTACAAGACACAAGAGATTTTGAGATGCTCCAAGATAACATAAATCGATTTCAATCCATATGATATAGAGCATAAGGTAAATCTTGAAGGCGTGGATAAGGAATAATTTCCATAGCTGCGTGATGAGGAAATAAATGAAATTCCAAAAATATGAGGTATGTGAGTTGTACATCAATTTTCTTTTTCTTGTATTTTGTTGATTACTAATTTGTTTATTGGTTTGAAATTTGTTGAATCTTGGTTTGATAAAAAAGAATGTAAGAATGAGCAGAAGAAAACACTTATTGCTTCCATAACATCATTGGAATTATTTAGGAAAATACCAACCTAGTATTGCAATATGGTTATCGGATTAACATAACGTATTAAAACAATCATAAAAATCAGACATAAGACATTGTAATTTGTAGGTAAGAAGGATGTTGTGGTTAGGAATCTATAGGTTATGGTAGGATCTAGAGTCCTATTTTTAAGCATTGATAACTTATGTTATCAAGGTGTAGAAATGATCTAAAATGGAACTTGATAATGAAGAAATTCAACTAGATAAAGTAAACAATGCATGGGAGTATGACATTGTCTAAAAAGTCAAATAGTTGACTAAGATCATAATTTGACTACAATCTAAGTTAGTTGAGAAAAATAGACTAGGAAAATAATTGACTTAATATCCCTTTGAGTTACTCAATTGAGCATAATCCATTGAAAAGGAACATTCATGGTTAGTAATGACAACGATGAATGCATGTTGATGGAGAACATTGATACAAGACCTGATAGGTTCTAGTTATGTTTATTGATTATATGTTGATGATCCAAAAAGGATCTAGAGAAGACTAAGGATAACTCAGAACTCATAGAAGCAACTCAAGAAGATCAGAATGGCCTCAGTGGACAAAGAAAGGGAAAAAATTCAAAGTCCTCAAAACTCAGCGAAATTGGCATCATCGCAAAGAGTGCATCACAACATTTCCAACAGCGTAAACAGATTGTCAAACAAAGTTACAGATCAAAAGATATTCACGGTCAAAGTTTTGGTCAAACTAGCCCAACCATCAGGGATGAGTCAGCATCCATACTGCTGACATCAACATCAATACAGATGATGTCAGCATACGTACAATGTACATGGCACATGCATAGGGTGACACATGTCATGTTGATGTCAGCATGATGTTAGCATGGTGAGGTGGAAGCACCATAGGTTTCCACGTGTCACTTATTTTTGTCATTTTCAGGTCAACATGTGGACCAATGAGGAAGTGCCACATGGAAGTCTATACAACAACATGGAATGTCGTACGGGACATGGCAGACATGTGGCATCCATACCATATGTGGCAGGATGACGTGGCAGAAAAGCGATGTGGCAAGGTGACTCTACAGGTGGATGATGTGGGTCAATGGTTTGTTGCCACATGGCTGAGTCATGGGCTGCCACATGGTAGTGGGAAAATTCCAAATGAGGGCCAGCTACTGAAAATCCAAAAATAAAAAAAATGATTGGATAGTGCCAACCCCCAATCCACCAAAGTTAGTCGTATTCTGCCATATCTGGTAGACAACAAACAATCCACTAGCGAGATCGATAAACTTAGTGGAGGTTGTATTATGGTTAAAACATTAATCCAAAGGGAGGAAGCCCACTGGATTGGCCCCGAGACCTCCCCCAACATTTCGCCCTTAATATTTATCAACCAACCAATGGGCCAAATGGTCATGTTGGTTAATCTACCCAACTTTTTAATTTAAAAACTGACCTTTGCCAGTGCAAGGGGGAGGAAGGCGTGCACACCAGTCCATATTGGGCATCGATTCCAATGCAAGAGTATTGTCATTAATGCAGGTTGTAGGCATGGAAACCAAGACAGAATTTATCAAGGGGTTGAAAGTGCCAAACTTGGATCGAGGCATGGAGATAGTCATTTTTGGGTAATTCAATGCCACGAATCGAGTGGTGTTGTTTGTTTTCTGATCTGAGCAAAGCTTCTGCAGCTTAATTCCAGAATGAGGTATACTTATGTATTTTTTCAAATTCTTTTGTTGAGTTAATAAAAAGGCCTACCCATTTGAGAGGAGGACCCGGAGACGTAGTCCACCAGGGATGAACTCCATTATCAATTTTTTGTGTTCATATTTGATGCTTATGTCTCTTCATTATTTAGTTATTTCTTCTTTATGGTGCTCTTAATTTTATTCTCATTTAACACAATTCTTTAATAAGTCACCTTGATGAAAAGATCATGGATCATGTTGGAATCAGAGTATTCATCTTTGACTTGAATTGTTGAGTGTGAATGCTTACTAGGGACAAGCATAATCAGGGTGAATGAACTCTTAAGACTTTCAATCCTGAAGTTGGTCGTGCACCCCGAAGGAAGAAAATGGCCGAAGAGGACAAGCATGATGAACAGGAGAAAAACTTCCATATGGTATTTTATCGCATGTCAAAGATGGTCGAACGAATGTATGGAGATTAAGAGAAGAGGATGAAGAAGAAAGGGAAGAAAAAGGAAGAACAAGAAGATGATAATGCTTCAGTGAATCAATGGGTTGGAGGAGACCCTCCCAAGCTTCCATCTTCGCCATCAAGTTCTATCTCTTCTTCCTCTGAGCATTCTCATCATTCTCATAATTCTAGCCATAAAATTTCTTTTAAGAAACCATTATTAAAGCTTGATGTAAAGTTTTATTTACCTGTGTTTAATGGAGATGCTAATCCTAAAAAGCTAAATAATTGGATCCGACAGGTTGAAGTATATTGTTGTGTTCAACAGATTGACGAAGAGGAAGTTAAAGTGCAATTGGCTTATCTTTGGTTGGACGGCACCACTCTCATATGGTGGGAGAGAAAACTTTAGGACAGAAGTAAGTGTGGTAATCTTCTTTCCTCATAGTTGGAATTTAAATCAGCGATAAGGAAGTAATTTTATCCATTGGGTTATTTACATAAAGCAATGATGGAATGGAAAAATTTAAGACAAAGTAAAGGTCAAACTGTAAAAAGTTTCATGGAAGAATTTAGGAATAAAGCTCTTGCATTAAACATTCCTTTGGATTCTTATGAAACTTTAATGAAGTATATTGGCGCACTTCATAGTTATATTCTTCATACTTTTCTATTGTTTAACCCCACTAGTATTGACAAAGTTTGTGTGCAAACCACTCACCTTGAGAGCAAGGGAAAGAATGTTCAAGAAGATCCCACAAAGAAACCTTCCAATCTCCCACATAAATAGTTTAAGAAGCTTAAAAGGAAGGACAAAAAGACTGCCACTGTAAAGAGAGAATAATGAAAACCATCTTGCACTCATTGCAAAAAAAGTGGTCATGATGATGAACATTGTTGGACACTACATCTAGAAAAGAGACCGAAACAGTTTGGTGGAAACGGGAAGACAAAGACCATTGCTACAGTGCAACAAGATCTTGGTTCTGATTTAGGAGACGAAGGAAAGATCACAATGGTTGGAGTACAAGGTAAAGATTCCCTTCATGCTAGTTCAAATTCCACTAATGAATCTCATGATGATGAAAGAAAGAGGAATGAATTATTTCATATAAGAGTTGTATCTAAACACACTAAGATAGATACATTGTTTGATCTGGGTTCCCAAGTAAACTTTATATCTTAAGCACTTGTCAAAAAGATGAGTCTTGAAACTAAGCCACATCCAAAGCCTTATCCTCTTGGTTGGGTATGTGACAAAGAAAAACTTAATGTCACCAAGAAATGTAGGGTCAGATTTGCTATTGCTTCAAAGTTGATTGATGAAGTGGATTTGGATGTTGTGTCACTTGATATATGTGGCATAGTGTTGGGGAGTCCTTATCTTTATGATAGAAAATAAGTCTTCTTTCATCATGAGAAAAAATATCACCTTACTAAGGGGGGAGTGGAATATATTGTTAGAGCCCACAACATGAGGGTTAACACAACACTTGTGAGTGCAGGACAAATGAAGAGACTCATTAACACCAATAAGAGACATGTACTCATGGTCATAAGGGAAAAGGATGTCGGACCATCCGATGCTTTCCAAGGATGTGATCCTTCTCATAAGAAATAATTAATTGATATTGTTTCTAAGTATGATGATATTTTCTAGGAACCAGATGGATTACCTCCTAAGAGGGAAATCCAACATGAAATACATATTCAACAGGATTCTCCTCTTCCTAATGTGGGAATGTACAGGATATCAGTTATAGAGGTGACAAAGATAAAAAAGAAGGTACAAGGCTTATTGGATCAAGGGGTCATCAAGCCCAGCTCATCTCCTTGTGGTTCTCTGATCGTGATGGTGCCAACGAAGGATGGCACATGGCGAATGTGTGTCGATTACTGAGCCTTAAATAAAATCACGGTGAAAAATTGATAGCCTCTTCCTTGTATAGATGATTTACTTGATCAATTAAAGAAAGATGTTTATTTCACTAAGTTGGATTTTCTAGTGGATACCATCAGATCAGGGTTGCAGAATAGGATGCATGGAAAACTGCCTTTAAAACCAAACAAGGATTGTTTGGGTGGTTAGTTATGTCGTTTGGGATTTGTAATGCTTTGACAACCTTCATGTGTGTGATGAATGATGTATTCAGACCATTTCTAGATGATTTTGTGATTGTATATTTAGATGACATTATTATATTTAGTGGGACTTGGGATGAACATGTAAG
This sequence comes from Picea glauca, assembly GCA_000966675.3. Classification (NCBI taxonomy): domain Eukaryota; kingdom Viridiplantae; phylum Streptophyta; class Pinopsida; order Pinales; family Pinaceae; genus Picea; species Picea glauca. Next base: position 570,113 of record JZKD02S1903622.1, read on the forward strand.
GCATGTAAATCAAGTATTGGATACTTTGCAAAGGGAAAATTTGTATGTAAAATTGTCCAAATGTGAATTTGGTAAGACTGCACTTGTATACTTAGGTCATATTGTAGGAGGAGGACAATTGAAAATTGATCCTTCCAAGATTGATGTAATTGTAAATTGGCATGAGCCCAAAATTTTAACTGAAATACAAAGATTCTTAGGTGTAGTCCAATACTGGAGGAGATTCATTTCAAACTTCTCTTTTATTGTAGCTCCTTTGCATGCCTTAACCAGTGTTAAGAACATTTTTTAGTGGGGAGGAAATCAACAAAAATATTTCGACACTTTGAAGGAAAATATCAATACCACACCAGTATTAGCACTGTCGAATATTCAACAGCCTTTTGATATTGAAACATAAGCCAATGTATACACCAGGGTGCAGTATTGATGCAATATCGTAAGCCTATCTGTTACCACTCTGAAACTTTTAACCAAGTTGTTTTTAACTATCCTACGTATGATAAAAAGTTGTATGCATTATTTCAAAGCGTAAAGAAATGGAAGCACTACTTGTTAGGGAAGGAGATAATCATACATACAGATCATCAACCCTTACAATATCTCCAAGAACAAACCAAGCTGCAACAATCTCGACATTACAGATGGATGGGTTTTATTCAACAATTTCATTTGGTAATCAAATACAAAAAGGGTACAAGTAACAAGGTAGTTGATATGCTTTCTAGACCTCCTATTGTTGCTTCTATTATTTTGAAGAATGCTTCTTTATCTCATGATAGCCATGTGGAACAATATGTCACCGATGAAGATTTTAAAGAAGTATATGAAAATCTAATCCATGGTGCACAGGTAGAGAACTATTGTCTGCAGGGAAAACTACTCTAGCATCTTGGAAAGCTATGTATTCCTAAAAGTGAACAAGTCCATGTAATACGAGAAGCTCACACTTCTCTTGTGTCTAGGCATTTTGGGGTAGGAAAAAATATGGCTCATCTGCAGATATTTTGTTACTGGCCTCAGATGAAAGCAATTGTAAATAAATATGTAAAGGGGTGTGTGATGTGTTCTACTTGTAAGCCCACTAATAGAAAATTGGGGCTATACTCATGACTTCCTATTCCATCCCATCCATGGGAAATTATCTCCATGGATTTTGTAGGGGGTTTACCAATGTCGAAAGGAGGTCATGACTATTTGTATGTTTTATTGGATAGGTTCAACAAGATGTGTATCTTAATGACATTTAAAAAGCATATCACTGCTGAGCAAACTGTTAATCTCCACATCCATTATCTTGGATCAAGATACTCAATTCCTTGGGGATTTTTGGACAAGCTTGTGGAGAATGATGGACATCGAGTTGAAGAGAAGCATTGATTTCCATCTATAGACCGATGAACAGACAGAGGTTGTTAACCAAACAATGGTACTTTTTCTTCGAGGCTACTGCAAAAATCATCCCAAGTTATGGTATGAACAGATACCCTATGTACAACATGCTTACAACCGATCCTTACATTACTCCACTTAGTTTTCACCTTTTGAGACATGTTTTGGGTATTTTCCTAAGGTCCCTTTGGACTTGATGTATGGGAGAGATTTTGATTCAAATGAAAAAAGAAATGAAGACAGATCCCACAAGTTCATTCAGAGGATCCAACAGGTACACCAAGAAGTTAGGGAACAGTTGGATAAAAGTCAAGCACAATATAAGGCTCGGCATGACAAACACATGGTTGATTATCAGTTCCAGGCTGGAGACCAAGTATGGATTCACAGCAACAAAGATATATTGAAGGGTGAAGGAAAGAAACTCAAGCCCATCCGTTATGGACCCTTCACTATTTTGGAGAAAAGTGGTACCAATGCTTTTCGTCTAGATCTTCCACCTTATATGCAGATCTACTCAGTTGTAAATGTGGAAAACTTGAAAATTTTCGAGCCGCCCATGATCATGGATCAGGGTGAGGAAGTTTCAATACCTTCAATTGATGAGTTTTCTCCTGATTACTTGGACAAGTTGAAGGAAGATATCATCCTGGATAGAAGGACAAGGACTTCACGCAGGGGTGATGTTGATTATCTTCGAGTGGGCTTAAAGGGAACACATCCAAGTAAGGAAAAGTGAATTAAGAAGGACAAGGTGAGGGAATTCTTCCCTCACTTATCTATTGATTGATGAAGTCGGCCACCAAATCAGTCGGCATCAAACCCGATGACTGGATCAACTGAAAGCCAACCACCTAACCAACGGATCAAATCTGGCCGTCAACAATCGGGTACCATATATAATTAAATGGGGAAGTTGGAGTACCGGCCGACCGATTGGTGTCGAATCCGATGGTCAAAACCCAATTTTTATTTCCAATCCAAAATAGACAACATTCAATATGGTAGGGATTTCAAACGAAAAATGGGCATCGAAATCCACATTGGGAAAAGTTAAACGAAAACCAATGGATATTTTTGGCGACCAATGGAAAATGGGAACTATTCAAATTTTGGCAAGGGAAGTTGTAACTGGATGCCAAAAGGGGGAGGCCCGCGGGCTTGACCCTGGGACCTCTGACCTATTAACCAAAGGTCGTTACCAATGCGCCAAGGGGGGTGGTGCTTGGTAACACTGCCCACCAAAAACATTTAAACTTGAAAATTTCCATCTGACAAGACAATCCATGTGCTCAGGCTGGGCACAAATTTCACTATTTTGAAGGCACATTTAATGCAGAGGGTATGACCCAATAAACATGAAAATTGAGGCAGAGAGCCCAGGGGGGTCCAGAAGTCCCAGTGATAGAATTGGATGAAAGTATAGTCATTTTTACATGATTTTTCACCACAAAGCCATTGGTGCAATTAGAATTTGGATCTGAGCAACAGATTTTTGGGCTCAAGGCAGAAGCCCACTTTTGTCATTAATGATTGGCACAAACTTCAAGGCAAAGCTACAACTGATGGAAAGTGGTCGAATTTACAGTCAAATTTTGCAGAATGAAAATATGGACTTGTTGGTTTTGTGTATGCTAATATTTGAGCAAGAATTTGAGTGCCTTGGCACAAAAACCAATGTAAGTTTTATGCATTTATGGTTTTTTCCTCTTTTTGAAAATTGAAAGAGGATGAATGTATGTTGCATATTCTAGTGATCTTTGAGTGTTGTAGCAGGGTAGCAAGATCTAAATAATTGTAGGAAATTCATTGTTTGATCCTTACACGCAAACCGATATGGTGCAGTAAGAGGCCATTTTGACACTTCGATAGAAATTAGTCATGTTTACAGCTAAAAGTCTCATAATTGTGAGAGGAGTATGATGATGATGGAATTTGCCTTATTTTTTATGTTGCACATGTTTGTAATGGGGGATTTTAAAAACCATAGAGTTTACCACTAGTGCAAAATGGGGTATTCGCCTTAATGTTACTAATGTTAAAGATTGTAATTAGCCACTCTTAAAGGGATGATGAGAGTGAGAGGCATTTTTTTCTATGCCTAAACCTTGTAAGCCTTGTTGGAAACCTTGTAATGGGTTTTATAGCCACTATTGAGTGAGATACATTGTTTCTCCTAGGCATGTTTTGACAACATTGTAATGGGTCCTATAGACACTGTTGAGTGAGAGGCATTATTTTTTCCTAAGGCCTATTTGGAAATCATTGTAAATTTTTCCATTAGTGTTTTATAAACTCTTGGAAAGTATGGTACTACTTTGAAAAGTTGTAATCCATGTATTGTCAGCTATGGATTTGCATTGATGTAAGTGTTGGCATCGACATCCTCATTCTGAAGTACAAAGGTGAAGGATAATAAGGGTGTGGCCTTTCAGAGACGTTTTTTATGCAGATCAAGGAATCAACTACAAATTTGCATTGGTGCAAGTGTTGGCATCATCATCCTCATTTAAAAGCACAAAGGTGAAGGAGAAGAAGGGTGCAACCTTTCAAAGACATTTTTTATGTAGATCGAGCAATGGGGAAGTGCATTGTGGCATGTAAGACTCTTCCTAGAAGTTGGTTGTGGAGATTCAAGTCATAGTTTCTCTCTATACTTTTGGAGGAAAAAAAGTTATTTTTGTGGGTAGGTGTGATCCAGGAGGATCTCCACACAAGGAATCATTACTTTTCACACCATGGAGAAGATCATTAAAATACTAATTGATGGTAGGTGGAAAAGAATAATTAATACTCATGAACGATTTATTTAAAAAGTAAAAACGATTAATACTTTAAGTGAGTGAGAAGCTCATGTATTATTCATTCAATTTGGAAAAAGGAGAAATACTTGAAGTGAGTGGAATTAATCATGTATTTTCCATTTTATTTGTAAAAAGAGAAATTGGTTTTGTGAGAGAATCCAACTCACAAATTAGTTTCCTAATTTTAAGGGGAAATTAGTTTCCTAGTCTTAAGGAGGAAGTTAATGGTCTCATGAATTGGTTTGGACTCTTCCTCACTTTACCACAAGTGGTTTCCTAGTCTCAAGGAGAAAGTTAAGGGTCTTCCAAGTTGGTTGAGATGATTTCTCATTTTTTTTCTTGAGTGGTTATTAGATCCTAAATTTGTGGATCTTGTCTCCTTGAATTATGGAGTTGAGGAAAACTATATAAACCCCCTGTGTAAATATCTAGTCATGAATTCTTTATGGATCATCCCTTGGTGGAGAGAGAGCACAAATGTAGTCCTTATGGTTTCTGAATAAATGTCACTTATTTGAGAGCCTTAAGTTCTCTTTTGTGTAAGAGAAGGTTGCTTCGGGTTTCAGCCCTGTAAGGAGCATGTTCCACATTTTGTGAGAAGATTTCATCCCTTTCAAAGGAAGGATAATCAAGTGATTTTTATTCCAAGCAGATCCAAAGACATAGCCAGAAGGTTTTGGTGAACTCCGTTAACAACTATGTGATCTCTTGTATCATGTTTTCTTATGCATGTTTTATTTCCACAATTATGGTTATTAATGCATTAAGTAATGGATATATGATACTAACAACATATTCACCAAGTTAATATTCAATTTGGATTCAAGTCTTCATAAACCCATCTTTTCACCTTTGACACAATCAAGTTCAATAGATCTGCAATTGTAAATCTAACCTTCATTAAGTGGCCTAGAACCAAGTCAATTTGGTATTAGTGTCACCCCAGTTTCAGATCAGTTAGAGGGAATTACTCTTTTACATTGATGTCAAAGTGGGAGAGAAAGAACATGAAGACAAGGGGAGTGCAAGAAGACATGGGGAGAATTGGTCATAGGGGGAGGATGAGTGTTGCCATCAATGCCAAAGGGGAATATTGTTGGAAAATTGATTGTCATTGATGTCAACTCTAAAATAAGTCTAGAAGTATCTAGAAGTAATGGGTGTCTTTGAAGAAGTCTCCAAAGTGGTCCCCTTATGGCGTAGCTCTAAGTATGGCCCTCACAAGAAGACGCTTTGAAGAAGTCTACAAGAATCCCTGGAAATATCATTAAGTGGTTAAGTCACAAGAAGAATATTTGAAGAAGTCTATAAGAAGCCCTGGAAATATGGTTAAGTGGTTAAGAAACCCCATAGGTGTGTCCATGAAGCACGAAGTTTTTTCAAGAAAAATAGTGTGAAGGAAATTGTAAAAACATGCACAACCCTCATAGATGGATATGCCTCGTCATTATGTTTCCAACGGTAGGTGGTATGCTAGGTGGTTCCTCACGGTTGAGAAGTTATTCCCTCTTAAAGATGAAGCCCTGAAAGCAAATGAATAAGCCCCAAATCTAAGGACAAAAAGTTACAAATCATCCCCTAAAAAGTGTTGCAAAAAAGAAGTTACAAGTCGTCCCCATTACAATTAATATTAAAATAAATATCAAGGATATTTTTGGTAAATTCGACCCCAATGGAATAATCATTAAGAATTAAATTGAATTTTCTTTGGCTCAAGTCGACCCTAAAAAGAGGGTGTCGGATCTAGTCTAAATAAGGAACCTAGGAGTTCATTTGTTACATCAAATAAAGTAATTTTTATCTGAGGTAACTAAAGAGATCTGAGGCGAATTTCATAAGGAAGATGAAGTGAAGAAGGGAAAAATTCCAAGGGAATATGAAGTCTTGTGATGATGTGTTCTAAGGTATGTTATTTAAAGGTCATCTTATCATTATATATATAACGTTTTTTCTATAATGATTCAAATAGAAAAATGTGGAGGACATTGAGAAGAGATATCAAGGTATCTGTGATACAAATTTCAACTTATGGTTCTGTTGATGGGTCTTAAATCCCTTGACTCAACAGCAGGAACCAAACCAACCACCGAGGCCCAATTAGACTCTACAACGTTTAAGATGGAATGGTTCTCTAGATCTTGCGATCTGGCCAGTTTATCGATGGGATTTGTGTTTTCTTATGAAGGCTCTTCCTTCAGTTAGGATTGTTCTTTTCTGTATTTTCTCTTGGGTGGGACTCATTTTAGAGATGCAAGCCAGTATAAACCAACTTGACAAGTAACAAGATTGAGTTTTAACTACTGGGAAGAGGCTGAGCTTGGGATAACTCGCTGCTCAAACATGCAGACAATGATTCTATGCCAAAGGGAATAGTACTAATACATTAACCAAATGAACATTCAATTACTGTCTAAGAAAACTAATTAACAGAAAGAAAACACGTATGTAATCAAGATCACGGTAAGAAAAATAATTCATCTACCATAACATTCATCACATAATAACACAACGACTTATCTTCATCAATAAAGCAAAGAACATCCAAAACATTGCACCAGATAACTTGACAACATAATTAATT
>JZKD02S1903623.1:15907-31530 GCA_000966675.3 Picea glauca
AGGATTGGGAAGATGGAGCACTTACTGTGCCACCAGAGCCACCACTAGATGCCATATTGTGGATGATAGGTGAGGGAAAGAAAGATGAGCTAGAAGAATCAAATAAAGTTCTCCTTAGATCACTTTGTTGGGAAGATAAGACAACGTTTCTTATTCCTATTTCAGCAATAGGATTGGTTTTAGGTGACAACCCTCTTCTTCTTCTAGAAGAATGAAAATCTAAGGACATGAGAGAACGGCCAAAACTGAAGGAACAAAAGGTTACTGTTGATTTCTAGGCTGCCTACGTCTTTATTCCAATCGTTCTTGAATACTAATATCTCTTTCAATTGCCTCCCAAGAACAGTTAAGCTCAACATGGGTCCTAGCAGTGTCTAAAATAGTATGAAAGAGGTTCAAAACAATGATGGTTTGGTCTTGGAGACTAGGCTCAAGATTGGGTTGTCTTGCAACAAGAACAATCATGAATTGAAAAATAATCAAAGAATCAAAATAAAAAAAATAAAAAATTATCGATGAAAATCAAGTATAAAATTTAACCAGAGAGATATCGAAGATCTCCCCAGTATGTTTGCCAAATAAATGTTGATGAAAAGATATGAATTGATCTTACTCAAGAATTTTTCAGAATTCACTTGGCTAAAGTAAAGTAGACAGGAATATCACCCTATTCTTATAGCCAACAAAAATATATATCATAACTCACAAGTATTAATTACAAGTGCTTAGGCTAGTATTTTATCCACAAAAAAATTGTTGGAAATTCACCTTTTATGTATTTTTCCGAACATATCATTTGTTGAAATAAATGTAAGAACAGAAGTAATGACACCAAGATGATGCTCAAGATGTATGAGACATAAAGAAATCCTTTATTTCATTCCAATTCACCAAAGAGTCATTGTCTTTACAAAACTTCACACATAATATTGGACCAAAGTCAAACTTAGAAATCCCCGATGGAACATACAAAAGGACCTCTAACAAAAAACCAAAACTGAACTCTAAAAGCTAGATTATCCTGCCATAGATTCCTGCCCACTCGACTCTGCACAATCACCTTTATTAGTAATGAAAATTAATTTACAAATAGACAAGTCTACACATACTATCAATGACAAATCAACACTTCTAAAGAATGAGTTTCTGAATGATTTGATTCAACCCTGAATATTTTTCTCTACAATAAGACCCTGCTATCACAAAAGAGAATTAGTCTATGATGAAATTATGGGTGAATGAAAAATGAACTATCTCAACATAAACTCAAAGAGAAAACCTTAGCATGTTTTGTGCTTCTATCCTCCCTTGTTCCTCCCCTTACTTCTTCTTTTAGCAATTTTAGAATTGGTTGTATTAGTTAAACCAACTTATTAGTTAAGCTAACATGAGACTTAAATAACTTTAGTTAAGGGGAGGGGGAATTAATAATCATAATAGGTTCACAATTAAATAATAACTAGTAGGTGGGACCTCTTGTGACTCCTTTAGTGATAAAAAACATAACATCATAACATAATCCATTAGTTAAGAAAACACACCACTTGTGCCTCCCCTCAAAACATATTTTTTTTCACAATGTTTTAGCTCATAAAACTTGAAAATATTTAAAAAAAATACTCATATATCCAAGATAAAACATGTTGTCCAAAATCCATGGAGTCCACTATCATAAAACAATAAATAACATAAAATTCAAAAACCATATTTTCCAGTCTATGAAGAAACCCTTCGTTGGTTGCTGCTGTCACCTCTTGATTTCCTTGAATTTGCCTTGATATGGGTAGAGCCTTTAGGCTTTATCTCACTTATCACATAGGAAAAATCATCCCTTAGATTCATCCGCGAAGAAACAGATTTGTCAAAGTCATCGGAGGGAGAAGAAGGGGCGACAATAGTTTTTCCTTTATCAAATTCCTTGTGGGCTTTAGTTTTCAATATCTTGCTAGCATGGGAGGATTTCACTAGTGAGTTGTTAGTGATAGCTTGGACAATTGGTTTTAAAGGTGGAGGATAAGGAAAAGTTAATTTTGGCCAGCCACGGTGTTGGGATACTGTCTGGTGGACAATCTCCTGGCACCCATAATTTTTCGGGACTTCAAGTTGTAAAGAGACATGAGGTGGAACAGGGATGCTGGTGGCTTGATGGGATTGGAAGGGAGGCCTTTCAGGCCTCGGTTGGACAATTCCCTATCCAATCCAATTAAAGAATCCATCATGAAACAATTGGCCAAGCTCTTCTGAATCAACATCAAAATTTATAGAGAACATAGGCCTTCTTGGGCCTTAGTTCCAGTTACCTCTACCTCTATTTCCTCGTCCATGGATTCCCCAACTGAAAAATCTCATCCTACATATGTTAACAATTAGAAAATAGTCTTTTGAATGACCATGCATGGAAACTCCTTAAAAATACAAAATAGATTTGGCTCAAAATGTAACAGGCTCATGAAATCCAATCCATACAAATTTTTCTAACGTCAATCAACGAGCAGGGGGGTGAAACAATGTTCTGGGATATATGAGGGGTTGGTATTGAGAAAATATATGATATAATGAAAGGGGAGAATAAATCTTCACTACTCAATGACAACAACAATCAACTGTAAATCAACCCAAAAACTTTACTACAATCCACTCAAGACACTGCCACTTCATCCACTTGACATAGAAATTCTCTTAGTTGTGATCAGTATCAGAACAACAGGTGAACAAAATGAATATGGGATAAGTGAAGGGGTTGTAATTAGTGGAAAATGAGATAATGAGGGGGTGGGGGGGTGGGAATGTATCCTATTCATGATATTAATCAATCAATCCATAACATATTTTGTAGTATAAAAAATACGCATCAACCAACAATCAGATGACTGAGTAATAATTCCTATGTATTTTCCTAATTTTACTGTCCATTAATATCCAACATAGTGCCATTAAAACATAAGTATTTCACACAATTGAAGTATTTCACACAATTTTAGTGGTTCTTTTCCTTTTATTTGTACATACTGCATTTTATGACAGTTAACAATATCACTCATTCCCAATCTGTAATCATTAACATCCACCACTGCTATACATTTCTTCGATCCACATTTATATTTAAAAATTTGTGCTTCCAGAATATTAATGAAGACACTATTACTGTAATACAACCAATCAATATATGCACTCATATTCGTTCCCACATATATATGCAGTGGAAAACAAAAATAATGAAACTTCACATGCCATGCTTGAAAAAAAGGCAGTTGACTATACAACCAAACAATTATCATTTAGACACATGTTATGCCAAAGTAAATTTCTGAAGCCATCTAACCCTGCCACTATAAAAACAAGCATATCAGTGCGACTTAAAAATTGAGCCAAACATCCAACATGACTATCATCAACAATGATCGATTGCAATAAATGGCGTACTTAAATTTAGTGGGTATCACATAGCATAAAAACCAATTGTCCATAATGCAAACAGAGCACAACCAACCAAACACCACGATACAAGAGTTTGACTTATCATTCGACCCCAGAGAAAACATATTTATCATGCCCATGTTTCATTTTCAAAACCCCACAACTAGTACATGACTTGTGTGAGAAACTCTAAACAATTGTGACCCATGTCAACCATCAACCAAAACACCAAAAGTGCCAATTAGTGATTGTACATTGACCAAACATTCTTGAGTGTGGTAAAAAAAATAAAAACAATCAATCGAACAAGTCATGGTATCTATACATACCCACACATCTAATGGACATGGAAGAGGCCTTTCTATTTAAAAACAACTAGGTTTCCTTGATATCAGGTGGGTGACTTGTGAGCTTTAGAATGCAAATTGACAATGTAAGGTTCATACTTTATCACAAAGGCAATGATGGAAACCAAAACCACATGACCTCCATACGACCAACGGGTGATCCCGCATTCGAAGTCATAGACCACAAAAATCGGGAACAATTTAACAGGCTCGATAGATTCCCTATGTAGCTCCAATCTGGAGGACAAAGGTTTTGTGCAATATCCATCATAGGAGGGGAGGCACCGACTATGGTGTAACTTCAAGGCTAAAGGCATATGCACAAGGAGAACTACGGTTCTTGTGAACGGGAGGCATTTCCTTGACAGTGCCAAACATGGTTCTAGTTAAACCCAAGAACCACGGAGACAATCATCCAGTCATAACTTAAATCCCTTTAACCAAATGCAGTGATAACCAAAAATTACCATCCAGGAAGACCACCAAATCCGATGAAATCGAAACAATTACAAGAAGAACCATCCATTTTCCATTCTAAACCACAAAATTCCACACAGTTGTAGTACTCAGGACAAACACAAACCCACACAACTAAGACAAAAAATATTTTGTAACCACAGTGAAGTTAAGAATGGCCAAAAGAGACATACGTGTTAATCGGAACCTTAAGACCAGAGGTGGTTGACCGGTTTCACCCTACCAAAAATCCGGAGCACAATCACAACAGCCAAATCAAACAATGGTCTGACTAGGGTGGCATCCAATGCTAAGGGTAAAGGTGATGTGTAGTAAATGCATGTCGCCTCCACCCAAATCACATTTAATCCATATTACATGCCAATGATCCCCCATTAAAACCATTAATCAACCAATGCATCGATAATTTTAACACGTTTAAGCCATAGCATAATCCAATTCCACAATTAAACTATTTGCATCGTTACCTTGCCAAATGCGCCACCCATCTTATAACTCAAATAAATCACTTGACCACCATACAATAGAACCATCACCATAAAATTTGCAAATCCATTACTTCCATGAGCCACCAAGGTTTATAACATATGCATATCATCTACCAATTGCATTAACCAATGCATAACCATTGCATTATCTCCTTGCCAAAATGTGCCACTAAAATTTCCACCATATGCATATAAAAATGTAACTTAACAATATTTCATAGCCATTTTCTTGTTAGTTAGGACTTAACCATTATCAGCAAGTATTTCATGTATATAGTATCGCAAAGCTAGGTCTCTTTGGCATTAGGTATACTATTTTTTATTTTTCCTCAAAAAGTCTTTCTGCAATTTTTGCTAACATTTTGTTGTGTAAGTGCGAGAAGAACAAATACCATAAATGAATAACAAGGTGTAGTATCATGAAGGAACAACATCCCAAATATTAACTAATGACAACCATATTATCATAAACCACAAAACCCTTGTAGCACATCATCATAACATTGAAAATGAACAGACCTCATCTTCAAAAGTTCAAGAGGGTCCCACCTACTAACATTATTTAGTATTATATAATAATAGGCNAGGATTGGGAAGATGGAGCACTTACTGTGCCACCAGAGCCACCACTAGATGCCATATTGTGGATGATAGGTGAGGGAAAGAAAGATGAGCTAGAAGAATCAAATAAAGTTCTCCTTAGATCACTTTGTTGGGAAGATAAGACAACGTTTCTTATTCCTATTTCAGCAATAGGATTGGTTTTAGGTGACAACCCTCTTCTTCTTCTAGAAGAATGAAAATCTAAGGACATGAGAGAACGGCCAAAACTGAAGGAACAAAAGGTTACTGTTGATTTCTAGGCTGCCTACGTCTTTATTCCAATCGTTCTTGAATACTAATATCTCTTTCAATTGCCTCCCAAGAACAGTTAAGCTCAACATGGGTCCTAGCAGTGTCTAAAATAGTATGAAAGAGGTTCAAAACAATGATGGTTTGGTCTTGGAGACTAGGCTCAAGATTGGGTTGTCTTGCAACAAGAACAATCATGAATTGAAAAATAATCAAAGAATCAAAATAAAAAAAATAAAAAATTATCGATGAAAATCAAGTATAAAATTTAACCAGAGAGATATCGAAGATCTCCCCAGTATGTTTGCCAAATAAATGTTGATGAAAAGATATGAATTGATCTTACTCAAGAATTTTTCAGAATTCACTTGGCTAAAGTAAAGTAGACAGGAATATCACCCTATTCTTATAGCCAACAAAAATATATATCATAACTCACAAGTATTAATTACAAGTGCTTAGGCTAGTATTTTATCCACAAAAAAATTGTTGGAAATTCACCTTTTATGTATTTTTCCGAACATATCATTTGTTGAAATAAATGTAAGAACAGAAGTAATGACACCAAGATGATGCTCAAGATGTATGAGACATAAAGAAATCCTTTATTTCATTCCAATTCACCAAAGAGTCATTGTCTTTACAAAACTTCACACATAATATTGGACCAAAGTCAAACTTAGAAATCCCCGATGGAACATACAAAAGGACCTCTAACAAAAAACCAAAACTGAACTCTAAAAGCTAGATTATCCTGCCATAGATTCCTGCCCACTCGACTCTGCACAATCACCTTTATTAGTAATGAAAATTAATTTACAAATAGACAAGTCTACACATACTATCAATGACAAATCAACACTTCTAAAGAATGAGTTTCTGAATGATTTGATTCAACCCTGAATATTTTTCTCTACAATAAGACCCTGCTATCACAAAAGAGAATTAGTCTATGATGAAATTATGGGTGAATGAAAAATGAACTATCTCAACATAAACTCAAAGAGAAAACCTTAGCATGTTTTGTGCTTCTATCCTCCCTTGTTCCTCCCCTTACTTCTTCTTTTAGCAATTTTAGAATTGGTTGTATTAGTTAAACCAACTTATTAGTTAAGCTAACATGAGACTTAAATAACTTTAGTTAAGGGGAGGGGGAATTAATAATCATAATAGGTTCACAATTAAATAATAACTAGTAGGTGGGACCTCTTGTGACTCCTTTAGTGATAAAAAACATAACATCATAACATAATCCATTAGTTAAGAAAACACACCACTTGTGCCTCCCCTCAAAACATATTTTTTTTCACAATGTTTTAGCTCATAAAACTTGAAAATATTTAAAAAAAATACTCATATATCCAAGATAAAACATGTTGTCCAAAATCCATGGAGTCCACTATCATAAAACAATAAATAACATAAAATTCAAAAACCATATTTTCCAGTCTATGAAGAAACCCTTCGTTGGTTGTTGCTGTCACCTCTTGATTTCCCTGAATTTGCCTTGAGCTGGGTAGAGCCTTTAGGCTTTATCTCACTTATCACATAGGAAAAATCATCCCTCAGATTCATCTGCGAAGAAACAGATTTGTCAGAGTCATCGGAGGGAGAAGAAGGGGCAACAATATCTTTTCCTTTATCAAATGCCTGGTGGGCTTTAGTTTTCAATATCTTGCTAGCGTGGGAGGATTTCACTAGTGAGTTGTTAGTGATAGCTTGGACAATTGGTTTTAAAGGTGGAGGAGAAGGAAAAGTTAATTTTGGCTAGCCACAGTGTTGGGATACTGTCTGGTGGACAATCTCCTGGCACCCATCATTTTTCAGGACTTCAGGCTATAAGGAGACATGAGGTGGAACAAGGGTGTTGGTGGCTTGATGGGATTGGAAGGGAGGCATTTCAGGCCTCGGTTGGACAGTTCCCTGTCCAATCCAATTAAAGAATCGATCATGAAACAATTGGCCAAGCTCTTCTGAATCAACATCAAAATGTATAGAGAACATAGGCCTTCTTGGGCCTCAGTTCCAGTTACCTCTACCTCTATTTCCTCGGCCATGGATTCCCCAACTGAAAAATCTCATCCTACATATGTTAATAATTAGCAAATAGTCTTTTGAATGACCATGCATGGAAACTCCTTAAAAATACAAAATCGATTTGGCTCAAAATGTAACAGGCTCATGAAATCCAATCCATACAAATTGTTCTAACGTCAATCAACGAGAAGGGGGGGTGAAACAATGTTCTGGGATATATGAGGGGTTTGTATTGAGAAAATATATGATATAATGAAAGGGGAGAAGAAATCGTCACTACTCAATGACAACAACAATCAACTATAAATCAACCCAAAAACTTTACTGCAATCCACTCAAGACACTACCACTTCATCCATTTGACATAGAAATTCTCTTAGTTGTGATCAATATCAGAACAATGGGTGAACAAAATGAATATGGGATAAGTGAAGGGGTTGTAATTAGTGGAAAATGAGATAATGAGGGGGGCAGTGGGAATGTCTATTGTTCATGATATTAATCAATCAATCCATAACATATTTTGCAGTATGAAAAATACGCATCAACCAACAATTAGATGACTGAGTAATAATTCCTATGTATTTGCCTAATTTTACCGTCCATTAATATCCAACATAGTGCCATTAAAACATAAGTATTTCACACAATTTTAGTGGTTCTTTTCCTTTTATTTGTACATATTGCATTTTATGACAGTTAACAATATCACTCATTCCCAATCTGTAATCATTAACATCCACCACTGCTATACATTTCTTCGATCCACAATTATATTTAAAAATTTGTGCTTCCAGAATATTAATGAAGACACTATTACTGTAATAAAACCACTCAATATATGCACTCATATTAGTTCCCACATATATATGCAGTGGAAAACAATGATAATGAAACTTCACATGCCACGCTTGAAAAAAAGGCAGTTGACTATACAACCAAACAATTATCATTTAGACACAAGTTATGCCAAAGTAAATTTCTGAAGCCATCTAACCCTGCCACTATAAAAAGAAGCATATAAGTGCGACTTAAAAACTGAGCCAAACATCCAACATGACTGTCATCAACAATGATCGATTGCAATAAATGACGTACTTAAATTTAGTGGGTATCACATAGCATAAAAACCAATTGTCCATAATGCAAACAAAGCACAACCAACCAAACACCACGATACAATAGTTTGACTTATCATTCGACCCCAGAGAAAACATAGTTATCATGCCCATGTTTCATTTTCAAAACCCCACACATAGGACGTGACTTGTGTGAGAAACCCTAAACAATCATGACCCATGTCAACCATCAACCAAAACACCACAAGTGCCAATTAGTGATTTTACATTGACCAAACATTCTCGAGTGTGGTAAAAAAATAAAAACAATCAATCGAAAAAGTCATGGTATCTATACATACCCACACATCTAATGGACATGGAAGAGGCCTTTCTATTTAAAAACAACTAGGTTTCCTTGATATCAGGTGGGTGACTTGCGAGCTTTAGAACGCAAATTGACAATGTAAGGTTCATACTTTATCACAAAGGCAATAATGGAAACCAAAACCACATGACCTCACGACCAACGGGTGATCCCGCATTCGAAGTCATAGACCACAAAAATTGGGAACAATTTAATAGGCTCGATAGATTCCCTATGTAGCTCCAGTCTGGAGGACAAAGGTTTTGTGCAGTATCCATCATAGGAGGGGAGGCACCGACTATTGTGGAACTTCAAGGCTAAATGCATATGCACAAGGAGGACTACGGTTCTTATGAACGGGAGGCATTTCCTTGACAGTGCAAAACATGGTTCTAGTTAAACCCAAGAACCACGAAGACAATCATCCAGTCATAACTTAAATCCCTTTAACCAAATGCAGTGATAACCAAAAATTACCATCCAGGAAGACCACCAAATCCGATGAAATCGAAACAATTACAAGCAGAACCATCCATTTTCCATTCTAAACCACAAAATTCCACACAGTTGTAGTACTCAGGACAAACACAAACCCACACAACTAAGCCAAAAAATATTTTGTAACCACAGTGAAGTCAAGAATGGCCAAAAGAGACATACGTGTTAATCAGAACCTTAAGACCAGAGGTGGTCGACCGGTTTCACCCTACCAAAAATCCAGAGCATAATCAAAACAACCAAATCAAACAATGGTCTGACTAGGGTGGCATCCAATGCTAAGGGTAAAGGTGATGTGCAGTAAATGCACGTCGCCTCCACCCAAATCATATTTAATCCATATTACATGCCAATGAGCCCCCATTAAAACCATTAATCAACCAATGGATCGATAATTTTAACACATTTAAGCCATAGCATAATCCAATTCCACAATTAAACTATTTGCATCATTACCTTGCCAAATGCGCCACCCATCTTATAACTCAAATAAATCGCTTGACCACCATACAATAGAACCATCACCATAAAATTTTCAAATCCATTACTTCCATGAGCCACCAAGGTTTATAACATATGCATATCATCTACCAATTGCATTAACCAATGCACAACCATTGCATTATCTCCTTGCCAAAATGCGCCACTAAAATTTCCACCATATGCATATAAAAATGTAACTTAACAATATTTCATAGCCATTTTCTTGTTAGTTAGGACTTAACCATTATCAACAAGTATTTCATGTATATAGTATCGCAAAGCTAGGTCTCTTTGGCATTAGGTATACTTTTTTTTATTTTTCCTCAAAATGTCTTTCTGCAATTTTTGCTAACATTTTGTTGTGCAAATGCGAGAAGAACAAATACCATAAATGAACAACAAGGTGTAGTATCATGAAGGAACAACATCCCAAATATTAACTAGTGACAACCATATTCTCATCAACCACAAAACCCTTGTAGCACATCATCATAACATTGAAAATGAACAGACCTCATCTTCAAAAGTTCAAGAGGGTCCCACCTACTAACATTATTTAGTATTATATAATAATAGGCTTTAGCAACACTTTGCGGGAGAAAACACATTGACGTTTTCAATCATCAACAAGAGGAAAGGGTCTCTTTTATAAGATTATATTTGTATATCACTTGTTTGTATCTCTTGAGCATGTATTGAAGATCTATTTTGAGAGAGAGATGATTTGGAGGATCTCATGGACGCATCAAAGTTTCGACAAGTCAGAGATCTTGATGAAAAAAGTCTTGGAAGTTCATAAGCCCTATTTTCTGAGGTATACGCAGGCTGCAATGAGCCAGGGCATGTAAATACGTGGACTAAATGAGGATAGGGTGCATACAGTGGATGAAGTCTTGAAGACTTGTGGTTGAGCTGATGATAATCTCTTGAAGACTGAAGTAGGTTCTAGATCTGCATTCTATGGGCTCATATATGCCATAGAAACTTTGGTATGGTTACATTGTTGTCATGATGGATACTCTTGCTTGTTGTGTAGTGAATGCTTAAGGCATTATTGGTATGGATGTTGTGATGTGGTTTGTGTTGGTTGATAGAGTGAGCAACATGTTGAGCACTCAACACACCCTAAAAAGACTATGCCAAATTTAACTTTTTGAGTACCACTTGATATTTTGCATTGTTTGATTCTACTTCAGTATGGAAAATGTTGCCTTTGATTATCATTTTTATTCTCGTTAATTCCTTAAATGTTTTCTTGAACATGAAAAAACTCGTAACTTAAAAGACTAACTTTTAATTAAAAGAATGGACAGCTAAAAATTTTCCCTGACACACTCACAAATTCGGCATCAGAAAGAATTAGAGATGAAAGAAAAGTCTCTCAAGAGAACCAAGGTCACCGATGGTCGATCTTTGTCAGCGTCGGAAAACAAAATTTGTTCTTCCGTGACAAGCATCACTCAAGGATATCACCGACGATCAATCCCTTTTGGTGTCGGTAAAAGGTGAAAAGAGTAAGCATTGAATGAAGAATGAAATGATATCATCGATCGCCGACTTACGAAACATTTTTCAGCATCAAGAGATTTTGAGGATGATAACGTACAAGGAAACTACGTGTTAGGTTTATTTCCAAAGGCCCATCCCCGATACTTTTTCGACATCGGTAGTCCCAAGTTAAGCATGGAGCGCTCGAATTGAACAAAGTTTCGAGTCTGACCATTAACCACGAGTTGAGTTCCCGGTCTTCAGTACCATGTATCCCAAGGCAATGGTGCCATGTTAGGCGTCATACGGTGAAGTTGATCGACATCGGAGGTTTTGCAAAAGGATATCAATAAAAATATGAAACAACTCAGAGCAACACTAAGTACAAAATCAGGGCTAACTTACAAGAAATTTGGACAAGAACACAGTAGATTCACACGCAAAGAGGAAAAATGATGCATTCAACTACTATGACAAGAATCCTTTCATCAAAATTTTGAGACTTTATATATTAGATTTCCATCAGGATTAAGCTACATACAATAGAAACTACCTAAACCTATTGGCCAACCAACCTGGTTACATTGAGAACATCAAAAGTTTCAGAAGAAAAAGGGAAAACTATCAAAATTATGCGTCATGCTTGAGAATACAAAACAGAGTTCGCCAATCATGTCTCTTTTTTGCGCATAATTTCTCCCCAGCTGCTTCGCGCTCCCTGAGGTGTTTTCATTTTTTGTTCTTCCGACACCCATTGCGATTTGTGTAGATGAACGATCGTATCTTGTGCTTCCTAAAGCTACCTCTTGAGGCAAGTTGTGTTCCCTTCACGACCTTGCGGTGCTGACACCCAAGGTTCTTTGCCACCAACTTCCATTGTAATTCTCTGTTCTCCTGGTAAAGTTCAACTATGGAAATTTGTGCGTGCTCCAACTGTTGATTAGGTCCTCAAACGTTAGAACCTAAGGATTTTGACTTTCTCGTTCATCTCCCTCTTCCTCAACTTGTGATTTCGACAGGCTCTAGATGGATAGCGCGCATTAGGAACTCCTCAGTGGCTGATTATGTTCATGACTCAATCAGGATTTGGTTTTCCCCTCCAGCTTCCTTATTATTCCTAGGCCTTCCTCTTCTCCATGGTATCTGTATTTGAGGAAGTGTGGCTTCCAACTTGTACCCTTCCGACGTAACTTATTCCACTTCGACCTCCGCATGGGGCGATACCATCGTTTCCGTGCAAAGGTAGGAATCTCCCTTTGAAGCCTCGAGAACACCCACTGCAAATAAGAACGAGTCCCAAGAATTTTGTGCCTCAATCCTGGTGCTTCTGCTACCTCTTAGGCCCCATATTACATTTTTAGGAGTTCCCATGGTGTAAAAGTGTATCTACCTTATGCGTGGATGACTTAACAAAGGCCCAAAGAAAATAATTTGATCTATTTGGACTCACGAGATGAGTCACCAATGGTGCATAAATTCAGATGGTAAGTAAAACACATACAAAACATATATAATTTATAATGGAGTGGGGCAGTGAGTCAAAACGTGCCACAGAACACTGAATTCCTTGCGATGGGATGTTTTAAAGAATTACTATGTCACATCCGTGCGACGGGTATGATCTGGGGCCTGTGAGATGTAGTCAATATGAGTTGCAGAGGATGTGTGGTACAATCATCTCGATTTCTTTTAAATTCCCCAGCCTCCATAATGATCTTATGATGGTTGATGCACTTGTTGATGTGACTTATGTTTGAGAAACTTGCCTCTACCTGAAGTATTTAATTCCTTCCCTTATGACAATATCCAACATTTTTTCGAACTTACTCATACTTTCGGCACATATTCAGCTCTGACATCCTTTCCCGAGCACAAGGTCCAATCGACCACTAGTGTGACTTTGACTCTCATGTTTTTCGTACCTAATCTTTCATGCTATGGTATGAAGATGTAACCCACCCTAACTAAATAAAAATGGTGGTTCTAACAGAGATGGTGCAGGTAATTCAAAAGGTTGCAGAGATCACATAAGTATCAAACAACCAGGCTTAGTGAGACTTACAGGTATGCATTAGTATGGATTCTTCATGCTTACATTTTTTTCATATATTTTGTCGAGTATTGTTCTATAATCAATTTATAAATTATTTTAATTATGATTGCAAGAAAGATCCCTCTGACTATTGATAAACATTGGCTCTATAAATTCATTGAGGAATCCAAGAGAAGATAAGTCCAAATATCAACAAGGTGATGAAGGATATCAAACTACCCAAGTTATATATACCCGACGAATCCTTCGACTTGCATGACATAGTCGAATCGCACACCAAGAAAGATTCATTATGGGACAAAGAACTAGCGAAGGTGACTGACACAGCGCCGAGACAAGTGAAACAATTCATGGAACACTCGATCAGAGCTCGGGTTGTGCTACAGAAGTTAAACACCATTCTGGAGAAGTATCTGGTGCATGCAGTGGAGATTAGAGGAATTTACGCAGCTTCGATGGAACAACACAGATTTCCATACGCCCAAACCTGTGAGGAGTTTTTCATCAGTTGGTCATAGTATGAGAAAAGTCACCCTTTCAAGTGATATCTTGAGTTGATTGTTATAAAATTGTTAGAATAGAACGCCACATGGTGAATTTTGTTTTACTTATCTACACTTAGCCGTTATTTTCAGTTGATTTTTATGTTATAAATAAGAGCATTGACCAATTAGTTAAGGGTCGATGGTTTTTCCAAGAAACTCTCTTTTTCTAGTTTGTTAAGAACTATTTATGAGCTACCTTTAATTGAGGAGTCCTTCTAGACCAGAGACAAGTTATATTTTCATCAACTACATGTGTTATTGGACGTGGAGAAGAAATATTTCCTATCTCGTTTCATGAATGGATGTTGTAATGAGTAAGAGCTATTGAATCTATTGTTAAGTTATCTGATGCAATGTTTTACAGTTCTTTTCTTTATGATGAAGATGAATCATTGTGTTATTATGTGATGGATGATTAGAGTAGGTGAATTATTTTTCTTGCCATTATTTTATCACATATGTGTTTTCCTTTTGATAATTAGTACCTCAAATAGTAATTGGATGCTCACATGGTTAATGTACTAGTACTAGGACTGTGGTATAAAATTTCCGGCTGCATGCTTGCGTAACAGGTTATCCCAAGATCAACATCTTCCCCAGTAGTCAAAACTTAATCCTGTTTGTTACCAAGTTGGTTTATACCGAATTACATCTCATATCAGTCCCACCTAAGAGAAAATACAAAAAGAGAAATTCCAAACAGAAGGAGGAGACTTCACAAGAAAATGTAAAGCCCATCGATAAATTGTTTGTATCACAAGATCTAGAGAACCATTCCACTATTAAACACTACAGAGTCTAATTGGGCCTCGATGGCAGGTTTGGTTCCTACTGTTGTGTTAAATGGATATAGGACCCATCAACATAATTGGCGCTAGAAGGAGGGCCATGTGAATGAATGGATTAATACATATTTCACATAGTATTTCAAACAACCTATAGATTCAAAACAGCCCACATGCATGGCTAGTCATTCCCAAAACAACCCACACACGCTGAGTAATCCTAAAACGAGTAACTCACCCCATCCCGAGGAAGAAAAATTGTTCCTTGATATACCTTACACTCTTCCTCACAAGGAATTAAATCAATTTAGAAGAATCACAAGAGAATACGCCCGACAGATCAGTGTGTTACCCTTATCTTTGATACTTCATCGAAGAAAACAAGTAAGAAGAATAGTGGTCGATACTCCTGACTAGGTTTTGGTTCATACTGTAGAAGACTTAATAGATTTTGCAATCACTGAAATCGAACACCCTCTGAATCTGATCTTTGAAACGCCAGCCAACGACGTCTCTGAGCCAGATGATTTTTCGAAATAAGAGGGGTTTAACTCAAAGTCCAAAGATATAGAAGACAAAAATGACCATGGTTAAGAAAGGGGAAACCCACCTCAGAACAACCAACCTTGGTTGGCCAGAGATTCTTTGGCCATCCCAGGATGAGTACATAATCTTCCCTGACACCCGGAGAAGTTACTTCCTAAATTTGACCCCGAGGCTTCAGGATT
>JZKD02S1903623.1:41356-57888 GCA_000966675.3 Picea glauca
GTTGGAGTTACTTCGCACACACCTAGGATTTATTTTTCCTAAGGTTATTCCTCGTTTATTATTCATAATTAGTCATTATACAGTCTCCAATATTCTAGGGAAGAATATTCGCTTTCAGTTGACACTTTAGTTTGACTAGTTGAGTTGAGTTTAGATGTTGCATTGAGATCATCACCATGAAACATTGGGATAATCACCATGCTAATTCGACCTTTCCTTGGTATCATCACTAGAGTGGCACATTATCCTTGATTCACTGAGCTAACTCCTCACTACTCTCTGTTCAGTCAATTAACTCAAGACTAGTTGACTAGTTAACTCAACTAGGTGGCAGTTCACTCTCGTAACTGCCTGAGACACTAGAATAGGTGGAAGTTCACTCTCGTAACTGTTGGTGTGTCTCCAGATCACTCTAGACCACCACTATGGTGCATTGGTTCACCTCAAGTTGAACTCATTGAGTTATACAGAGTATATCATGTGTAAATTATTCATTATTCACAACGGTTAATGAGAATTCTTCCATTCTTTCTATCCTTCTTCTTCCTTCTCCAATTCTCTCTACAAATGTGTGTATTATTGTTTATCTAGATCTATTATGTGCAGGTTCAATAGATTTACATATCTTACATAGGCTATATCCCCTAAAGTATAAGGCCTCAGGAGTTGAATTTTAATGCAATGTACCTTGATCCATCTACTAAATATCCTCCATGTCGTTCCTTCTGAAACGTTGTAGAAAAAACGCTATCGCAAAAATTCCAAGGTGTCTCATATGTAGCAGCAAAAACCCAAGACCTTGAGCTCTGATACCATATGTTAAGAACCAAATATCAATATAGCATATAAAAACCTCAGAATAAGTACTCAACACCTTAAAAAGAGATAATTTCAGGTAATAAGCCTCTTCAAGGGGGAAACCTCCTTATACCCCACATAAATATCCAAATAAAATATGATTCCAAATGCAAATGTCTCCTTGGTATATATAGGATACTAGGAGGTACAATTACAACTAATGGAATAAAGGCGACATAAATAAAATGACATTACTAATGTAATATGCCCCAATTAAGGGGTAATGAGCCACTATTTAGGGTAATGAGAAATCATATCAGTACTGAATCATAAGAATGTTGTGTTGATGGTTCGTAGATCCCTTTAAATCAACAGTAGGAACCAAACCCTCCACCAAGGCCCAATTAGACTCTGCACCATTTAATAGTGGAATGGTTCTCCAGATCTTGTGATCCGACCAATTTATCGATGGGCTTTACGTTTTCTTGTGAAGCCTCCTCCTTCAGTTTGGACTTTCTATTTTTGTATTTTCTCTTAGGTGGGACTGATATGAGATGTAAGTTGGTATAAACCAACTTGGAAAAAAACAAGAATAATATTTTACTACTAGGGAAGAGGCTGATCTTGGGATAATCGGCTACTCAAGCATGCAGATGACAATTTTATACCACAAGCCTAGTACTAATACATTAACCATGTGAGAATCCAATTACTGTCTGAGATACTAAAACACATATGCAATAAGATAATGGAAAGAAAAATAATTCACCTACTCTAATCATCCATCACATAAAAACACAACGATTCATATTCATCATAAAGAAAAGAACAGTAAAACATTGCATCATATAACTTAACAATAGATTCAATAACTCTTACTCATTACAACATCCATTCATGAAACAAGATAGGAAATAGTTCCTCTCCACGTCCAATCAACATGCATTTGATGAAAATATAACTTGTCTTTGGTCTAAAAGGAATCCTCAATTAAAGGTAGCTCAGAAATAGTTCTTAATAAACCCAAAAAAGAGATTTTCTTACAACAACCATCAACCCTTAACTAATTGGTCGATGCTCTTATTTATAACATAAAAATCAACTGAAAATAACGGCTAAGTGTATATAATTAAAACAAAATTCTCCACATGGCATTCTCTTCTAACAGTTTTCTAACAGTCAACTCAAGATATCACTTGAAAGGGTGACTTTTCTCATACTCCGACCAACTGATGAACAACTCCTCGCAGGTTTGGTCGTATGGAAATATGTGTTGTTCCATCGGAGACATGTCAATTCCTCTGATATCCACCGCATGCACCCGGTACTTCACCAAACTGGTGTTTAACTGTTGTAGCACAACCCGAGCTCTGATCGGGTGTTCCATGAATTGATGCACTTGTCTCGGCGCTATGTCAGTAAACTTCGCTAGTTCTTCAACCCATAATGAATTTTTCTTGGTGTGCGAATCGACTATGTCACACAAGTCAACGAAGTCATCGGGTGTGACAAACTTGGGTAGTTTGATATCCTTCATCACCTTGTTGATCTTCGGACCTAGGTTCTCTCCAATTCATCGGCGAAGTTATAGAGCTATTTTTTCTCGATAGTCGGAGGGATATTTCCTACAATCAGAATTAAAATCATTTAGAAATTTCTTACAGAACAATACTCAGAAAAATATATGAAAAAAATGTAAGCGTGAGGAATCCAGACTGATGAAAAACTATAAATCTCACTAAGCCTGGTTGTTTGATACTTATGTGATCTCTGCAACCTTTCGAATTACCTACACCGTCTCTGTTAGCACCACCATTTTTCTTCAGTTAGGGTGGTTTACATCCATGCACCATAGCATGAAAGATCAGGTACATAAAACATGAGAGTCAAAGTCATGCCAGTGGTCGGTTGGCCCTTGGGGTCGGGAAAGCATGTCAGAGCCTAACATGTTCTGAAAGTACGAGTAAGTTCCAAAAAAGTCAGATATTGTCATAAGGGAAGTTGTTAAATGCTTCAGGTCGAGGAAATTTTCTCAAACAGAAGTCGCATCAGTAAGTGCATCAACCATCATCAGCTCATTATGGAGGTTGAGGAATTTAAAAGAAATCGAGGTGATCATACCACACATTCTCTACAACTCCTATTAGTTGCATCTCACACACCCCATATCATACCTGTCTCGCAGATGTGACACAGTAATTCCTTGAAACATCCCATCGCAAGGCATTCAATGTTCCCTGGCACATTTCAACTCACTACCCCGCTCCGTTATAAATTCTAGATGTTATGTATGTGTTCTACTTACCAGCTGAGATTATGCACCATTGGTGACTCGTATCGTGAGCCCAACATGATCAAATTATTTACTTTGGGCCTTTTTCAAGTCATCCACACATAAGGTAGATATGTTGTCACACCATGGGAACTCCTCAAAACGCAAGACGGGGCCTGTGAGGAAGTCAAAGCACCAGTATTGAGCCACACAATGCCTGGGACTCATTATTATTTGCAGCGGGTGTTCCCGAGGCTTCAAAGGGAGATTCCTACCTTCATGCCGAAACAATGGTATCACCCTGTGCAGAGGCCGAAGTGGAAGAAGTTACATTGGAAGGGCACAAGTTTGAAGCCATGCTTCCTCAACATCAGATACCGCAAAGGAGAGGAAGGACCAAGAAGAATAAGGAATTTGGAGGGGAAATCCAAATCTTGATTGAGTCGTGCGCATGATTAGCTGTTGAGGAGTTCCAAATGCGTGATATCCAGATAGAGCCTATCGAAACCACAAGTCAAGGAAGTGGGAGCCAAACGAGAAGGACATAAGCCTTGGTTTCTAATCTCTGAGGACCTAATCAACAGCTGGAGCAAGCACAACTCACCATAGCTGAAATTTACCAGGAGAATAGATAATTACGATGGAAGTTGGCAAAAAATAACCTTAAAGTGTCAGCACTACAAGGTCTTGAAGGGAACACAACCTGGCTCAAGAGGCAGATTCGAGAAGCACAAGATACGATCATGTAGTTGTCGAAGCGCAAAGGGTGTCAGAAGAAAAAAAATTGAAAACAACTCAGGGAGCACGAAGCAGCTGAGGAGAAAGTCCATGCATAGAAGAGGCATGATTAGCGAACTCTATTTTGTATTCTCAGGCATGATGCAAAATTTTGATAGTTTTCCCTTTTTCTTGTGAAAATTTTCATGTTCGCGATGTAATCGGGTTGGTTGGGAAAAAGGTGTAGGTAGTGTCTACTATATGTAACCTGAGCCTAATGGAAATCTAATATATAAAGTCTCAAAATTTTGAAGAAATGATTTTGGTCATAGGATTTGAATGCATCGTTTTTCCTCTTTGCGTGTGAATCTACTGTGTTCTTTGTCCAAATTTCCTATAAGTTATCCCTGATTTTGTACTTAGTGTTGCGTCGAGTTATTTTGTATTTTTATTGATATCCTTCTACACAACCTTTGACACCGATCGACTTCATTGTATGGCATTGACGTGGCACCACTTCCTCAGGATACATGCTACTGAAGACTAGGGACTCAACTCACATGTAATGGTTGGACTTGGGACTTTGTTCAAGTCAAGCACTCCATGCTGAACTTGGGACTGCCGATGCCGAAAAAGTGTCGGGGATCGGCCTTCAGAGATAAACCTAAAGCGAATATTCCTTGTAGGTTATCATCCTTGAAATCCCTCGATGTTGTAAATGTTTTGTAAGTCGGTGATCAACGATATCATTTCATTCTTCATTCAACTCTTACTCTCTTCATCTTTTATCGATGTCGAAAGGGATTGGTCGTCGGTGATATCTTTAGTGATGCTTGTCACGGAAGAAATTTTTTTTTTTGCCAATGTTGTTGAATATCGATGCTCGGCGAGAGCGACTTTTATCTCATCTCTAATTCTTTTCGATGTTGAATCTGTGAGTGTGTCGGGGACAAGTTTTAGCTGTCAATTATTTTAATTAATAGTTAGTATTTTAAGTTACGGGTTTTTGTATGTTGAAGAAAATGTTTAAGGACTTAACAATAATCAAAATGATAATCAAAGGAAACATTTTCCATACTGATGTAGAATCAGACAGTGAAAAATATCAAGTGGTACCGAAAAATTGAAATTTGGCATAGGAATTTTAGGGTGTGTTGAGTGCTCAACAAATGGTGACTTACTGGGAGAAACAAGAATCTATGTTTCTCCTTCATGATCAGTTTATGAAAAATATAGTGGAGAAACTTACTGGTTTTAAATAAGAGCTTTGTTTACCCTTGCATTTGAAATTCCCAAGTTGATGCTTCAGGGTCTGCCTATGGGGTTCTTAACCTTTATTCCTCCTTCATTTCCTATAACCCTGACTCGTGCCCTTTTTTACAAAAGTCTAGTAAAGCATTCACTGACATGGAGCCTTTAGTTACCTGTGCCCACTTGCTTCAGTGTTTCTCTGTTGTCAACGAGCATCTATAGCCCCTGTGGAGTCACCCTGACATCACATACCTTGCTCCGCTGCCAGCGAGCGTCCATAGCCCCGGTGAATATATCTACATACCCTCTCCTATTGTTCACTCATTTGATAATGTCAATTTTATTTCGGCATAATTCCCTGAGCGAGTGGGAGAGGATGACGTCTGTTTATTTTGCAAAGTGAGATGGTTAAGGTGGATCCTTTGCTATATTTTTCTTCAGGGTTCATGTAGTCCTTTCCAGGTTTCCTTCTTTCCCTTAAGGTCTTACCAAACCACTAAGCAGACACTTATGACATTTCTCCAAAGTTGTTCATCTACGCAAGTTAGATAGAGATCCCCTCGAAACAATTGCACGTTCCCCAACGTTCCTTATGTTTTCATGTGAGCGATGAGTTAGGAACAGAGTTCACTATGTTGCATGACCTGAGGTTGACCATCGTCTTGCTAAACACAATCTTCAAAAGCGCAGAAGTCCAAAAATCTAAAGAAAACAACAAAAATGCATTTCACAATCATGAAAACATGCATACAAAACATTTTTATTTATTTTTTTATTTTTTTATGGGAAATATTGTTTTATGGCTTGGCCATTTACTCGGAAGGCATCAGGTTCCCCCTTTAGATTCTACAACTGATAAGTGCATGCCCCAATCTTCTCAGCCACCTGGAAAGGTCCAAGCCACAAATTATGAAACTTTGAATGCTTCCCTTTTGGCTCATTTTCTCTGTCCCATTTTAGGACTAAGTCTCCTACTTCAAAATTCTTCTCTTTAGCCTTATGCTTATCAAACCATCTTTTCACTATCTGTTGGTGGGATATGAATTTTGAATTATCCTTTTCCCTTTCTTATTCTAGCATGAGAAGAGTGTCAATCCTTTTTTGTATGACTGATGAAGGCTCCCCTCTGGAATCTTGGGCTAGTTGAAGAGATGGAAGATAAAGCCCATTCAAGAGATTGGATTCCTGCCCGTAAACCAAAAAGTACAGGGACTTTCCTATAGCTTCCTTGGGTGTGACCCTATCATCCCATAGAGCGTTATGGAGTAGATTATGCCAATTCCTTTAGTTGTCTGCAACCATGTCATTTAATATTCTCACTAGGTTCTTATTAGTTGATTCTTCCACCCCATTTCCCCGTGGATAATAATTTGCAGAGTACCTAATTATGATTCCTTTGTCCATAGAAAACTCTGTCAATAGGGTGGAAGAAAAATAAGATGGATTATAAAAATCCAGGATAGAAGGGACACCAAACCTTGATATTAGTTGTTGTTCTATGCATTGGATCACCACCTTCTCATTTACATGAGCTAGAGGGATGGCCTCTGCTCATTTTGTGAAGTAATCGGTGGTAGTAAGAATGTACTTGTGTTGTTTTGAAGAACTGGGTGTAATTCCCCCTATTATATCTAACCCCCATTTCTCAAAAGGCCTAGAGACAACCACTAGTTGGAGTGGGACTGCCACTCTCTTCTCCTTCCCAATGCTTATTTGACAAGTTTTACAATTTCTAGCATAGGTGTGAGCATCTTTGAACAAGGTGGGCCAATAATAACCAACTCTCAGTATCTTATGAGCGGTGGTGTTTCCTACGAAATGTCCACTGGTAGGGCCATCATGGAGCTCCTTCAGAAAAATTTTTGCATCTTCATGTTCGAGACATATTAATAGTACCCCATCATAATTAACCCAAAAGAGTACCAAATTTATGAGGCGATATTGTGCAGATTTTAACTTGAGAGCTCTCCTTTCCCTAGGGTTTAAATTTTCTGGACAAGTCCCATGATGTAGGAGATAATTTAGCTTCTCGTACCAACACTGTTGTCTTGGGGAGATGTATGAAAATTTTCCACACCATACTGCCATTTCATTCTCCCACCCAGAATCTCATTTACTTGGTCCTGGGATTCGACTGTGAGTTTGCATAACCCTTTCCCTTTAACTAGTTTGGCAGGTTTTATATCTATATCAAATTCTTAAACTACTTCCATCCAGTTCCCTCTTCTTTCCCCAATATCATGTTGAGTGAATGGGGATCAGACCAGAGGGTGAGGCATGATTACTTTGGTGTGGTTCTTGAGGATGTAAGACTTGAAGTGTTTTACTTCTTTATAAACTTCATAAGCCAGTTTATCTATGACAGAATAATTTAGTTTGTCTCCTTGGAGGTTAGTGCTCATGAACGACACCGGGGCCTCGTTGTTGTCATCATCCTTTTGAGTGAATACTGGAGTTAACGATTGGTCGGAGGAAAAAGTATAGAGGAAAGAATATCTATTGAAATCGGGACTTCGTAACACTGGGGCCTGAGATATAATAGTTTTGATGTTGCTAAAAGCATCCTTTCGTTCATCATCCCACTTAAATTTGGAATCTTTATAAATCATCTTTTGTAAGGGTTTGATAACTTCCGTGAAATCAAGAATGAATTTCTTCATCAAATTGATTTGTCCAAAAAACGATTGCATAACTTTCTTGTTGTGAGGCAACGAGTGTTGAGCTATGGAATTAATCCTTTCTGGGTCTATGCGAATGCCTGATTGAGATATAATGTGGCCTAGCAACTTACCTTCTCCGACACCAAAAATAGTTTTCTTAGGATTTAAGGATATAGCGTATTTCCTACACCTTTTGAAAATGTGAGTTAAGTGTTAGATGTTCTCTTCTCTATTATTTGAATACACAGTTACATCGTCCAGATACACTACCACACACTTGTTGATTAGTCACCAAAATGCTATATCCATGGCCCTTTGGAAGGTCTCCCCTGTGTTTATTAACCCAAAAGGAATGCATTTATAAGAGAAGGTTCCCCACTTGGTTCGGAAGGTAGTTTTCAAATTATCTTTCTATGAAACTAGGACTTGGTTGTAACCTGAGACACCATCCAATAGAGAGAAAATATCCAAGCCAGACACGGTCTGTAGGAGTTTCTCCATTGGCGGGACTGGGTAATTTTCCTTTTTTGTAGCTCTGTTGAGGTTCCTAAAATCTACGCATAAGAGGATTTCTCCATACTTTTTCCTCACAAGAACCAGATTTGCTACCCACGCAAAATGCCTAGCCTAGAGGATGATTTTGGCATCTAAATGTTTCTTCAATTCCTGATGCGTGAGAGGTTCCAAGGATGGGTGGTACTTTCAGAGCTTCTGTTTGAAGGGTTTCACTTTGAGTTTTAATGAGATAGTGTGTTGAATGATGCGGGTATTATAAGTTTTCAGATATAGATAGGACCATGCAAAGACATCTTGATATTGTCTGAATAGTTTGAGATAAGTCGTCCTTTCATCCTTAGATATAGCCGTGCCAAGATTTATACTCTTTGGGTTTTCTGGGGTTTTGAGATTTATAGTTTCATGCAGGGGATAGGAGATACCAGTCTTTG
This sequence comes from Picea glauca, assembly GCA_000966675.3. NCBI lineage: Eukaryota > Viridiplantae > Streptophyta > Pinopsida > Pinales > Pinaceae > Picea > Picea glauca. The sequence goes on from JZKD02S1903623.1 coordinate 50,002, forward strand.
CATTTTTAGGCCCCTTAAATCATTCTTTCGGGTCAAAATGATTTTCCAAATTAGATATCCCTTTCGGGATTATGTGAGGCTTTGATTTTTCAATAGGTTTACCTATCCGAGGATCACTTCCCGTTGATTTTTCCTGGAATACTTCATCATCAATAGCTAAGTCTTTGAAATTGTCTTGGTTAGTCAGAAATTTTATGATCTATTCATCCCCTTCAAAGAATTTCCAATTAGAAATATTGTTGGGCACCGATGGTTTGTAGAGTATCTCCACAATGAACCGGGAAGCTTCGTAATCTTCTAGAGGTGATAGCCTTGAGGAAACGGTAGCCAGAGAATCAATAAGAATGTTCTTTGCTCTAGGGATCATTGTAATATTAAAATCTTCAAAATGCTCTATTAACCTATGCACTTCCTGTTGATAATTATTTAGGTGTGGGGAGTTGCAATGTATAGTATTCCTTACTTGCCTAACAATGATCTTAGAATCTCCAATAACGTTCAATTCTTTGAAGTTTAAATATATGGATTTCTTTAAACCTTGTACTAGAGCTTCATAATCGACAGTGTTGTTTGTGCATTCAAATTTTAGTATACAAGACATGAGATGACATTTACCCTTTGGACCAATGAGGATGCACCCTACCCCTGACCTGTCTTGCGATTTAGATCCATCTAAATATAGTGTCCAACATTGTGGGAAAGGTGTGTCGGCTTCTCATTCCTTGTTACTTTCCTCTTTTCCTACTGCTAGATCTGAGCTTTCTAACACAAGTTCTTGGTAGAAGAGGGTTTCCTCTGTCGATGTCGGCAACTCCTCTTGAAAAATAATTTCAGAGTTCTAAGTGAGAGGGACATTGGATGAAAGAGGGGAGGATTTCCTGAAGTAGGAATTGCGGGAATAATTTCCTAGGACAGGGAAATTTGTCGATGAAGGTTCGTTCAAGGTTTCTAGGTCAGTGACTATGTTTTCAAGATACCTTTCCCTATAGATTTTGATCATATTTTTGTATCCCTTCAGTGGTATCCAAAGGTGTTCTCAGTCTATAATAAAGTATCCGTTTAAGTTCTCATACCAATCTCGACTTAGTAATAACCCATAGGCCTCTGGGATATCTACTAGAATGATGTCAATCACTTGCACAAAATTGGGATGTGTCGCTATTCTGATCATTAATTCTTTGAGTTCCCCCATGACTTTGACCTGGGTTCAATCTAGTTCTATTACATGTTTATCACTCTTGAGAGGAACAAAATTTATTTTTTTTCAAATAAACAAGGGCATAACGTTGGAATATGCTCCTAAATATACCAAACAATTGTGGGGGTTCATGTTGAAGACTTCAAACGTCAAGAGGAATGGTGGGACAAAAGGTTTCCCTTATTATCTTTCGAGCATGTATTCACAGTTGGATTATTTACTGGATCTGTGGAAGCTAGATTTATTTTCTTCTCATTGCTTGTCGTAAGGTTTTCCACCAATCTCAAAGCCTGCAGCAGGAAATATTTTTGTTGAGGGATTCTACATATGTCCATCACTGATATATTAGCCTTCAACTTCTTCAAATATTCAACTACGTTGTACTCCATCTTGGGTGATTCTCGGGTATGGATGTAATAGGATTGTTACGAGGGGAAAAAGGTTCTTTCGTGTGATCGAGAGTTGACCTTTCACCTGACATTTGAGTGGTAGTAGGATACTTTGAGATAAGAGGACCTTTACTTCTTATTTTCACAACCGATACCTCTATGAGTGGTTCTTTAAACTCGAATAGGTCTTCGGAAGGCATGATCAGGTCAGGATCCCATATCAGCATGGTTGTATCTTCTGGTGGATCAATATCTTCCTGGTTAGCAACATTCATAACTGAACTGCTTGGTTGTTTGGTCAGGGAGACTTCATCTAGAAACTAATTGGCCATCAAATTCATGGCATGAACCCATGGAGGGTAGTCTCTTTCAGAGTGGTTTTCCTGGTGATAAGTACAGAAAGAATCAGATGCTACATTCCCTAGATCAATATTTAAGTTAGTTGGGGGAGGTTCAATTTCTTTGAATGGTGGGTTCCTTATAAAGAAAGTCTTATAGGGCCTTTGGCCTTGGTTTACCTCCCTTACATTTCTCTTCATGTCCATGATCTCGTTTGATAATTTCTTAACCATGCGTTGAAGATCTTCTATGTCTCCATTACCCTTATCGGGAATCTATTCTGCTTGTTTCTCTGATGGTCTAGTCAAAAAGAGTCCTCTCTCGGGAGTAGGTTGAACTTATTTCTTAACTAAAGAGACCTAGCCTTATTTACATTCTTTCATCTGGAATTCTATCTCTTTGGCTTCTTCAAAATTCTCAGCCAGGTTTTGATTGGTAGCCCTCTTCACGAACATGGAAATAGAAGTTGGGAGAGCGTTAGCATAAACTTCAATTTGTGGCTCCAGAGTTTCTTTATCTTTGAGATGAAACTTGATTAATATGGTCATGAATATTTTATTGAAATATTTGACCCTTTCCTTCGAACGCATTGTGGAGGCGAACAAATCGGCCATCAGAGCTCCCGTAGTAGTCTCCTTTGCAAATTTATCTAGAAAAACTTTCTGGAACTTCATCCAGCTAGTTATAGATCCTATCGGCAGATTAAAATACCACGTGGAAGCTGAATTCTCAAATGTATAGGGGAAAATATTTCATACTACATCTTCATGTTGGATGTTCATAAGTCTGATCGCTAGTATGAATTTCTTGATATGATCTTCAGGCAATCCTGAAGCCTCGGGGTCAAATTTAGGAAGTAACTTCTCCGGGTGTCAGGGAAGATTATGTACTCATCCTGGGATGGCCAAAGAATCTCTGGCCAACCAAGGTTGGTTGTTCTGAGGTGGGTTTCCCCTTTCTTAACCATGGTCATTTTTGTCTTCTATATCTTTGGACTTTGAGTTAAACCCCTCTTATTTCGAAAAATCATCTGGCTCAGAGACGTCGTTGGCTGGCGTTTCAAAGATCAGATTCAGAGGGTGTTCGATTTCAGTGATTGCAAAATCTATTAAGTCTTCTACAGTATGAACCAAAACCTAGTCAGGAGTATCGACCACTATTCTTCTTACTTGTTTTCTTCGATGAAGTATCAAAGATAAGGGTAACACACTGATCTGTCGGGCGTATTCTCTTGTGATTCTTCTAAATTGATTTAATTCCTTGTGAGGAAGAGTGTAAGGTATATCAAGGAACAATTTTTCTTCCTCGGGATGGGGTGAGTTACTCGTTTTAGGATTACTCAGCGTGTGTGGGTTGTTTTGGGAATGACTAGCCATGCATGTGGGCTGTTTTGAATCTATAGGTTGTTTGAAATACTATGTGAAATATGTATTAATCCATTCATTCACATGGCCCTCCTTCTAGCGCCAATTATGTTGATGGGTCCTATATCCATTTAACACAACAGTAGGAACCAAACCTGCCATCGAGGCCCAATTAGACTCTGTAGTGTTTAATAGTGGAATGGTTCTCTAGATCTTGTGATACAAACAATTTATCGATGGGCTTTACATTTTCTTGTGAAGTCTCCTCCTTCTGTTTGGAATTTCTCTTTTTGTATTTTCTCTTAGGTGGGACTGATATGAGATGTAATTCGGTATAAACCAACTTGGTAACAAACAGGATTAAGTTTTGACTACTGGGGAAGATGTTGATCTTGGGATAACCTGTTACGCAAGCATGCAGCCGGAAATTTTATACCACAGTCCTAGTACTAGTACATTAACCATGTGAGCATCCAATTACTATTTGAGGTACTAATTATCAAAAGGAAAACACATATGTGATAAAATAATGGCAAGAAAAATAATTCACCTACTCTAATCATCCATCACATAATAACACAATGATTCATCTTCATCATAAAGAAAAGAACTGTAAAACATTGCATCAGATAACTTAACAATAGATTCAATAGCTCTTACTCATTACAACATCCATTCATGAAACGAGATAGGAAATATTTCTTCTCCACGTCCAATAACACATGTAGTTGATGAAAATATAACTTGTCTCTGGTCTAGAAGGACTCCTCAATTAAAGGTAGCTCATAAATAGTTCTTAACAAACTAGAAAAAGAGAGTTTCTTGGAAAAACCATCGACCCTTAACTAATTGGTCAATGCTCTTATTTATAACATAAAAATCAACTGAAAATAACGGCTAAGTGTAGATAAGTAAAACAAAATTCACCATGTGGCGTTCTATTCTAACAATTTTATAACAATCAACTCAAGATATCACTTGAAAGGGTGACTTTTCTCATACTATGACCAACTGATGAAAAACTCCTCACAGGTTTGGGCGTATGGAAATCTGTGTTGTTCCATCGAAGCTGCGTAAATTCCTCTAATCTCCACTGCATGCACCAGATACTTCTCCAGAATGGTGTTTAACTTCTGTAGCACAACCCGAGCTCTGATCGAGTGTTCCATGAATTGTTTCACTTGTCTCGGCGCTGTGTCAGTCACCTTCGCTAGTTCTTTGTCCCATAATGAATCTTTCTTGGTGTGCGATTCGACTATGTCATGCAAGTCGAAGGATTCGTCGGGTATATATAACTTGGGTAGTTTGATATCCTTCATCACCTTGTTGATATTTGGACTTATCTTCTCTTGGATTCCTCAATGAATTTATAGAGCCAATGTTTATCAATAGTCAGAGGGATCTTTCTTGCAATCATAATTAAAATAATTTATAAATTGATTATAGAACAATACTCGACAAAATATATGAAAAAAATGTAAGCATGAAGAATCCATACTAATGCATACCTGTAAGTCTCACTAAGCCTGGTTGTTTGATACTTATGTGATCTCTGCAACCTTTTGAATTACCTGCACCATCTCTGTTAGAACCACCATTTTTATTTAGTTAGGGTGGGTTACATCTTCATACCATAGCATGAAAGATTAGGTACGAAAAACATGAGAGTCAAAGTCACACTAGTGGTCGATTGGACCTTGTGCTCGGGAAAGGATGTCAGAGCTGAATATGTGCCGAAAGTATGAGTAAGTTCGAAAAAATGTTGGATATTGTCATAAGGGAAGGAATTAAATACTTCAGGTAGAGGCAAGTTTCTCAAACATAAGTCACATCAACAAGTGCATCAACCATCATAAGATCATTATGGAGGCTGGGGAATTTAAAAGAAATCGAGATGATTGTACCACACATCCTCTGCAACTCATATTGACTACATCTCACAGGCCCCAGATCATACCCGTCGCACGGATGTGACATAGTAATTCTTTAAAACATCCCATCGCAAGGAATTCAGTGTTCTGTGGCACGTTTTGACTCACTGCCCCACTCCATTATAAATTATATATGTTTTGTATGTGTTTTACTTACCATCTGAATTTATGCACCATTGGTGACTCATCTCGTGAGTCCAAATAGATCAAATTATTTTCTTTGGGCCTTTGTTAAGTCATCCACGCATAAGGTAGATACACTTTTACACCATGGGAACTCCTAAAAATGTAATATGGGGCCTAAGAGGTAGCAGAAGCACCAGGATTGAGGCACAAAATTCTTGGGACTCGTTCTTATTTGCAGTGGGTGTTCTCGAGGCTTCAAAGGGAGATTCCTACCTTTGCACGGAAACGATGGTATCGCCCCATGCGGAGGTCGAAGTGGAATAAGTTACGTCGGAAGGGTACAAGTTGGAAGCCACACTTCCTCAAATACAGATACCATGGAGAAGAGGAAGGCCTAGGAATAATAAGGAAGCTGGAGGGGAAAACCAAATCCTGATTGAGTCATGAACATAATCAGCCACTGAGGAGTTCCTAATGCGCGCTATCCATCTAGAGCCTGTCGAAATCACAAGTTGAGGAAGAGGGAGATGAACGAGAAAGTCAAAATCCTTAGGTTCTAACGTTTGAGGACCTAATCAACAGTTGGAGCACGCACAAATTTCCATAGTTGAACTTTACCAGGAGAACAGAGAATTACAATGGAAGTTGGTGGCAAAGAACCTTGGGTGTCAGCACCGCAAGGTCGTGAAGGGAACACAACTTGCCTCAAGAGGTAGCTTTAGGAAGCACAAGATACGATCGTTCATCTACACAAATCGCAATGGGTGTCGGAAGAACAAAAAATGAAAACACCTCAGGGAGCGCGAAGCAGCTGGGGAGAAATTATGCGCAAAAAAGAGACATGATTGGCGAACTCTGTTTTGTATTCTCAAGCATGACGCATAATTTTGATAGTTTTCCCTTTTTCTTCTGAAACTTTTGATGTTCTCAATGTAACCAGGTTGGTTGGCCAATAGGTTTAGGTAGTTTCTATTGTATGTAGCTTAATCCTGATGGAAATCTAATATATAAAGTCTCAAAATTTTGATGAAAGGATTCTTGTCATAGTAGTTGAATGCATCATTTTTCCTCTTTGCGTGTGAATCTACTGTGTTCTTGTCCAAATTTCTTGTAAGTTAGCCCTGATTTTGTACTTAGTGTTGCTCTGAGTTGTTTCATATTTTTATTGATATCCTTTTGCAAAACCTCCGATGTCGATCAACTTCACCGTATGACGCCTAACATGGCACCATTGCCTTGGGATACATGGTACTGAAGACCGGGAACTCAACTCGTGGTTAATGGTCAGACTCGAAACTTTGTTCAATTCGAGCGCTCCATGCTTAACTTGGGACTACCGATGTCGAAAAAGTATCGGGGATGGGCCTTTGGAAATAAACCTAACACGTAGTTTCCTTGTACGTTATCATCCTCAAAATCTCTTGATGCTGAAAAATGTTTCGTAAGTCGGCGATCGATGATATCATTTCATTCTTCATTCAATGCTTACTCTTTTCACCTTTTACCGACACCAAAAGGGATTGATCGTCGGTGATATCCTTGAGTGATGCTTGTCACGGAAGAACAAATTTTGTTTTCCGACGCTGACAAAGATCGACCATCGGTGACCTTGGTTCTCTTGAGAGACTTTTCTTTCATCTCTAATTCTTTCTGATGCCGAATTTGTGAGTGTGTCAGGGAAAATTTTTAGCTGTCCATTCTTTTAATTAAAAGTTAGTCTTTTAAGTTACGAGTTTTTTCATGTTCAAGAAAACATTTAAGGAATTAACGAGAATAAAAATGATAATCAAAGGCAACATTTTCCATACTGAAGTAGAATCAAACAATGCAAAATATCAAGTGGTACTCAAAAAGTTAAATTTGGCATAGTCTTTTTAGGGTGTGTTGAGTGCTCAACATGTTGCTCACTCTATCAACCAACACAAACCACATCACAACATCCATACCAATAATGCCTTAAGCATTCACTACACAACAAGCAAGAGTATCCATCATGACAACAATGTAACCATACCAAAGTTTCTATGGCATATATGAGCCCATAGAATGCAGATCTAGAACCTACTTCAGTCTTCAAGAGATTATCATCAGCTCAACCACAAGTCTTCAAGACTTCATCCACTGTATGCACCCTATCCTCATTTAGTCCACGTATTTACATGCCCTGGCTCATTGCAGCCTGCGTATACCTCAGAAAATAGGGCTTATGAACTTCCAAGACTTTTTTCATCAAGATCTCTGACTTGTCGAAACTTTGATGCGTCCATGAGATCCTCCAAATCATCTCTCTCTCAAAATAGATCTTCAATACATGCTCAAGAGATACAAACAAGTGATATACAAATATAATCTTATAAAAGAGACCCTTTCCTCTTGTTGATGATTGAAAACGTCAATGTGTTTTCTCCCGCAAAGTGTTGCTAAAGCCTATTATTATATAATACTAAATAATGTTAGTAGGTGGGACCCTCTTGAACTTTTGAAGATGAGGTCTGTTCATTTTCAATGTTATGATGATGTGCTACAAGGGTTTTGTGGTT
>JZKD02S1903634.1:4500-21873 GCA_000966675.3 Picea glauca
GAGGCTAAAGATAGAACATTCAGAAGCATTGAAGAAAACCAGCCTAGCTGGCTTGACACATTAAAGGAAGAGATCAAAAACCTGAAATAAAATAACAAACCAAATCAAGTATATTTCAGGGAATCTTGTGATAATGTAGATGGGTGGAATTTAGTGGCAAGATCCCAAATATTTCAGTTTTCTATTTGTAATTGTTCCCTAGAAAGTAGGAGTTCAGTTTTGATAAGTTACTCCCTCTGTAACCGATGTCTATTTTTGGAATCTCTGAAAGGATGACGCATTTTTTTGGTCTCATATGTAATTTATCTATATATACTGTTAAAAAGATAAAAGAATGGTTTGACTGGCTGGAGAGGGGCCTTCCTTTGTAGCAAAGAAAATTTGTGATCTCTTATGAATTTAAATACAAGAAGAGAAGGTTTTCTTAGATAACTAAGATTCATCATGGTGTGGATGTTCAATATGTTTTCCTATATTTCATTTTCATGAATGTGTTTTGCTTCTAGTAATAAGCTTTAAATAAAAGAAGGAATTCATCTTGTTGGTGCTCCTTCTCACATTGATTATACTTGTTATGTGTTTATTGGTTTCTGGTTTAGAATTCACCCTTGATTGGTGCTCTATTTTTGGTAGTCAACCTTTATGTTACTTATTCTAAAGCTATACCAAGAGATTCATCCTCTGTTAGATGCATCTTGTCTTAGTGGTCTTTTGTCTCTTTCCAACTTCCATATCATATATCTTATTTGGCTGAACACAATGCCTATTTTTCCTTCGTTCCCTCAAGAATAAATAGCTTATTAAACTTCATGTGATTTTAGGAGTTGACCCCATTGCCCAATGACCCTATTCTCTTGTTTTTCCTACCAACCTTATAAAAAACCTGTCCTATTGTAGAATCTGACCTCTGTATGTCCATTTCCAAATATTTTTGTGTATTTTCGGTCTCTACATATTTGAGAGAGCCCTCTCTGGTTGGAAGGGTCAAAATCCAACCTAAATTTGGTTTGAAACAATTACCTATGTCGATTTTTTATCAACTGATGAAATTTACAGAGTGCTAATAGGATCCACAACGATACCTTCACTAGATATGATATGTCCCAAGTAATGAATCTTTGATTAGTAAAAAGAACATTTTGATAGCTTCCCATACAATGTTTTTTCTCGTAGACACTATAGTACTAATCTTAAATGTTTATCATGTTCTTCTTTCATCCGAGAATAAATCAGTATGTCATCAATAAATACTTGAACAAACTTTTCCAAGTATTCGTGGAACACCCCATTCATCAATCTCATGAATATCCCCAGGGCATTCGTCAGTCTGGATGGTAAAACTGTAAACTCATAGTGTCTAAATCTCATCTTAAATGCACTCTTAGGGATATCTTTCTCTTTAATTCGTAGCTAGAGATATCCTAATCTCAAGTAAATCTTTGAAAACATCATCCCTCCTTTCATATGATCAAACAAATCATCTATTCTTGGAAACAGAGACTGGTTCTTGATCATCTCTTTGTTTAATTGACGATAGTCAATACAAATTCTCCAGGATCCATCCTTCCTTCTTACAAAAATAACTGGCGCACCTCAAGGTAACACACTTGGACATATAAGTCCCAAGTCCAACAATTCCTTCAATTACATTTTCAACTCTTGTAACTCAAGCGTTGACATCTGATAAGGAGTTCTTTATGTCGGTTTAGTTCCAGGTTTCAAGTCGATTGTAAACTCCAACTCTCTTTCGAGCGGTAAACTTGGTAACTCTTCTGGGAACACGTCGACAAACTCTCGTACCACTAGAGGGTTTTCTAATCCTTCCACCTCACCCTTTTTATTTAGCGCTAAGATTTCATATAGATTGCATCCCTTGCATATACTCTTCTGTATATGTAGAGAAGAATTAAATCTCAAGGACACACCCTGGTTCTTTCCCACAATCACTCTACTCTATCCCAATTCATCCATCAAACTCAACCGTTTCGTTTTACAGTTGAGTGTCACATTAGATGATTCCATCCAGTTCATACCAATCACTATGTCATAAGATCCTAAGATCGTGACATATAGGTTCACCTTCATTAGAAAATCTATCAAGTTAATACTACAATCCATAACCTTTCCTCCAAACTTTTGTTTGGCACCTGAAGCCATTTCTACATATCTAAATTTGTCCTACTTGAATGCCTTTACCTTAATTATTTTTAGTGTTGCACTAGAGATAAATCTCTTTGTAGCACCTGGATTTATCAAAATACTAAAATTTTGGTCAATGATGATACTTGACATCTCGAGCACATTGGACTGGTGCTCGGCCTAGTGATTATTCACTGCTGCATGAATCTCGTGGGCCTTGCCCAAATATCCCACTGTAGTGGGTCATGTTAATTTTTCCTCTCTGGCCTTATCAACTAGATAGTCTCGCTCATAATGTGGATCTCCACATGTCCAACATTCGATCTTCGGTCAAGTACTCCTGGTCCCTGAAGTAGAAGTTGTTGGTCTAATAGTTTGTGACCCTGATCTATTCTACTAAATAGGCCTAAAAAAAATTGTTGCTGACGATGTTTTTGTTGTTGTGGTCCTCTATAAGGAGTCCTCTACTGAGGAGTCTTTCATCGTGGTGTCATGAACATAGGTCCTCTCGACATATCTCGATGCCCTGAAGTCTTCCTGGCTGGTGTCTGATACTACTGTGCTCCTGATGTCGTATGTCCAATCGGTCTAGAGGTAGTGTTTCCTTGACCCTCGCTACTCAGATCTTCCTCAACTATGATGGCCTTCTGGACTACATCATGCAACATCTGAGGCATTAAGATCCTTATCTTTGCACGAATGTTGAAGTTAAGGATGCACAACAAATTCTTGACCTTTAACTTCTTTGTGTTAAGATGTGGAGCATACCTAAGTAGATCCATGAATATGGACTCATAATATGACACCATATGACCACCTTGTTGTAAGGCATTGAACTCATTAAGTTGGCTCTCAATGAATTCCTCATACAATTACCTCTCCCAGAACCGTTCCTTGAACAACTCCCATGACACATCTTCAACATCAATGTTTAGTTGAGGTAGGAGTGCCTTCCACCATAGAAGAGAACTCCCTTTTAGTTGAAATACTGACATACAGACTTTTATGATGGATGTTTAATCACTAAGTGCGAAGCGCATCGCCATGTTCTCCAACCATGCCTCAGCGACTGAGCCATCCATAGCACCCATGAACTCAAGAAACTTCACCTTCTTGATTTCATTATGTATTCTACCACTCCCAGTTGGAGCACCCTGTGAACCCTCATTGGGTACAAACACTCTGCCCTCATCTCTATCTAGTTGGTTAATCAAGGCCTCTGACATCCTCTGAAAGGATCTAATCATACCTACCACATCTCCCAAAACAACTTGTTCTTGTTTAGTGATTTGTTGTTCGCCTTGTGGGTTAGACCCCTTTGTGATGGATGTTATCTAAGGTGTCACACCTCTTCCTCCAGCACCACGCCATCTACTTCCACAACACCCTCTAACCATCATCACCTGCATGGGAAAATTTCAAAATTTAATTAGTGATACAATTCAATCATTTATTTAATACAATGGAAGGCGTAATGGTCCAATGTCCCAGGGTTGAACCCACTCTGATACCATATGTAACGAACCCCCCTTTAGGACAACAAATAGTGAGTACAAAAGAGGTCAAAAAAAAAAATGAAAACAAATGTTATGACAAGTGACATGCATCACAACATATATTAATAACTACACAATCAATTTCATCACAATCAACTGAAGCAACATCACTATTATTCAATCAACCATATATCATAAAGATAACATAAGGAAGCTAGCCACCCAACCTATCCTTCATGGTTAGGACCTCCAAGACACATAAGCAACACTAAATCCAATATTCATCTGAATCATTTTGACCATTTAAGGTCTTAGGACTGGCGACTGTTCTGAGGAACAAGGAAGTATCTAGATCCCATTAATCCAATCATAAGTCAAAATTCAACTAGATTTATCAACCATATTTAACTATCAATTCTTCATGGTGCAATAGAATAAACTACTTTGCTTAATCAATATTTCAAGAAATATTAACTGCAAAGTTGAGTAAGAGAATAATACATAAGGATTAGTAAAAACCACAGGAGCATAATTACAATCTTTGTAACAAATAGAGATTTTCTCATCATCATTAGTATCTTGTCAATATTAGGTTCATTTAATGTCAAGTATCATTTATCAAGTGATTCAAACTTCTAAAATGAACAACCTCTAAGTAGATCAACTATGTATCTTAATAACATGATATATATTACTTAGAAATGAATAAAGAATTCAATACTAATTTACATACCCATTTATAAAATCTCATAAGAAGATTAAAATCTTTCTTAAGAAAGACATACAAATTCAATGCTAATTTATATATCCATTTATAGGGAACCATAAGAAGATCAAAATCGTGTTTAAGAAAAGGATAAAGATTCAATTTACTAATTTACAATCCAATTATAATACCCCATAAAAGATCAAAATCTTCTTAAACATTACTTTAATATTTCAATACTACTTTAAGTATCTTTTTAAAACTATAAGAAACCAATCATAATAAGAAAATAAATAAGAATTCAAGGTTCTTTGCATATTCATTTAAAAATAATTAAAGAAAGTCAAAACACATTAAGTAATGTATAAAGAGTTCACACCAACTTTCATGTCCATCTATAAAGACTATAAGAGATCACATCATAACAAATAATATGTAAGGATTTCAAGCTAATTTACTTATCCATATACTAGGAATTTAAGAAGATCATATATAAGCAATATAAAAATACTATATAAGAAATCTTACATATCCGTTATAAGGACTATAAGAGTATGTAATCTCTCCATGTTATAATCTTAAAGTAGACGATAAAATTTTGTGTATCTCAAGAACGTTTAAAGGTGGAATGATCTTCACAACAGGGCACCTTAGCAATAAGTTTAGACCACAAAATCCACATAGATCTCTTCAACACATTTCATTAAGATTCATCAATCAATTAAGGATCTGGACCTAGGGAACAAGATTAACGCACAACTCTCCCAACCAATAGGGTTCCATAATCTATTCCAACCCTTAATCCAACGCGCGACAAAATATGACACCTGTTCCAGACCTTAATCTGGTGCACAACATAGTTCGACATTCATTCCGGGCCTTAATATGGAATAGAGAATGGTATGATACTCATTCTAAACCTTAATATGACACAAAACACAGTCCAACACTTGTTCTAGACCTTAATCCAAGACACAAAGTCTGGCACTCATTCCAGACCTTAATCCGACATTTAAATTTTTGAATCATTGATTTAATTTCAACATGAAGTGAAATAAATATTTCTCTAATTGTCAAGCCCTAAAGGAAATATACAGTATATTAAAACAGAGGTTGCTAATGATGTAGTAGCAAACATGTAATTCAGCAAATGGTACATCAAAAATCAAAGGGGTAGGAGAATGGACATAAAAATCTAGGGTAGCAAACAACAACCACTACACAGAACTACAGTTTCCAAGTGATACAGGGATTCAAAAATTAAAACTCCAAAAATATAACGAACCTCAAATTTTTGGAAAGAAATATAATTTCTATCACGATCGTGACAAAATTTGTAATTTTCGAGTATATAAAAACAAAAGAAGCAACAAATGCTCAAGTTGTAAATTTTGGGTTGTTCAAACTTTTGGCAACAGTCACACAGAGTGGTAAATTTCCAAGTCATAAGCCATTTTTCAAGCATGGAATCGATAGTTAAGGGCAAGTCAAATGCAAATTAAGTCGTGCAAGAGAGTCAACTCTACACACACTAGTCAGCACCGAAGATCGATACACAAGGCACTAAGGGAAGATCCATGAATCAAGAGTTTGTACATTACCAAAGCTACATGAAATTTAAATTCATGTCTGAAATTCAATTTTCCAAATCCATACGGAAAAGGGAATTCGGATCAGTAAATCAATTAACAGCAAACCAAACTGATTTAGATCGTAACTCAAGTCTAAATTTTTGAACCACAACGAATTCCAATTCCGGAAAAATCATCCATTTAAACAATGAATGTAAGAACCACAATTTCATTTTGGGTAGTTGGTTTATTAAGGAAATAGAAATTTAAATTTTTGGCATGCAAAACAATGGCAGTGACAAGAAGAAATTGCATTATGGGTATAGATATATCAATTTGCGGCAACAAATAGAAATCCCATGAATTGGTAAATGGAAAGACAACAAATAAAGAAATTTCAATATATTTAGGTTTGAATTTAAATGGAAACCATGCTAGAAATGTCCTTCTATATTACACAAAACCATAAAGGAAACTTGTCAAAACAAATATAATAAATAAAACAAAGTTTAAGAAAAATTTCTAAAAACTATATATACAATTTCAAACCTATTACAATTGCAAATCTCAAAAGAATATTGTAACCGACGAAGATGGACTTCAAGATGTTCTTTGGAAACCGGCGTTTCTTCCTTCCTCCCGCTTTCTAATTATGGAGACTTCACCAGTACATCCCAGCCAACGCTAGTGGTACTCTTCTTCCCCCTTATCCCCCCAAGCCACAAAGGGGCCAAGCAAAAAAACCAGAAATACTATAGCTCCAAGTTTTCCTTGCAAGGAAGAGCTACCACTCTATCCTCAAACTTGTTCTCCCAACTCTCACAAATAAAACATAGTCCCAAAATGATTTTGTTAGCATAACGTTACCAATAACAAGTCTGATCCTTTACCCATCTACACCATTGTTTTTATAGGAATTTCCTTACTGACACATGTCCACATGCACAATTAATTAACTTTTTAATTAAATAAATTAGGATTATTCACCCTCACACTTGTCACACTCTCCCCAAGTTGCACAAGTAATTACAAGTTTTATTTTAATTAAAAAGTCAAATTCCCTCACATCCTCCCATGCATTCTTATTTTGCCTCTTAGTTGTCTCTTTATTCCCTAGATTCTCATTTAATGAGTGTCTCCTAACTAGATCTTAGTTAGAGTTTGATTAGGAGTCTTCTTCTAGTTAGACTAGTGGTAGCTAGACTCTAGATACCATCCTATGTGTACACCTACTCTATCATATTTTATTTATTTCTTATTTTAAATTCCTTTTTATTAATTCCATGCCCACATGTGCATTATATCTCATATTTTAGATTTTCTCACTATTTTATTTCTTAATTTGATTTATCTTATTTCTTTTAATTTAATTAATAAATTTAATTTACTCCCCTAACTAAACTTAGACTTAGGATTAGTCTTTGAATTAGGCTTTGACTTTTATTGGGATTTATAATTAATGTATTCACTCTTTAATTAATTATTTAAATCCAGCAAGGTCTAAAGATTTCAATGTTTTCTATGCCACCTAGATTTATTGACTCGATTTATTTTTTATTACGTAACATGCCCTTCAAGATGCACCTTTGTGCTCCAAGGGTGCCACTCACCTTTGACTAGTTTTGGTAATTTGTCTAACCCTTGGAGTCAACACTCCACTCGGTTGAGCTTGTGAGAGACTAAGGGCTTCTAAGGAATATGGATGTTGCCTTATTGCACACTTCTTATAAATTTTCATGAACAATTGTCTCAGTCTGCCCTCATCAAATTGTGGACCTCTCAAACTAGGTAACCATTAACCTACAATTCGAGCCACGGTGGGAGTGCTAGCAGGCCGTGACAGGGACTCTGCCACACCTGTCCCTCAATGTCTGGTTTTTTTTGCATGGCCCCTTTACTCCTTATGTGAGTCATATTAGCAAGCATCGTCAACCTGCATCCATTGACAAAACATTGTCACTGATCCATATACATAATCATACAAAGTAAATCATATGTCACATATGCATAAAAATAAATACTAAAAAAACACAATCCACTCCCTGACTCAATCTAGAGTCCAAGGAGGTCCATTGACGCCATCATCTTCCATAATTTGTCACATGTCCTGCACACTCAGGTAAACTTGTCAATGGAATATTTCAATACATATATATCGAAAACAATAAGTCACACCATATCATCATCATCATCACGTATAATCCATAATCGAAACAAAATCACCATGTACCATAACTAGATCACTTGCATGAAAGTGTCCTCAAGGAATAAGTCGATAAAATGCGCTCAGTAGAGTGGAATGTTACAATTTTGACATATACCTTCTCAAAACTCCCACGACATGTGCAATGCCCAGTCTAGTAAAGATCATTTCATACATCAAACTTCCAACTGCACTTCCATACAAAACATGGGACATGTCCTCTTCTTCTTCCTATGTCTTGGGACACTGATTTACATACAACTTTACACATGTAAGAATAAGAACCTTGATCAGTTTACTTCCATGCATATTAAACCTCTGCAATATCGTCTCAACATATTTTCTCTAATTCAACTAGAGTTTCTTGTTTGCACGATCTCTTTTAATCTCCATTCCCAGAATCAAGTTAGCAACACTGAGATCCTCCATGTCAAATTTGCAGGATAGCTCTAATTTCACCTCCTTGATAACATCCATGTTATTTTCTACCAACAACATGTCATCAACATACAACACTACATAAATGAAGTGATTACCATCCTGCTTGGAATATACACAGTGATCATTCATGNGAGGCTAAAGATAGAACATTCAGAAGCATTGAAGAAAACCAGCCTAGCTGGCTTGACACATTAAAGGAAGAGATCAAAAACCTGAAATAAAATAACAAACCAAATCAAGTATATTTCAGGGAATCTTGTGATAATGTAGATGGGTGGAATTTAGTGGCAAGATCCCAAATATTTCAGTTTTCTATTTGTAATTGTTCCCTAGAAAGTAGGAGTTCAGTTTTGATAAGTTACTCCCTCTGTAACCGATGTCTATTTTTGGAATCTCTGAAAGGATGACGCATTTTTTTGGTCTCATATGTAATTTATCTATATATACTGTTAAAAAGATAAAAGAATGGTTTGACTGGCTGGAGAGGGGCCTTCCTTTGTAGCAAAGAAAATTTGTGATCTCTTATGAATTTAAATACAAGAAGAGAAGGTTTTCTTAGATAACTAAGATTCATCATGGTGTGGATGTTCAATATGTTTTCCTATATTTCATTTTCATGAATGTGTTTTGCTTCTAGTAATAAGCTTTAAATAAAAGAAGGAATTCATCTTGTTGGTGCTCCTTCTCACATTGATTATACTTGTTATGTGTTTATTGGTTTCTGGTTTAGAATTCACCCTTGATTGGTGCTCTATTTTTGGTAGTCAACCTTTATGTTACTTATTCTAAAGCTATACCAAGAGATTCATCCTCTGTTAGATGCATCTTGTCTTAGTGGTCTTTTGTCTCTTTCCAACTTCCATATCATATATCTTATTTGGCTGAACACAATGCCTATTTTTCCTTCGTTCCCTCAAGAATAAATAGCTTATTAAACTTCATGTGATTTTAGGAGTTGACCCCATTGCCCAATGACCCTATTCTCTTGTTTTTCCTACCAACCTTATAAAAAACCTGTCCTATTGTAGAATCTGACCTCTGTATGTCCATTTCCAAATATTTTTGTGTATTTTCGGTCTCTACATATTTGAGAGAGCCCTCTCTGGTTGGAAGGGTCAAAATCCAACCTAAATTTGGTTTGAAACAATTACCTATGTCGATTTTTTATCAACTGATGAAATTTACAGAGTGCTAATAGGATCCACAACGATACCTTCACTAGATATGATATGTCCCAAGTAATGAATCTTTGATTAGTAAAAAGAACATTTTGATAGCTTCCCATACAATGTTTTTTCTCGTAGACACTATAGTACTAATCTTAAATGTTTATCATGTTCTTCTTTCATCCGAGAATAAATCAGTATGTCATCAATAAATACTTGAACAAACTTTTCCAAGTATTCGTGGAACACCCCATTCATCAATCTCATGAATATCCCCAGGGCATTCGTCAGTCTGGATGGTAAAACTGTAAACTCATAGTGTCTAAATCTCATCTTAAATGCACTCTTAGGGATATCTTTCTCTTTAATTCGTAGCTAGAGATATCCTAATCTCAAGTAAATCTTTGAAAACATCATCCCTCCTTTCATATGATCAAACAAATCATCTATTCTTGGAAACAGAGACTGGTTCTTGATCATCTCTTTGTTTAATTGACGATAGTCAATACAAATTCTCCAGGATCCATCCTTCCTTCTTACAAAAATAACTGGCGCACCTCAAGGTAACACACTTGGACATATAAGTCCCAAGTCCAACAATTCCTTCAATTACATTTTCAACTCTTGTAACTCAAGCGTTGACATCTGATAAGGAGTTCTTTATGTCGGTTTAGTTCCAGGTTTCAAGTCGATTGTAAACTCCAACTCTCTTTCGAGCGGTAAACTTGGTAACTCTTCTGGGAACACGTCGACAAACTCTCGTACCACTAGAGGGTTTTCTAATCCTTCCACCTCACCCTTTTTATTTAGCGCTAAGATTTCATATAGATTGCATCCCTTGCATATACTCTTCTGTATATGTAGAGAAGAATTAAATCTCAAGGACACACCCTGGTTCTTTCCCACAATCACTCTACTCTATCCCAATTCATCCATCAAACTCAACCGTTTCGTTTTACAGTTGAGTGTCACATTAGATGATTCCATCCAGTTCATACCAATCACTATGTCATAAGATCCTAAGATCGTGACATATAGGTTCACCTTCATTAGAAAATCTATCAAGTTAATACTACAATCCATAACCTTTCCTCCAAACTTTTGTTTGGCACCTGAAGCCATTTCTACATATCTAAATTTGTCCTACTTGAATGCCTTTACCTTAATTATTTTTAGTGTTGCACTAGAGATAAATCTCTTTGTAGCACCTGGATTTATCAAAATACTAAAATTTTGGTCAATGATGATACTTGACATCTCGAGCACATTGGACTGGTGCTCGGCCTAGTGATTATTCACTGCTGCATGAATCTCGTGGGCCTTGCCCAAATATCCCACTGTAGTGGGTCATGTTAATTTTTCCTCTCTGGCCTTATCAACTAGATAGTCTCGCTCATAATGTGGATCTCCACATGTCCAACATTCGATCTTCGGTCAAGTACTCCTGGTCCCTGAAGTAGAAGTTGTTGGTCTAATAGTTTGTGACCCTGATCTATTCTACTAAATAGGCCTAAAAAAAATTGTTGCTGACGATGTTTTTGTTGTTGTGGTCCTCTATAAGGAGTCCTCTACTGAGGAGTCTTTCATCATGGTGTCATGAACATAGGTCCTCTCGACATATCTCGATACCCTGAAGTCTTCCTGGCTGGTGTCTGATACTACTGTTCTCCTGATGTCGTATGTCCAATCGGTCTAGAGGGAGTGTTTCCTTGACCCTCGCTACTCAGATCTTCCTCAACTATGATGGCCTTCTGGACTACATCATGCAACATCTGAGGCATTAGAATCCTTATCTTTGCAAGAATGTTGAAGTTAAGGATGCACAACAAATTCTTGACCTTTAACTTCTTTGTGTTAAGATGTGGAGCATACGTAAGTAGATCCATGAATATGGAATCATAATATGACACCATATGACCACCTTGTTGTAAGGCATTGAACTCATTAAGTTGGCTCTCAATGAATTCCTCATACAATTACCTCTCCCAGAACCATTCCTTGAACAACTCCCATGACACATCTTCAACATCAATGTTTAGTTGAGGTAGGAGTGCCTTCCACCATAGAAGAGAACTCCCTTTTAGTTGAAATACTAACATACAGAATTTTATGATGGATGTTTAATCACGAAGTGCGAAGCGCATCGCCATGTTCTCCAACCATGCCTCAGCGACTGAGCCATCCATAGCACCCATGAACTCAAGAAACTTCACCTTCTTGATTTCGTTATGTATTCTACCACTCCCAGTTGGAGCACCCTGTGAACCCTCATTGGGTACAAACACTCTACCCTCATCTCTATCTAGTTGGTTAATCAAGGCCTCTGACATCCTCTGAAAGGATCTAATCATACCTACCACATCTCCCAAAACAACTTGTTCCCGTTTAGTGATTTTTTGTTCACCTTGTGGGTTAGACCCCTTTGTGATGGATGTTATCTAAGGTGTCATACCTCTTCCTCCAGCACCACACCATCTACTTCCACAACACCCTCTAACCATGATCACCTGCATGGGAAAATTTCAAAATTTAATTAGTGATACAATTCAATCATTTATTTAACACAATGGAAGGCGTAATGGTCCAATGTCCCAGGGTTGAACCCACTCTGATACCATATGTAACGAACCCCCCTTTAGGACAACAAATAGTGAGTACAAAAGAGGTCAAAAAAAAAAATGAAAACAAATGTTATGACAAGTGACATGCATCACAACATATATTAATAACTACACAATCAATTTCATCACAATCAACTGAAGCAACATCACTATTATTCAATCAACCATATATCATAAAGATAACATAAGGAAGCTAGCCACCCAACCTATCCTTCATGGTTAGGACCTCCAAGACACATAAGCAACACTAAATCCAATATTCATCTGAATCATTTTGACCATTTAAGGTCTTAGGACTGGCGACTGTTCTGAGGAACAAGGAAGTATCTAGATCCCATTAATCCAATCATAAGTCAAAATTCAACTAGATTTATCAACCATATTTAACTATCAATTCTTCATGGTGCAATAGAATAAACTACTTTGCTTAATCAATATTTCAAGAAATATTAACTGCAAAGTTGAGTAAGAGAATAATACATAAGGATTAGTAAAAACCACAGGAGCATAATTACAATCTTTGTAACAAATAGAGATTTTCTCATCATCATTAGTATCTTGTCAATATTAGGTTCATTTAATGTCAAGTATCATTTATCAAGTGATTCAAACTTCTAAAATGAACAACCTCTAAGTAGATCAACTATGTATCTTAATAACATGATATATATTACTTAGAAATGAATAAAGAATTCAATACTAATTTACATACCCATTTATAAAATCTCATAAGAAGATTAAAATCTTTCTTAAGAAAGACATACAAATTCAATGCTAATTTATATATCCATTTATAGGGAACCATAAGAAGATCAAAATCGTGTTTAAGAAAAGGATAAAGATTCAATTTACTAATTTACAATCCAATTATAATACCCCATAAAAGATCAAAATCTTCTTAAACATTACTTTAATATTTCAATACTACTTTAAGTATCTTTTTAAAACTATAAGAAACCAATCATAATAAGAAAATAAATAAGAATTCAAGGTTCTTTGCATATTCATTTAAAAATAATTAAAGAAAGTCAAAACACATTAAGTAATGTATAAAGAGTTCACACCAACTTTCATGTCCATCTATAAAGACTATAAGAGATCACATCATAACAAATAATATGTAAGGATTTCAAGCTAATTTACTTATCCATATACTAGGAATTTAAGAAGATCATATATAAGCAATATAAAAATACTATATAAGAAATCTTACATATCCGTTATAAGGACTATAAGAGTATGTAATCTCTCCATGTTATAATCTTAAAGTAGACGATAAAATTTTGTGTATCTCAAGAACGTTTAAAGGTGGAATGATCTTCACAACAGGGCACCTTAGCAATAAGTTTAGACCACAAAATCCACATAGATCTCTTCAACACATTTCATTAAGATTCATCAATCAATTAAGGATCTGGACCTAGGGAACAAGATTAACGCACAACTCTCCCAACCAATAGGGTTCCATAATCTATTCCAACCCTTAATCCAACGCGCGACAAAATATGACACCTGTTCCAGACCTTAATCTGGTGCACAACATAGTTCGACATTCATTCCGGGCCTTAATATGGAATAGAGAATGGTATGATACTCATTCTAAACCTTAATATGACACAAAACACAGTCCAACACTTGTTCTAGACCTTAATCCAAGACACAAAGTCTGGCACTCATTCCAGACCTTAATCCGACATTTAAATTTTTGAATCATTGATTTAATTTCAACATGAAGTGAAATAAATATTTCTCTAATTGTCAAGCCCTAAAGGAAATATACAGTATATTAAAACAGAGGTTGCTAATGATGTAGTAGCAAACATGTAATTCAGCAAATGGTACATCAAAAATCAAAGGGGTAGGAGAATGGACATAAAAATCTAGGGTAGCAAACAACAACCACTACACAGAACTACAGTTTCCAAGTGATACAGGGATTCAAAAATTAAAACTCCAAAAATATAACGAACCTCAAATTTTTGGAAAGAAATATAATTTCTATCACGATCGTGACAAAATTTGTAATTTTCGAGTATATAAAAACAAAAGAAGCAACAAATGCTCAAGTTGTAAATTTTGGGTTGTTCAAACTTTTGGCAACAGTCACACAGAGTGGTAAATTTCCAAGTCATAAGCCATTTTTCAAGCATGGAATCGATAGTTAAGGGCAAGTCAAATGCAAATTAAGTCGTGCAAGAGAGTCAACTCTACACACACTAGTCAGCACCGAAGATCGATACACAAGGCACTAAGGGAAGATCCATGAATCAAGAGTTTGTACATTACCAAAGCTACATGAAATTTAAATTCATGTCTGAAATTCAATTTTCCAAATCCATACGGAAAAGGGAATTCGGATCAGTAAATCAATTAACAGCAAACCAAACTGATTTAGATCGTAACTCAAGTCTAAATTTTTGAACCACAACGAATTCCAATTCCGGAAAAATCATCCATTTAAACAATGAATGTAAGAACCACAATTTCATTTTGGGTAGTTGGTTTATTAAGGAAATAGAAATTTAAATTTTTGGCATGCAAAACAATGGCAGTGACAAGAAGAAATTGCATTATGGGTATAGATATATCAATTTGCGGCAACAAATAGAAATCCCATGAATTGGTAAATGGAAAGACAACAAATAAAGAAATTTCAATATATTTAGGTTTGAATTTAAATGGAAACCATGCTAGAAATGTCCTTCTATATTACACAAAACCATAAAGGAAACTTGTCAAAACAAATATAATAAATAAAACAAAGTTTAAGAAAAATTTCTAAAAACTATATATACAATTTCAAACCTATTACAATTGCAAATCTCAAAAGAATATTGTAACCGACGAAGATGGACTTCAAGATGTTCTTTGGAAACCGGCGTTTCTTCCTTCCTCCCGCTTTCTAATTATGGAGACTTCACCAGTACATCCCAGCCAACGCTAGTGGTACTCTTCTTCCCCCTTATCCCCCCAAGCCACAAAGGGGCCAAGCAAAAAAACCAGAAATACTATAGCTCCAAGTTTTCCTTGCAAGGAAGAGCTACCACTCTATCCTCAAACTTGTTCTCCCAACTCTCACAAATAAAACATAGTCCCAAAATGATTTTGTTAGCATAACGTTACCAATAACAAGTCTGATCCTTTACCCATCTACACCATTGTTTTTATAGGAATTTCCTTACTGACACATGTCCACATGCACAATTAATTAACTTTTTAATTAAATAAATTAGGATTATTCACCCTCACACTTGTCACACTCTCCCCAAGTTGCACAAGTAATTACAAGTTTTATTTTAATTAAAAAGTCAAATTCCCTCACATCCTCCCATGCATTCTTATTTTGCCTCTTAGTTGTCTCTTTATTCCCTAGATTCTCATTTAATGAGTGTCTCCTAACTAGATCTTAGTTAGAGTTTGATTAGGAGTCTTCTTCTAGTTAGACTAGTGGTAGCTAGACTCTAGATACCATCCTATGTGTACACCTACTCTATCATATTTTATTTATTTCTTATTTTAAATTCCTTTTTATTAATTCCATGCCCACATGTGCATTATATCTCATATTTTAGATTTTCTCACTATTTTATTTCTTAATTTGATTTATCTTATTTCTTTTAATTTAATTAATAAATTTAATTTACTCCCCTAACTAAACTTAGACTTAGGATTAGTCTTTGAATTAGGCTTTGACTTTTATTGGGATTTATAATTAATGTATTCACTCTTTAATTAATTATTTAAATCCAGCAAGGTCTAAAGATTTCAATGTTTTCTATGCCACCTAGATTTATTGACTCGATTTATTTTTTATTACGTAACATGCCCTTCAAGATGCACCTTTGTGCTCCAAGGGTGCCACTCACCTTTGACTAGTTTTGGTAATTTGTCTAACCCTTGGAGTCAACACTCCACTCGGTTGAGCTTGTGAGAGACTAAGGGCTTCTAAGGAATATGGATGTTGCCTTATTGCACACTTCTTATAAATTTTCATGAACAATTGTCTCAGTCTGCCCTCATCAAATTGTGGACCTCTCAAACTAGGTAACCATTAACCTACAATTCGAGCCACGGTGGGAGTGCTAGCAGGCCGTGACAGGGACTCTGCCACACCTGTCCCTCAATGTCTGGTTTTTTTTGCATGGCCCCTTTACTCCTTATGTGAGTCATATTAGCAAGCATCGTCAACCTGCATCCATTGACAAAACATTGTCACTGATCCATATACATAATCATACAAAGTAAATCATATGTCACATATGCATAAAAATAAATACTAAAAAAACACAATCCACTCCCTGACTCAATCTAGAGTCCAAGGAGGTCCATTGACGCCATCATCTTCCATAATTTGTCACATGTCCTGCACACTCAGGTAAACTTGTCAATGGAATATTTCAATACATATATATCGAAAACAATAAGTCACACCATATCATCATCATCATCACGTATAATCCATAATCGAAACAAAATCACCATGTACCATAACTAGATCACTTGCATGAAAGTGTCCTCAAGGAATAAGTCGATAAAATGCGCTCAGTAGAGTGGAATGTTACAATTTTGACATATACCTTCTCAAAACTCCCACGACATGTGCAATGCCCAGTCTAGTAAAGATCATTTCATACATCAAACTTCCAACTGCACTTCCATACAAAACATGGGACATGTCCTCTTCTTCTTCCTATGTCTTGGGACACTGATTTACATACAACTTTACACATGTAAGAATAAGAACCTTGATCAGTTTACTTCCATGCATATTAAACCTCTGCAATATCGTCTCAACATATTTTCTCTAATTCAACTAGAGTTTCTTGTTTGCACGATCTCTTTTAATCTCCATTCCCAGAATCAAGTTAGCAACACTGAGATCCTCCATGTCAAATTTGCAGGATAGCTCTAATTTCACCTCCTTGATAACATCCATGTTATTTTCTACCAACAACATGTCATCAACATACAACACTACATAAATGAAGTGATTACCATCCTGCTTGGAATATACACAGTGATCATTCATG
>JZKD02S1903634.1:46627-65905 GCA_000966675.3 Picea glauca
TGCAATCGTCGATCAGAAGGAGGGACAAGGATCGTTAATCCTCGCGCGTTGAGTTCGTCAATTCGGAGCTCGAGAATGTAAGATTTGGCTATCGTGGAAAGAGCTGAAGCCCAAATCACTTTGTGTGATTGAGCCCCGGGTCACAATCCGAGGTCATGTGATAGAAAGGGATAAGCACGGAGAGGTGAGTTCCATCGACAACTTTCTTCAAAGGGCCAAGAAGAGAGTCGTGAGACAGAGAGGACCTGCACTTTGGAGGAAGAAAGACCTGTGGTAGAGTTGTTTGAGTTCCAACAGGGAGCCCAAGAGTCAATATGACTCAGGTGTTAAGAACAATACTAGAATAGGAGGTTGCACAGTGTTGAAGGAGAAGAGAAGGGGGGTGGGGTTCCTGCATTAGGTGGTATCAGAGCGCAGAATTGATTTCTGTAGGGAAGAGAGACATTGTGTGATACCCTGTGGAGACTATTGCAAGGTGTGTAGTAGATGGTAAACAACCAGGTGGGCTGTAGGTGAAGAAATATGGTCGTTCGAATTAATGAGAGAAGTTAAGGAGAAGTCTTCCTGCAAAAAAGAAAAGTGGAGGTAGAAAAGGAGATCATTGAAATCTGAACCAAAATGGATATGCTAGCATTCAAGATGCAACAGGAGGTAAAGGTGCATTGGAGGTATGAGTGGCCTTTGAAAAGGACAACTAAGTTTCATGTTCAAAAGTTGTTGGCATGAAGGCAACAACAGGTGTTGAAGAGGTGGTTGAGATATCTCAAAAACCCCAATTGTGAGGGAAAGATATCTGGTAGGAGTCTCATAGGTTTCCAAGTGGCCAATGCGAAGAGGCTAGTTGATCTCTTAAACTGCCAAGAGGGAAGAGGACACATCCCAAATTTCCAAGTGGTAAAGAGAGAAAAAATGAGCTCAAATGAGAGTTCACGTCGGCAGGGGGTGTTGACATATGGATAGGAGGAAGAAGGGTGTTGACATGGGAAGGAGGAGACATACCAGTATGAGTTGCGGCTAGAGGAATCTGGGATAGAACCAACCGAAGAACTAACAGAAGTTAGTCTGTCAGAGGAAATAGTTGAACAACACTTCAGTGGCAAGACTACAGAATTGGAGTCTGTAGTGAAGTGTTCGGTCAATGTCACAAGGGATGAAAGAAAAATGGGAGATTAGGATGACCTAACCATGGAGTGACATGAATATTTGTAGCCGAGCAGACTGCACAAGACGAACCATCCAATGGAGCATCTAGAAGAAGCCATAGAGGAGATAAGGAGGTTGATGTTGAGGTCAACAGAAGAAGTGGTCAACAAGGATAAGCTGGATATAAATGAACCTGCACAAGCGGTAGGGAAGATGTGGAAGCAGCAGTAGCAGGAGAAAAACAGAGAATCAGGACAGCTCCAGGAGAAAGTTTGGGATCCAGGAGGATTTGAACAGAGCTAGGAAGCTCATGAGAAAGAGCTCATGAATTTTCGTATCCATGGAGTATGATGTAGGAGCATCACTCTACCTCATCATGTGCCAATGATTAGCATGAGTTGTGCACATTCAAATAAAGGAGAGGAGTTTCCCTCTCATTTTTCCTTCGAAAATATGAAGCGTGATCAAGGAAATTAATGATGACAGGTTGGAAGAGACAAAATTGTGCCTTCACACAAGATGGATATAAGGTCTCCATTAAGTGGATGATGGTAGGAGGGACCTACATCCGATTTGGATCAGATTTCCATCATTGTAATCTTCCCATTAGGCAGGAATTTTGAATGGTGATTAGACACCACGATCTTAGTTGGAGGGAATCTCGTTGAGCCCCTCTTGTATAAACTCTTGTATCGTTTCCAATAGAGCAGGTATGTAGGAGATAGGGATTTTGTTGGCACAGGGGTAGAACCAGGGTTCAACACTTATCAGTGCACCAACAAAACCCGGACTACCAACCATTTCGGCAACACCTGCGAAGCAGGTGAGGTCTCACCCAAGGTAGAAGCAGGGGGGGTTACATGACGCAGGTGTCTGTAACCAATATGGGACATAGATTTGTGATAATAACACTTTGCATGGTATTATGTTAATGCTTAAGAAGTGATACACATTATTTCATTAACCTTATTAACATTGCAGAATGCACCCAAGAATAGATCTAGTGCAGTAACAACAAAGATTAAGTACTTCAACCACTTATCACATAACACTCTGAATCAGATCTAGCATTCTAACATAAGAAATGCATTTAAGAAAAACATACATATCCATTAAAAATCTAATCTAATCACTAATAAAAACATAACAAATATAAAATTGCACAAAGAAAACCATAAGACACCAGATGTACATGGTTCACCCCAATGTGGGGCTACGTCCACCAACCACTTCACCTTCTTTATTATGTTCTCTAATATTACATTCATTCACTCATGTGGAATAAGCCACAGAGTCAAGCTTCGTATAGGATAGGAGATCTGCGCATTGAGTGCTAGATCCTCCTTCCAAAACTATGTCAGGGCACAAAGCCAAGCCTCTACTGAGAACAAAGCCTTAACACACATACATTCCTTGGCACAAAGTCGTTCAAACCACTTTCACTTAGCTCCAAAACTTCTCAAAAGATTCTACTTCTACCACACATTCTTCTTTATTTATACTTTTGTGAACCCTTACAATAAGGCATAATCATGGGTAAACCCCATGGGTCGACATCCCATAAAACATATTAAAAAAACCCTATAGGACCCCTTACTGGGTCCACATGGCCCGCAAAAATGGGTGAGATCCGTGATCTCAGCTCCGCCTAGGTACTCCTTCTTTGAACAATGTGTTAAAGTCCAAAAGTGGTCCAAATATGACCAAGGTTTCCTCAAAACTTGGTTGAGGGCCAACAGGTGCCCAACACTCACCTGTGACTCATCCCGAGTCACTTTGGTCTAGAAAATGCTACTTCAAAGGCCTCGAGCTTAACTCGGGTTGCTTCGACTTGTTTCTTCACTTGAGACTCCTTCTCAGTGAGCTCCTAGATCGTCTGCTTTGTAATAGTCCCTTCCAAGAGTTGTTCTACTAATGCGACCACTTGGTCCAATTGCGATCCCTATCCATCAATCTCTTCAAACACCTTGTAGGATTCATCCTGCATAGGTTGCAGCTTCTGTGTGACTTCCATTACCTTCCTCTGGAGGGCAGTGATCTTCTATTGTATTGCGCGCTACTCCTGGGATCTCTTCATTCTTTCAACTATGGTGAGTATCTTCAGCTATGCCTGCATAGAAAATTCATGTTGTTGCACCTCCTATAATTGTGCTTCCATCTTTCTTAGCTCTTTCTCGTCGGTGAGGCGTTCATATGTCTGTGTGCTTCTATATCTCAGTTGTTTAGACTTCGAGGCAAGGGATATTATCCTTAGTACTGTGTTCTTAGCAGTCTCCTCCCTCTGGTCATGCACCTCCTGTGGGGTGCTCAGTACTGCTTGGGCCTCCAATTCTATTATCCTGGCTTGAAGCTACTAGAGGGTCTCAACGAGATTCACTACTTGAGCCTCAATCGACTCTTACTCCTCTTGTACCAACCCTAGTACATAATGACATGCTTTACTAACTACTTCTTTGACTATGGCTTATTCTATGATCAGCTACTCCTTTTCTCTCTATAGGTGGGCTTCTCCGGCTCTCTTTTCTTCCTGAAGCATCACCTGAAACTCTTCTCTCTCACTTTCATATGCCACTACACTGTACTGTGATACTCATAATTGTTCTAGGAATTCATATTTTTACTTTTTGAAGGTTTTTGTAGACTTCTCCTTCTCTTAATAGACTTTCTGGAATTGGGCTTCTGTTGCATCCACCAATCTTCTCAATTGGGCTGGTTCATCCCCTAATTCTGCAGTCTGTTACAAGGAAGGAGCAATAGGTACTGCACGGACCAAACGAACAACTTGTTGTACTTCCTTCAATTCCTTCTTGATCCCTCCATATATTTCTTCCTTCTTCTCTCCATATCTCTCCAAGATGTCCTCAGAAACATCCTCCATAGCTCTACGGACCATACTGATATCGTCCTCCATGAGTGTGGCCTCCAATTGGGGCTTATTAGCGCACTTCTTCTTCCTTTCTGAAGGTTTATTTGGAGAAACCTTCCTCTTCTACGGTATTACTTTCCCAACAAGGGGATCCTCAAGTAGAGGGATGGTAGATTTGCCTCCTCCTTGCCCTTATTCTCCTTAATTTCCTCCTCCCTGTCCTATTGCTTCGTCTTCTCCTCCTCTGAGGGAGAGAGCCAGAACCATTATCTTCAAAAGTGTTTTCCTTCTCATCCCTCTCTATATCTTGGACTTATTCATGCTTTTTCTTCTTCTTAATCCCACTGGACTGTTTGACATGCTCAACTTGGGTGACTATGGGGCTTCCTATGGTGTCAGTTTCGGAGAGTTCTGCATCAATGACGGGTACAAGGAATTCCTTTGACCACTCCTTTGTAATATGCTCCATGTCTCCATCTATTAGCTTGAAGTACGGTTGTAATTCTTCCTGGTTCTCATCTCTGCGCGCAATAATGTATATGAAATGAGGATCTGCGTGGAACTTTTCTACTGGTCGGTACTGGTGCAAGGTGTGAGGTGTCATGCACGAAAATGATTCAATGGAAACCTTTAATTGCTAATAGTATGCATGAAATTCAGTGTTGGACTGCCATTGCTTCGTCATGTCATTGGTGTACCACAAGGTTGAGAACCAAGTAGACAACAGTTCTAAGGGTTTGATCTCTAGGAAGGTGCCTCCTTCAGGCATTTTCCAAGTGACAAATGTGATCAAAATGATCAACCAGTTGTAGTGGAATTCATATCCCAAATGTTGGGCTTCGTGGAAATCTTCCTCTTTCCTCTTACCACTCTGATTTATTTTAAGTTACAACTCAGATTCATTGCCTCATTTAGCCTTTATCCTCTGGATATTTCTATCAGTTGATCATTGTTTTCATTCAATTTCAGAATTTTGACTCCATAGCCCTGTGTGTCCCTCCTCTTCTTGGCCAACAAACTTTATAAAAACCCCCAAAACAAACCAAATCTAGCCACCGACTTCCATAGATATATCAAGTGACATGAGAGATCCCTCTCTGAGTTGAGCATACTAGTGCCTCAGCTCTAAAGCTGGTTGAAACAGTTACCTCTGTCATTTTTCTATTCAACCGGACATAATTTACAGAGTGTTAACACAAAGCTCGACGGTCCACGTCACTTCGGTAGTTTGGCATTCGGGAATTCAACGTATATTTCTTGTCTTTCCTTCTGGACCACGTTGTATCTACCACCACATGTACCTAGCATCTACGGCCAGGATTTACTCCGGATTGCAGATCTCTAAGGAAACATGTGATTCCTTATATCGTCGAATACCCGGACTCCCAAACAAACATTGATTTGTGGACATGTGTCCCTCCATTTTCAACGGTCCATATTAAGTACGCAACTCTGAAATTCGGGAGATTCAGTGCTACACCACTCATATTCTCCTGAAGTAGCACTTCATTGAAGCACTTAATGCTTCCCTTCCTACGTCTGATCTAACGGCTAAGAGAGATCCATACTGAATCCCGAGATTGACAGTCCTCGTCAATTTTCAACTTCGACCTTTGACTATTTTAAAGGATTGTGGAGTCACAAGTCCCGAAGCTAAAAGAGCTATCTCCTTTCGAACTAGAGCATGGTTCCTAGGCCCTGGTCACATGGATCCTTTGGGAAATCTTATGGGCTAGAGGAAAATCCTTTTGCAGAAAATGGGCTAAGGACATAGGCATGAGCCCTTGGTCAGATGGGTGGTTATTCTGAAGGGAAACACCCTTTTCCCACATAAATGAAATTGACATTCCCACTAAAGAGAATTCAAAGGATTGGTAGGACTTAGGCGTTTCAGTTATTCCTACCCCAACTCTCATGTGGACTCGCATCCCATGACCCTCTAATAGCTAAACTGAGATAAATCAAAGATAATATAGATACAACAGTTTACATAAACCAAAGGCCATTTCTAATAACTTTTCAAATATTGAAAGACTTAATCATAAGCATAGACATTTCATCTAGTATATTACACAAAGTACGAAAATAATTATCAGAACTAGAAAATGTGAAGCAACTGTTGAAAAGGGTGCATGTTTCCTCCCAACCATAGGAACAGTAACTCCTGACGGATTTACCACTAGCCACCCCCGAGCTACACCATGATGCTCTGAGAGAGATTCTTTCTCTTTTCTCCACAAAAATCAGGGATGGAGGTTACTCTCCTCCTCCCACAGGAACTTGGTAACTGGTTTTCTCTACTCCAAGAAAGGAGGTCTGCACGAGAAAKTTTGCAGTCACTTGTCAGCCTCATTTATCAACTTGTAGCCTATTGGCCCTTGACMARGTTTTGAGGAACACTTGGTCATATTTGACCGTTTTTGGACTTCAACARCCTATCAAAGATGGAGCGCCAGGCAAAGCATAGATCACGGGATCTCGRCCCACTTTTGGGGCCCTTTTAGGGTTTTGGGTTAATGTAATGGGAAAGGGATGTTGGCCCATGGGTTTACCCATGTTTAGGCCTATTTTGTAAAGTATAAATAAGTAGCTAAGTAATGTAAGAGAGGGTGAGAAGATAAGATAAGTGCAATAAGGGATTTGTGTATATTGTGTTACCGACTTGCAGAGCTGAGTGCAAGTGTTGTAAGTGTTGAGTGCACGGATTGTAAGAAGGCTCTGTGCTAGATATACTCGGGGAAGGAGGATCTGGAGAGGTGCGCGCAAATCTCCTATCCTATGCGGAGTACAAGTGTGATCTCTCTGTTATAACCCGATTGACCAAAGATAATAAAGAAGAAGAAGACTTTGTGGACGTAGCCCCAGGGTGGGGGTGAACCACGGTAACTCTGTGTGTTGTGTTCGGTGCTTCGACCTAATGTGTTGGTTTCTTTCCATGTGTTGTGCTTGATATGATTATGCTATGTGCTTTACTATGATATACTTAGATAGATCCAGTTTTCTTTGTGCTTCTTAGATGTGTGGGTATAGATTTGACATATATGAAAGTGTTGAGTGTTAGACCTATTTTTCTTTTGCTAAGTACTAACTTCACCTAGATCTAAGTGAATGTTGCGGTGCTCTGTGCCATATGCGAAGTGCCATGAGAGTTAAATATTGATGAATTATCTATGATAAAGTGCTTGCTAAGAGTAAGAATCATGGATCTATGTTCCAGCTAAGGTTGCGAAAATCTGAGTCTTGTAACCACCCCTGCCTCTACCTCGAGTGAGACTTCATCTTCTTCGCAGGTGTTGCTGAAAGGGTTGGTAGTTAGGGTTTTGTTGGTGCATTTTTTAATCGTTGAAACCTGGGTCTACCTCTGCACCAAGAAATGGTTCCGTTGTTGGGACCTAAAACTGTGATTGATGGGAACTGAGGAAGAAGAAACTTTGTGCAAAAGAAAGCTCTATACGTAGATTTGTTGCCCTAGTGTGAAGATTTTTACTTGACCTGTGAAGCTTTGTGCCAAGAATAAGGTCATATATGAAGAAAGGAAGATCATATCCAAAGAAAATAAGCGATATCTGAACGCTCTATGCTCTAAGAAAAGTAAAAGTGGAAATTTCTGAAAGAAAGAAGTCAGATCTGCAGAAAAGAGGTAAGATATGTAAGCTTTGTGCTCTAATAAAGGTAAGAATAGTCAAAAGTCCTTAGATCTAGAAGATTTGTGCTCTGTAGAAGTAAGATAAGTGAAATTTTTTGTTTCTAGAGCATGGATCTGGGTATGTTTGATAGATTATGTCCTAGATTAAAAACTAGGGCATTAATAGATGAAAGAAAGTTTGATATGAATAGATCTGATAAGAATAATGATAGATATGGTATACATATGCATAGAAAGAATGTTTGGACTAACAAGTGGATGCAAGATCCTAGAAAGAAATTTTTGCAGGATAGCCATTATGATCCTAGTGCGCAGTACAAGAAGATTTGGGGATCATTGAAGAGAAAGAGAGGATTAACTCTTTGTTATAGTTGCAGAAGACCAGGACATATTGCTAAGGAATTCCCTGGGATAAAACCTAGTTGTCTCTGTTGAAAATCTTTGGACCACGATGTATTGGATTTCCCTAGAATGATCGCTAAGTTGGAAAGGCTGAATCTGAATCAAGAAGACCAGAAGATAGATCCATAAAAGGTAGAAACCCGGCAAGAATCAAAGAAAATATTAATACGGATAAAAGAAACCCTGAAGGAACATAAAGATGTCTAATTACCAGAGATATTCAAAGAAAAGGAGCAAGTCGAAGCAAGAATAGGGGATTTTGACATTTACTATATTCTTGATGAAGAAACACAAGTGAACATTATGCCAGAAAGAAATTGGGAAGCTATAGGAAAGCCTGCCATGATCCCTTCCCCAGGAGGGACAAGTTTATTCAGAGGAAAGCTAGTAAACCTATGTGGAAGGCTCACCCGGATACCTATGACTGTTAATAGAACTTCGACAGAGGAAGACTTTGAGATTATTAAATTTGTTGAAGACAGTGCCCCATTTACCATGCTCATAGGAAAACCTTGGATTGATAGAGAACAAGCCAGACGAAAAGAGGAAGAATAAGTTTTGGAATAGAAGAAGCAAGAGTTAAAAGACTTTATGACCAGAAGGATCGCGCACTTGATTGAAGAATAGAAGAGTAGATTGCATATATTTAATACTAGCAACTCCGATGTTGAGGCTAAGAGAACACTAGAGGATCCGCAGAATATTGAGTTACCTATTTTCGATACAGAAGAAGTATTATCCAGGAACCCTAGGAAAGAATTTCAACAACGCGAAGTAACTAAGACCACAGAAGATAAGCGTCAGAATCGTAAAATCATTACTGAGATGAAGCTCACTGGGAAGAAGGCTAGAAAGTTAAGAAAGAAAAGGGCTAATAATGTAAGGTTACAAGAGGTTCTAGAGGATACTTCGTAGAAAGAAAAATTGCAGAATTGGAGCTTTGTCGAGATATCAAAACAACGACATAGAGTACTTCGCCATGATGAAGAAATATATTCRTTGGGGTCGATATATCCATTCGACTTTTGCTCTGAATGGGCATAAAATCAATAAAGGTTCGTCATCCAACCATTGAAACGCGCCATAATGGGTCGAATAGGAGTTAATAAAGGATYATAATCGTTGCCAGCAATTCGTTGCTAAGTTTCCCTACTTATTCCATCGYGCCACGCACCAAGAATAMTTTTTGCGAAGTGAGAATTTGAGCACGAAACCTGAGATTAATTCACTCTGAGATCATTKCCTTGTTCCCATACTATTCACTGTAGTCTCTGAATTCCTTTCGCACCTGAGCTAGCTGACCCAAGCTTGTATGTCGGACAAGCTCAGCGCTRCTGAGAAAGTAGTTGAAGAAGTTTTAATTGACTTAATGACTGAGAGAGTCATGTTTGAGTAAGGAGTGTCTACARGTGTACATGCATCATCCTCGGGAGCATTGCCAGCTTCCCCCTCCACATCTCAAGCAGGACCATCCGGACCGCCTTCAAAAAGACGATCTAAGCTTGGAAACAACTTCTCCACTGTGAAGATGATCCCAAGTATCTTGCCTAAGTATATCCCACCACTAAGTGGCATAGTGAATCGAGACACTGTACCCAGAGACTTCGACTATGCTTTGGTCATTGTGTACCTCCCGAAAGGGGTGCACACAGTTCATGATAACCAGGATAAGCTCATAGCGCTGAAATTTAGTGATTTTAACCTTGGAGATCACAAATTTTACAGTATGCTATCCCCGCACAAGTACTTAACTATCACAAAATGGAGGAACCCAAAGATTGTCCCTCAGCAATGGACCCATAACCTCGCGCAGTCAACCCTCCTCAATGTAATGAAGATTCCTCATTTCGGGAGGCATCAGGAAGTGAATGCATGCGTCAGATTGTTATTGTCCTGCTACCACGAAGGATACTTATGGTTGGACCACCACATCACTATGGATCCGATTCTGATCAATCAGATCATAGGGCTAAGCATGTAGGGCCCTGAACCATAGGAGTTTTACCCTAGAAAGACTGCAGATCGTGCTCTCGCCCAACGAATAAAAGACACATATGGCGATGTAGAGAAAGGCAGGCGAGGCTAAAAGGTAGCCTCCATTGAGAATGATACAGTGCACCTCGGTTTCCAGATGAACGCAGGGAAGTTAGTCCACAAGAACAAACCCACACAAGTGACTGGATTTGTAGTTGACCTTGCAGGGAAGTGTGCGGAGGGACTACAAATGAACTGGGTGAAGTACCTTGTAAATCAGCTCAATCTTGACTACAGAAAAGCACAAGACCAAGGGTATGAGTTCCACTTTAGTTGGTTTCTCATACTCATTGCTTTCATCACCTGGGAGCTACCAGAAGGTGCCACTTTTCTGGAGATCGAACCCTTCAAACCACTGGCCACAAAGTTCTATACGTTGTGGTACTCTAGCGACATGAACAAACAGTGGCAGTCCAATGTTGTCTTCCACGCTTATTACAACCAATTGAAGAATGACATCTAGTCTACACTGCACCTCACACCAAACACACTTCATAGGTTTAGACCTTTGATCAAATTCAACACAGACAGCCACTTCACCTATATCACAGTGCACGTTGATGAGCACAAACAACAACTCTAGTCATACTACAAGTTGATAGAAGAAGACTTGGAGCAAATTACCAAGGAATGGTCAGTGAACCTCCTTGTTCCAGTGGACCCCACAGAAATATCCGATGTGGAAATCCTTGAAGCTATACTGGATACACCTGGACCAAGCAATACTAAGACAGATGATGAAGTTCAATATATCCATAGCACATCCACGAAGACTACTTCGATCTCACCTGCACAGGGAGGTGATGGTGAAGAACTAGGTGGCACATAGGTTGAGAAAAAAAAAGGTGAGGTTACTCTGCCTAGAGAGGAGGAGAATCCCTCTAATAAAAGGAAGGTCACCCCACCAAATCCCTCATCTCGAAAGAAAACTAAGGCCACCTGAACTATGTTTAAGACTACCCTCACACAGGACGACTTCGACTTCTCGATCGCTACATTGAATGATGCCTCACTAGAGATCGCATAAAGGAAAGAAGCGAAGAAGGAGGAGATATTCAGCTGACTCACGGGTGAACTTCAAGAAGTGTAGTAGGCACTCCATTCCAGCCGATTCATTTCTACTAAGCCCTTGACAATGGGAACAATAGGAACAGGTGATGACCCCACCCAATTACGCCAGATCGCCGAGAAAGTCAAAGCTAGCCTTCGAAAATCTCAAGAAGACATAGCGCAAGACACCCAGGCTTTGACACAAGTATAGAGCACACTTATAGTACAACAGAAAAAGGAAAAACAGGAGCATCTTGCCTTATGAGTGAAGTGGGAGGAGGCGAAAGCATAGTTATAGCAGAGCAAGGACCAATTGCTAATAGAGCAACTTGACGTACAGGAACGAGTTCACAAAGCACTTCTCTCTGTGATGGTCATTGAAGTGAAAATTGAAGAACGTGTCCCACAACAGGTGGCACAACTTGAAGAAGTAATCCAACAACTTCAGCAGCGCATCACAGATATGGAATTCACTTGCACTGCTCTTGGCTCTTTCATTGTGATAGTTCTGCATCTTCAACGTCGCGTACTTACAATTCCCTCGGATGGGTAAGATTTGTATGAGGCGAACTAGATCACACCAGGATCCACAGCCTGCGATCTAATCCTCATATCTTCCTCCTCTGCTCTGTTCTATCTCAACATCTTACAAACTTAGTCCATGACCATATTACATAATGCATCAACTCGTATCTAGCTACGATAGAGTATTGCAAAAACTGAATTAATGCAAAAGCGAATCAACCTCTCTATGATACCTATGTATCTCTATTTATATATATCATGCTCTTCATCAGTTTATAATGTATTAACAAAACCCTAAACCTACCTAAGTTAGGTCTTCCTCCCACGCAAGCGTGATGTTCTTCCTCCAGCTGTTGTTTTCCTTGTGCACGCTTTCTTGCATGCACGCGTGTTATGTTACCTTCTAGTTGTTACTTCCATTTTTGCACGCCTTCTTTCTCACGATCATCCTTCTTTCCACTTTGTCTTGGTTTCAATAGGCCCCCAACACTGACATGTGACTTGTCCCAAGTCACCTAATCCTTATGAAGTTCTTCGATCTCCTTGGTGATCGTCTGAAACTTTTCCTTGAGCTCTATTGCTTTTGCCAGTGCCTGCACAATCTTCTCCTTCATGGTGTCTACTAACTGAACTGCCACTTCATCGCTCAGCAATCCTGCACATTCGGTCTGGGTCTATGCTATATGTGTTTTATCTCCTTCTGTTTTTGAGAGTATTTCTGCTACCCGTTCTTGTAGTGGTTCTATTTGCGTCTGACGCTCTTGTTTCTATGTTTGCAAAGTGATAAGTTCTGCCTGCATCTTATTTATCTCTTGCATCCCTTTGACTCATTTTGGGATTGTGTTGACGGGTGAAAATGAATGCTCGCCAACTGGAAGAGTGGATCCGGTCCGGGGTTGTCTAAATAACCCAAGCCATTTGGGATGAACCACCATGATGGGTTTAGCGGCTTCATTGGATGATCTAAGTCCTAGAAAACAAATGAAAACTACACTAAGCAACTAATCTAAATGAAAACAATAATTAAAAAAAACTAATAAACAAGTCTAAAGTATATATATACAATCTATT
Source organism: Picea glauca (assembly GCA_000966675.3). Lineage (NCBI taxonomy): Eukaryota > Viridiplantae > Streptophyta > Pinopsida > Pinales > Pinaceae > Picea > Picea glauca. Next base: position 59,365 of record JZKD02S1903634.1, read on the forward strand.
ACCTAAATCATACAACTATAATTCTATAAAATTAAATGTTCAATTATCAACAGAATCAGATCCAATTACAAATATACAATATTTACAGATTAYAGATTTAAATGAAAACTTGCAAAAATCATTTGTAAACAGTCCTAAGAAAATGAAACTATTGTTTTTTTATTTTTATAATTTTATGAGAAAGAAATTAAATAAAAACTATCTAAGCTAAGCAACTAAAATTATGACTCTAACTATAAATATGAACTATACGTATATCTATCTAAACTACTTATATGACACTAATAAATGACTATCAAATAGCAAATAGCAAACTGACCTGAAGTAACGCTTCAGGTTTGTCCTGTATCCAATAGTCGATTTAGTTGTTCGGTGGGAGGAAACCCACACCAGATTCTCCACGAGCTTCTCGTAAACAAGAAGCAGCTATGCTCTTCAAATATAAATGGCAGGACAAACAAGACATAAAAATTACAACAATCTTATAATTTACAAATCATCGCAGTCAGATAAATCCTTGTGTAACATTTGTACAAAACAATTCAATTAACGAAAAAGATAAACCTGTATTCATTAAATTGAAATAGAATAATTGTTGTATTTTTAAATAAGAGAGATCAGATATGGACAACATATAAACCAAATGACATCAACCTGCAACGAATTATGATAGCTAAAGTAGTCGATAATTAATTGCAAACTGATATAGAGAAAACTCGAAACAAAAGTTTGATATATTGAAAGTGAAAGTTGTTACAAGACATCAAATTTCATCCCAGTCTATATTATTATAAATCCATAGTCCGGTTCTCCCCACAGTGATGATGATGGAATTACAAAAAATAAATGATTTTATAAAGACCACAGGGTAAAACATCCCTGTGGAAATTATCAAAACAGTTTACAAAAAATATGGGAATAATATCCCAAGTCTCTATTTTTGCCTATGACTAACAACTGAAAAATATATCTAAACTGCTACAGCATGTCCAATTTGTCATTGAAATTCGTATGCACCTGAGCAGTAAGAAAATGCTTCGATCATGATAATTTTGAATTGAAAAAGGTTGTTGTTTCTTCGACATTCCTGAAGACAATCGAACCGGTGGTTTTTTGTTTCTTCTCCTTGGCTTGAAGCCTGTCATTCTCCTTCGACGGAACTGTCACTCGTTCCTCTAACGATTTGATCCTTGATTGCAACAGGGGAACATCAGTGTAATAACTCTCTATCCAAGCATTACATTGGGTACATGATGATTGATCGGGCTTTGGCATAACAGTAGAGGGTTTGTTTAAGTCACCAGGGGTTTCATTGTGCAGCTTGATTCCCGGGTAGTTAGGGTTTTTTTTTAGGCACGGTGGTAAGTTAGAGACATAATCATAGGGTTTCATAGAGCATAGGCCATGGGAATAGGGGTATTCCTTAGTCAAGAATCGTTCAATTTCGGAGTCCGAGTCTTTGCTCAGCACTATTGGCTTCTGGTCAACATTTGGCTTGGGTTTGTTCCTAGCACATCTCGATATCCATCGAGCATGTTTATTCCCCTTACTGTTGACAGTAGTGTCACTCTTACCTTTCTTCTTCATAGGCCTTTTGACAGCCTTAATATTTTCTTTAGCACCCGAGTCGACAGTAGTATCGAGTAGGTCGATGTCAGGGCAATCCGAGGGTTTGACAGGGGGTAGAAGTTTATGAAATGGCATGGCTGGCCCAACCATAGTTTCTGTAACCACAACCTTGTCCACTTGCATATACTCAGGAGTGGAAAAGTTGTTCCTAGATAAGAAGGCTTGCCAACTATCACCATGAAGGCTCAAATGGTGGACGATGATGAGTTTAATCAATCTGTGATGGAAAAGGCTGCTATCAGTGTTCTCACACTTGAATCTTTTATACATATTGTAAAGACTACGCAAGAAGTAATGTGGCATATTCAAGGGATAGCCTATAAAATTCATCAACAACCGAAGGTGATAAAGAAATACCAAGCCATACCGACCTTCGTAGGTCACAAACTGTTTAACAATTACCAAAATATCGTGCCACCTGGGTTTGAGGGTAGTGATAGGCATACCTTTATCACAGGAAACAATATTTCTTGAAGTGAATAGAAGGGGCCACGGCACCTCGTCTACTTTGGAATTTTTTGAACCACCTTTGCCCTGTAGCTGGTAGTCCTGTAGCTAAGCTCATGAATTCCTCATTAATCTCAAGATGTACTTCTCTGACTTTAGTCCTGCACCCGTCGAAGGTGAGGGCGAATTTTTGGGCAACCGAAAGGTTGAAACCCTCGAACCTCTGTATAAACACCAGTCAACCACTATTTTCTAAATCTTTTTGAGCATTATCGAATAGCAACAGATTTTGGCTACCATTTGGCTCTATGCACACCACCGGTGCCATGGACAGAGGCACACGGTGAGCTGGGAGAACGGGCAGGGTTTGAATAGGGTATACGCAGGATCGAAAGGCTCACAAGCTTAACCGAAAACTAACAGAGGTGACCCGGGTTAGGGGAAAGGCATTAATGCCCGAATGTGCGAGGGTGGTGGAGCTAGCTCAGCCCATGAAAAATAGTCATTTCCCACAGTACAGCCGACAGCGCATATAGTGATTCAAATCACTATTGCGTATGTCAAAAACTATGACATTCAAAAAATTAACGAAAACTATGGTAAGTTGACCAAACATTTGCGCAAGAAATAGTTTTAGCATAGTTTTAAAACCAAAACAATGATTCGAAATCAACACCAAGGGTTCGATCATATCAAATGTGTGTTTTCATGAAATGATTATACCAAGGGTCTAACCACAACATCAATGTGTTTTTATGAAACCAATGTGTCAAGGAAATCGATAAAAGACTATAGAACATCAAAACACCAATGTACCAAAAACTCAATCATAAGAATATCATCACAGTCTTATAAAAACAAAGTCATATTAACAATTAAAGAATGCCAAATGAGTAAATATCTTGGAGCCTTGCCAACTGTGCAACTATAATTAAATTGGAAACGCAATGAACACATAGACAAGAGTGACCATAATAATTCAGTGACGATTTTAATGTGACTTTGAAATCAAAGTTTTCACGCTTGCAGTCGTGAAAACAAGAACAAAGGGAGGAGTGAAAATGTACGAAATAATAGTGTTGTTTTATTCCAAAGATTGTGATGAAAATCAAGGTTCGCAAAACACTGGTGTAGGCAACTTATAAGGACAGTATAAAAAAGTGAATTGGCTGCCAAAAATGGCGACACACTGATAGAAGAAGTTATCTCTACCAAAAGAATGAATTCATATTAAGATAACAAGAATAATTCAAACCCAAAAATAACCAGAAAATCGTCTAAACATCATTATGATCAAACATTCTAGCAGCATTTAAAGGATGAAAACTGATAACAGTCTTAAGACAAGTGAGCCACGATATTAAAGATAAAATCTCCAATACTGTTGATAGAGCCACTGCTGCCAGCAGGCGTCCGTAGCCTCGACAGGGTTTCCATTTAACCCACTCTGATATTCATGTCCTACCAAGAAGTTCCAAATCAGAATAAAGGACATTTTAAGGTCAAGAGGTTTCATATCTACGATTTTTCATATACCCGACATTGCTTCGCTACCAGCAGGCTTGTTCAGTACCCTGACGAAGTTGTCTTGGCGTCATGCATGCATTTACCCACTGCCAGCAGACCTGTTCAGCATCCCGACGGGTTTACAAGCACTTCCCATAGCTCTTTCATGATTTAATTTTTTAAATATATATAATTGAGCGGGGTGACGCTGAAAATTATGAATTTTTAGACATATTTTTTCAGACCTTGAAAGAGTTTTTAAGATTGTCCTTCATTAAGATCGAGAGATGGTTTGTTTACAAAACCGACCTTCTAAAGCAGGGAGACATCTTCTGAGTCATTCCCTTAAGGAATAGGGACAGCGTAAGAAGATAATGGATGATCGTGACAGGCTTTACTCACAGATCGAAATCAGTTAACTTCTTTCAAACAACAGTCTTTTCTCAATTATGGATGTAAATTTCAGAAGTAGTTTATAATTGATGTTTAGACAAATTTTCAACAATCATTTCAGAGGAAGAATTTTCTGTTTTCTTTTTTTGATGAGTTCATGATGCAGGTATGTGTATTTCAACAGCAAAAACTAGTAAGCATAAGGGAGAATCAAAACACACCAGCGAAGAAAAAATTGGAAAGAAAAGAAATCCAAACAACAAAAACAAAAAACAAATATGTACAGAAGGTGCATCTGAAAACCTCATGCAACAAATCCCTTAGGAGACTGAAAAGTAGGAAAATCCTGTTTGATGGGAAAGCAGTCCTACTTGTGGTATCTTGGGTCAGGGTTGATTCAGATTTATTTATCTCTTTACTTTCCATTTAAGATTTTCATGACGATACTGCATTTTTTTTTTTGAAAATAAATATTCAACTAAAAGAAAAGAGAAAAAGATCAAGGGGACTTCCCTGACAACAACCGTATTATGGTTCTCGTGGTGCGCCCACTTGCGTTCATGAATGCATTATTACAAAGAAAAATAGTGAGAAATACAACTGAAAGGAAAACCTATTACTAAACCTACCCTAACTATTAAACAAATCAAGATACTACGTGAAGTCATGTTTCCAATGTAGCCATCGAAGTAACTCTAATCCTGCAATGGAAACAAGATCAAGCATTACTAATAAGAATGGTAATATATTAACAAATGACAGAAACATATCACACTTACCTTCATAATCATCATCTAAAAACAAAGTAAGCATGATCTTACCATTCCCTTGAATATTCTTGATGTATGAATCCTCCAGCCATTGTGCAATCTTGTCGTGATAAGGGTCATATTGGCATGAGCGAGTGTAAGTAGGTTTGAAAAACTTGTCAAGATTACGAAGAAATGAAATAACCATCAGCCAAGGATGAAATGCCCCATCCTCCTGACAATTCTCTAAGTGTTCATTACTTTCTTCACATGGAGGATCTAAAAGAAATATGTCACGCCTACTTTCAAGATACTTAGGTAAAAAGAAAGCAAGCTCAACTTTGTCTTTATTATGAATTTTTTTTGTATATGAATATTCAAGCCATCCTAAGATCCTGTCACAAAAATGGGGATGCAAACCATGACTTTGATGAAACAAATATATCAATGGGAAACTTATCATAGGAGGAATCGATTAGATCATTGGTTTGAATGTTTCCTTTGATGGGATTGATTATTTCAAAATGTGAATCATAAACATTAAGATTCGAGCCAATCAAAGAACAAATATGTAACTTAGAATGTTTGATCTCCATCAAATATAATGCATTGTCTTTTTTAACAATAAACTGTGTAAAATCATCTCGCAACATGTCCTCTTCCCATATGAGTGATGAAAGTGAACAAGCCTCAAATCCAAGTTTATCAATGTTAGGTTTGGAATTGATTTCACCAAGATTTAGCATATCGAAAGGATATGATTGTGGTGGAAGAGAGTAGTATGTTGTAGGTAAGATGTCAAGTCCACCAGAATCTAGGAATAGATCAGGATATAAAGAATAAAAGGAATCAGAAATAAGCAGATGAAAATAATCTCTTGAACTATGATACTCAACAATGGTATTCTCAAGACAATTATCTTCACATTCTTTAAAACTCTCACTCTGTTTTGGTGACGAATTCCTCAACATAATATGATCATCTGGATTTTCCTTTTGTGTGATAGATATTTCAAAATTTGTGTGACAAACATCTAGTCTTTCCTGTGAACAAAGTGCATTTGGAAGATGAAGGTTTAAAGTTTCTTCTTCTAGTTGTGTAACTTCTTCTCTAATCAGTTTCATAGGAGTACTATAACATTCAAGACGATTTTCGTCACTTAAGTGTTCTTCAATGACTGATTTTAAATGTTGATTAGAGCATGAGCTACAATAATGAGGGTATTCACCTTGAGCTAGAAACGAATCATCTTCCATGCTAGTCTTAGACTGAAAATACAATGATTCAAAGGAAAAACCAATTTGGTTGTCAATAAGAGCCTGATCAATAGATTCTACCTCCCTGGCTTGTTCAACATTATCGGAAGATTTTTTCTCTTCTTGCGAAGAAGATTGTTTTGGCAGTTGAGTGATAGGATTTGCAATTGGTTCTTCATTCATGTTTTAAAATGACTGGATGGAAGGGATGGAAGCATTATAGAAGAGATTTAATGCCAATGACATGTCATCGAGATTAAATTTACAGAGGATATGATAGACTCTTGTCAAAAAGTCTTCTGAATATGAATCGTCGTTGATTAGCGAAGTATGAAATTCTTCACATAATTGATCAAAATCATAAATTTCAAAAGCATCTAGAAAATCATCTACAAATTGAAACCAATCAAAAAGGTGACATGCTGGAAAGGATTCAAACCAATATTTAATCCGGCCTATAAAAGTAAAAGCGAACAGTCTGCATAAAACTCCTAAATCTGAGATGTCATGTTTGATGCATTTGCACCAAAACTTGTTAAGGTGGTCTTTAGCAAATATATT
>JZKD02S1903645.1:39358-58802 GCA_000966675.3 Picea glauca
CCGCACACTACTTCCTTGGTCCATTCTACCTCATTTGTTGGGCTTTATCTCAAACCTTTCTGCAAAATTTCCTGCTCCAATAGGCCCCCAACACTAACCTATGGCTCATCCCGAGCCACTCAAGTTGTGTGTTCCTCCTGCACATATTTCTCCAATGCCTGAAACTTCTTTGTTAGTTCATCGATTTGTGTCTTCATATACACACTCTTTTCTACCAGGGTCTCTACCACCTGCAATTTTATGTGATCCTTCAACAATTCTTTACTTTATGAGTGCGCCTTTTCTAATATTCATTTCTTTGTTTCTAACTCTACTATAATTCTCTCTATTTGCTGTTGAAGTGGCTCCAACTGAGCCTGTCTTGTTTGTTTATCAACTTGGATTGTTTTCAATTCTTCTTGCATATTTTTCATTTCCTGTGCTGCCTTCATTCTCTCTGATATAGGCATTACCTTCTGCCTTTTTTTTAAAATATTGAACTACAAAATTCACTTTCTCTTCCCTCCAATCCAACTGTTGTATCCCTTTGTCTTCTTCTAGGATTTTCCATATCCAAACAGTCCTTTCGTAGGTTTCTATTATTTCTTTTACTTCCAACGCGATGATATTTGTGTGCTCTGTTGCTTGTTGCTCCCTTTCTGATCTAACTTTTGGTGGGGTAGTTGGTATCATCTTCCCATCCAATTCTATTATCTCCTTTTTGTAACTAGCCATCGTTTGCGCTATCCTTTGTATATTTTCTTCTGTGTTGAGCTCCTCTGCTAGTGCGATGTCTAGAACTGTTTGGAACAATTCCTCAAGTCTTTTATTTTTGCGCGTTGTTTTTCTTCATCTCGCTTCAGCTGTACCTGTTTGAGAGCTATCTCTATTATCTCCTTCTCTTCCTTGGCTATATCCAAGTTTGTTTCCTATGTCCTATCCCCTTGATGTACTTCTTATGCAACGCTCATCTGCAACTTATATAACGCTTTGGTTGGTATCTTGGACATATTCAATTCCAACTGTTCTACATGCTTCAAAGGTTTTTTCACGGTATCCTCATCTACTTGTAGAATGTTTTTGGATTATCTGGAATGTTGCTCTTCCCACTATTTTTGTTTACACTGTTTCCTTCTCTTCATGTATTGGCACCTGCTGCATTGTGCTTCTCTGATGTGCAACATTGAGCTGTAATCTCTCCAGAACTTCTTTGACCTCTATTAAATTCTTCATCAATTATTCTTATTGAGATTTTCGAAATATAGGTCTTCTTATCCTCGATCCTATACCTTATCTGCTACTAGCTCTGCGTCATCCTCTATTATGGTGATTTGAATGGGATTCTTCTATGCCTTCATATTCTTCCTTTGTTCTCCTATCTGCATTGTTGATTTCCTCTTTTCTATCCGCGAAGGTGTTTTTTCCTCTATTATGTTTCCAGTCCCTATCTCCTAGGTTGGGACCTGATATTTCTTCTGTGTTCCCCTGTTTGTTCTTTATGTGTGCTCAATTCCTAGCACCGAGGCCCTTGGGACTGTTTCCTTCTTCCTTGGCTTCTTTGTTTTCCTCACACTTTCTGTGCACTGTGAGGATGTTTTGTTATTGGATGCTGGGCTACTAGCTTTCTGCACTGTGGCAACTTCTTCTTGTTCCTTTCCCTTTACTTATTTCTTGATAGTTATGGGTGCCTTCCATTGATCTGGCCATTATTATATTACCCATTGAACTTCTTCAGCTGTGATGCAATACTGCATCTTCAACCATGGCTTCTTAGGATCTCTATGGGGTTGTATCCATATGTTGTTCCTGGATGCCTTGAAGGTGGAAATCCCCTCATTTTCCTTCACCACTTCAAGTGAAATCCTCCATGTGTCTACAGTTTTCTCCTGCATCTCCTATATGTACATGCCAAAAATGATTTTATTGGCCTTCCACTTCTTAGGATATGTGTTGTGTCACAAGGTTTCATATCTTGTTGCATGACACTTTCCTTTTCTGTCACAAAATGATGAGTATTTTGGTTTCTCCCATTCCTCCAAGGCTATCAAAATGAACAACCAAGAGGAGAGGAACTCCATTCTATCATCCTATGCATCTATGCATTCTTCTAAGAATAGTTTGAGAAATTACGACGCCCAATTGAGAACTATTCCCTTCATGCACTATGAGGATGTTGTGACCACCCCTGGAAGCATCTCTTCCTTGAGAAACTTCCGTAATAACTTGCAGGCCATAAACTTTGTCACAAATCAGGTTGCTAAGTCATTGATATTCCTAATTATCATACCTCTTCTTCCTCTGTCAGTGCCAAATTGTCTTTGACCTCCTCTACAATCGCTTTTTCTTTTGTATTATGATCTAGAAATTATTTTGGTTTCATTCCATCTATTGGTAGCCTTGTAATCTTGGCAATTAAATCTACATCAATGGGGATGGGTCTGTCCATCCACAAAAACCCTCCATGAACTTGCGCTAATAGTTGTTTAACATAGGCATTGACATTCTTCCCCTTGATGAAGTGTGGGATCTCCAATAAATTCATAAGGTCGATGTTATAAATCCCCGTGATCCACAGTTTGGGTTCTAGTATCGGTATTCCTGTCGAAGTTGACCCTCTGTTTTCCATGTAAACCTCCTGCGCAATCTCTGGAAACTTGGATACCTCTGTCACATAGTGATTTGTGTATCTCAGCTTGGGGACAAACCCCATAATATCTTCTACAATGATAATTGAATATGAAATGTGGGGTACTGATATCTCAACTTGTTGTTGTGTGCATGCTTTCATCACTGCTGTTCTTTTTTTCAACGACCCTATTGTTGTTTCTTCTAGGGTTCCTTAGTACTGCATTTCTTCATCTTTATCATGATCATATTCAACCTCTACGGGTTCCTCTTCTTTAGGTTTATCTGATTATGTATTATCTATGTCTTCTTATCCCGTTTTTCCTCAACGTGAACCACTCCTGGTTTTTCTGTGCTAGGGTTTGTTGCTGCACTAGGGTTTCTCCCTTCCTATGGTTGGCTTACTTCTTCCTCTTCTGGGTTTTTCTCCTTGACCTGCGTCAGACTGATTGATTCAGCCTTTGTTGTCAAAATTTCATCTGCATCAACCACCCCGATCGTCTCCTCCCTCAATCTATTAGTACTTATGGTTCTTCGCACAAACTGACTGGGTCCTTCAAACTTTGGCGGTGCCATTGTCTTAGCTCATGAAAAATCTGATGTAGATCTTAGATGGGTTCTTCACAAATTATTTACTCACTCGCACCCTATTTTCTTTGTCAGTCCTTTTCTAAAAAATCATAAGTGTTTTACTTTTCTATTCTTTTCCCTTTTTATAAATTTTTTCATAAATGCTCTTATGCACCCTCTTTTTTCTGTTCACCATTTTTTCACTTTTCCGATCATTTTTCATCCTGTCGTGCCGTGTTTACTTTTCCTATGCATAGTTTCTTGAATTTTGTCACACCAATTTTCTTTCTGCTGCGCATTGTCTTAAGGTTCCGTCATATCTTTTTTTGGCTTCTATTTTGCACTGTAACTCTCAATTATATGTCTACCACTTATTCCTCTACCTAATTTTTGTATTTTTTTTGTATTTTTTGACTTTTTTCTTCCTTTTTCTCCTTTTTCTTTTCTTTTTCTTCTTTTTCTTCCTACTATACACATTATGTACAATTCTACTTTATGTTCTACACTTACTAACAGTTGGTAGGTCGAATGTCCCTATACAATTTTATTCGACTACCATTCACCATTCCTTGTATTTCCTTGCTTGCTAAATCCTTCAGCTGCACAACACCTCCATCTGTGATAGACTTTATATCATATAGCCCTAGCCAATGCATCCTGAACTTCCCTGAGTGCTGGAAGTATTATTTTCATAGAGGAGATCTATATCTCCTTCTTTGAAGCTCTTCTTCTCAATATGTCTGTCATGCCAGGTTTTATCCTTTGCTTTCTGTACCTCCTGATGGAAACCAACTATGATTTTGTCTTCTTCTAACTCCATGAGTTGACCCAATCTTTCCTATTTTATGACTATTTTTGTCATATATGTAATTACTGCAATGTGCACACTTAGTATCAAATACTCTAAGGGAACTACTGCTTCTTGTCCATACACCAACCTAAAAGGTGTTTTCCCTATTAGCTTCTTGCATGTATTTCTATAATCCCATAACACTGTCGACACCTTCAAGTCCCATTCATCCATGTTTACATTACAAATATTGGTCAAGGTATTCTCCAATATCTTGTTAAATGCTTCAACTATTCCATTCACCTGAGCATGATAAGGAATGCTCTTATGATGATGTATCTCAAATTCTTCAAGAATTTCATGGATTGTACTGTTGATAAAGTGAGTCCCTTGATCACTCATCAATATTATTGGAAATTCAAGCCTTGTAACTACATTTTCAAATAAAAAGCGCACTGCAGTATCTGTGATGCACTCCTTCACTGGTGTTCCCTCAACCCATCTGGTCAAGTATTTTTTGCTGTAATAATATATCTATCCCCTGATCTTCTTATGGGTGGATTAATGGACCTACAAAGTATACTTCCCACTTCTAAAACACTTGCAAAGTTACTTGATGTATCAAAGGCATCTCATCCCTCCTAGATGGATTTCCAACCCTGTGACAAACATCACAACTCTAAGAGTACTCCTTTGAATCCTTGTGAACTGTTGGCCACCATAATCCCATGTGCAATAACTTTGTGCAATGGCCTTCCCTGCATAGTTTCCTCCATCAATCCCTTCATGTGCTTCTACGAAAATAAAATGCCTTTCATGCTCCATAACACATCTCCTCAAAATGTTGTTTGCTCCAAGTTTGTACAAGTGACTTGCAATCAATTGGTAGTCTGTAGATATGATCATCAAAATTTTCGTCTATGCAATATTAAATTCCTTAGGGGGAAATCCTATACTTAGAAATTCAATAATGTCAGTAAAATACTCATCAATAGTGTGTACTGAAAAAAATTATGCATCTGGGAAATTTTCCTCCAAGTTACTTGGTTCTTCTCCATTAGTTATCCTGGACAAATGATCAAGCCCTACATTCAATATTCCAGGCTTCACCCCAACTTAAAAATCAAACTCCTAAAACAATGGAAACCATCTGCAAATTCTTTCCCCCAACACTAGCTTATTGACTAAATATCTAAGAGAAAAATGATCTATAAACATCTTGAAATGTTTCCCTAACAAATAATATATGAAGTTTTGCAGTGCATATACCATAGATAATCCTTTCTTTTCTGTAGTATTGTAGTTCTGTTCTGAATCTGATAATTTTTTCTTGCAAATTCTATAGGGTGATCTATATCACCTTCTCTTGGTTGTGTCAATACTAGTCCTAGAGATATTGCATTCACATTCACATGCACATGACATTCCTTTTCCCAATTTGGAAACACTAAAATTGGCGTTGTCACCATATTCTCCTTTAAAATATCCAAATTCTATTGGAATTCATCATTTTAATGATAGTTGGTGTCCTTTTTCAACAATTTCTCCATCGGTGCAATAATCTGTGCATATTGCCTTATAAAATCCTTGTAATATCTTGTATGACCAAGTGTACTCTTCAACTAACTCACTGACTTAGGTAGTGGTAAATTCACCATGATAACAATTTTAGTAGGATCAACTAGTAGACCTGTTTACACACCACATTCCCTAACAAAATCCCAAAAGGTGCACTGGAAATACATTTCTTAATATTCAATGAAATATGACACTCTCTCTACACCTGTCTAACATCAATATTAACACTTCCATGTGATCCTTTAATAAAATGAACATTATCCAATCATCCAAGTAAACCTCCAAAAAATTATATATGAAATCCTTAAAAGATACTACTACTACTCTTGAAACAATTGCAGGTGCATTCTTCAACCAAAATGGCATAATTATATACTGGAATGATCCACATTCTGTAGAAAATGTTTTCTTGTGTCTATCTTTTGGTGCTATCTTGATCTGATGATATCCTGAAAACCCATCTATAAATGAGTAGGCTTTTTGACCTCCTATATTATCCAAAACTTCATCTATAAATGGGGTAGGAAATAGATCATGTAAGCAAGCATCATTCAGTTTTCGCAGATCTACACAGATCTTGATCCCCCCTCACTTATTTTCCTACACCACTATATGACTGATCCATTTTGATTCTTCCATAGGTTCTATGACACCAACCTCTAACATCTTGTCAATTTTTGCCTTCACTTTATGCTTGTACACTGGATTTAACCTGTAAGGTCTCTATCTTATAGGTCTAGCATCTGGTTTCAAAGGGATCTTCATCTCTCCAATTTCTCCTTCTAATACTTTCATCTCTAAAAACGTCAATGGAAAAAAAATCACTGTACTCGCATAGTAACTTTGGGATTCTTTCTACTGTCTGATTATCCCAATAATCTCTGATTCTTGCAATCTTTGGGTTTTCTACGGTTCCAATATTTACCTTCCTAATATTTAATGGTGCAACATAATCTTCTGAATCTATCTTTGGACCTTCTACTTCCCTCTCCCCTTCAACTTCTGGGATCTGGATATTGCACGAGTTTTCTTCTATTGGGTCTTCTTCTTCTGCAACATGATAACAATGTAACACATGTCTGACTATCTGTTTCTTCTGATATGTTGTGACAATCTCTAGTTTAGGTTCTTCAAAAATCCTGTCTCTTACTACCTTCAGTGTTGCATCTATCTCCAGACTTTCATGCTCAAAGGCAAATGTAATCATAAAATTCCGTTGTATATCTTCCCAATTTGGAATTTCCCAGTGTTTTTCTTTTTCTGTGTACCAATTCATTGGTATGCCAAGTTATAATGTTTTAATAAAATGATGTGTCTATTCTTCTGGCGGTACTAATTTCCATTGAATTATACATCTTTCTACATGTTCTATGGGTTGTCCAATTCCATCATATTTTTCCAAATATCTGTTCACTTGTTCTGTGCCAAATATAATGCACAATAATCTCTTACATTGATACCAATTGTTTATATTCCCTTTATGTGTACCCCAACAACGGGTAGGTGTATCTTTCAAAGAAATATCTAATACTGGTAATCTTTTATTTTCCACTACTTCTAATTCAAACTTTATTAAAAATTCTTCCAAGTTATTCAGACCATAAAAAATAGTAGGATCTCTTACCTCTGAACCAATCCATCTTAGCACGCACATCATTCTAGCACATCTTCTGGTGGATAATTCATGTATTCATTTTTTCCCATTCTCCAATCCTGTGTCAGAGTATGAAGCATAAGAACTAATACTCCAACTCAACATTCCATCTAAAGCTGGGTTGATGTAAACCTCTTGATTCATGATGGTTCTATATAATTGATTTATTTCTTGTGTAATAAAATTTTCTGTCGTAGGTTCCACATAACTTCCTCCTTCTAATGGATTCAATGGTGAAATAACTCTATATTCTCCAGATTCAAAGATCATATTCCTTTTATTCAAATTGATAATAGTATGGTTATCAAAATCCCAATACAGACCCAACAATGCTGGATATGGTGAAGTATTATCTACTATGTCAATGACCTCAAAGTTTTCCGTGGTGCACACTCCATCTAGATCTATTGGTATCCCCTTCAATATACCAATTGGAACCACTCTATGTTGATTTGATAACTTCAACTGAATAGGTGAGAATCCCAATGTAGGTTATCCCATAACTTCCTGTGTCTTCTCTGGAAGAACATTGACTTCAGACCCTAAGTCTAGTAGAATATCCCCCATATTAAAATCTCCAATGTTTGCATTCAACTTGAATTCCCTACTTGTTCTTCTCTTTTTCTAGACCTAATTAACTATCTTTACCCCGTCTTCCCCAGAAAAGAGAGAACTGAGGTAACTGCAAGTGGGTTTCATTTAGACAAAGCCACATGAAAGAGGTGTTTCATATGGGGTTTTCCATTTAGACTTTGCAGTTGTGTACATATGTCACAGTGGTGATAGACATGTATGTGTGGGTGTGTAGAAGGACAGGGGCATATACCTGGAAAAGCATGTAGATCAGGATTGTATAGCAGAAAAAAATTTCCAGTATTTTTTACAGTTGTATTTATCTTAGTGGGAAATTATCCCTGTTACGGGAGCCCTAAGTTTAGCATAATAAAATCATTCACATCACTGGTTTTCCCTCTGGGGTTTTTCTAGGGGTATCTGTCAAAAAATATTGGTTTTTACGTATGCATTATTTAGTTTCCATTTTTGGTTTTGCTATATTTATTTGAGTTGAATATTCCAGCAGTGTATTTTTTTTTGTGAGATGCTAATTCGATTTGGTGGAAGGAAATCACTAGATAAAAATATACCTAGGTGTTGGAATAAGGGGTTTTCAACATGGTATTAGAGAAAATTCTCTGAAGGGAAGATTTATCTTAGATCCATATAATTTGAGTAGACATATCATATATGCAGGAGATATTAGCAGATCCATAACCAGTAGGTAGAAATCAAAGGACAAATTTTAGGGAAACATGCATACTGAGGTAGAACTAGGTTTTTGCAGGTTTATGGGGTTATATGCAGGTTACAGAAGGGATAGATGCATACATACACTAGTATCCTTGGATACAATCATGTATACATGGGCTACAATAAGCGCACATGCGTACATATGAGGGTTCCAATGGTGAGAGGTGCATACAAATTTTTACATGTTAGTACAGGGGAAGTTTTCAGCAGCAAGTTATTTCAAGGTCAATTTATCAGGTTGTATGGATGACTAAAACACCATTTAGATTTGAATACATATTGGATGGAGCATCCAACTTCCTATCTTTAAAAGAAAGAGTAAATTTGTCGTTAAAGGAGTATGAACTTTGGGAGTTAGTGTTAAAAGTAGTTGCTCCAACAACAAATATTGCATCTTTGGAATCTCACAACAAGGAGATGAAAGTAGAGAGGGTCATCTTGGATTCAGTGAAGGATCATCTAATTCCTCACCTATTTGAGAAGGATATAACCAAAGGTATGTTTGATTCCTTGGTAGGACTATTACAGAGTAGGAACATGAATAGGAAGATGGTCTTAAGGAATAGACTCATATCAATGTAGATGTGTAGATTTAATAATGTTACCAACTATTTTATTGGGATAACACATGTGCATGATCAACTTACAACCATAAGGTATAAAATGGAGAACGTATATCTTTTGAATGTGGCATTGAATGGTCTTCCCAAGTCTTGGGAACCATTTTTCAAAGGAGTCTGCGCTTGATAGAAACTCCCAGATTGGCAAAGACTTTGGGATGATTGCATCTAGGAAGAGACTTGGGTGGATTCTAAGAGAATCAAGAAGGGAATTAGTGACAATAACTTATCTCTTTTCAATGAGACAAGGAAGGATAAATGAAATGTTTATAACAATAAGGGTAACAATGATAGAGGAACATTGTAGTTAAAGAAGAACAAGGTCTTGATTACAATCAAGTGCATATCATGTCATAAGAATGGACACTTTGCATCTCAATGTCCAGAGAAGAAGAATGGTAAAGGAAACATGCATACAAAAACATCATCAGAGACACAACTAGATGAGTTTGCAGTGAAGTTTGAGAAGGATTACTCATTAGTTTCTTTCCTTTCTACCAACATAACTACTAGGACTGCATGGTTCTTGTATAGTGGTGCATCCCGTCATATGATAGAAGAAAGGGAGCTATTTAGTAGTCTAACATAGAGGGACTCATATGTTCATGTGAAACTTGGTGATGATGCCAAGTATGTAGTGAAGGGAGAAGGAACTATTATGTTCCATCTTATGTCTGTTATGACCCAAGGGGAGAATATATAGGGTTAAATGTATATGATATGACCCAAAGGGGGGCAATATATGGGAACAGATGTACATGTAATGTGTAAATATATATGTAATAGGTTTTTCCTAATAGTAAAGGGGATTCATGTGCAAGTGTGAATAAGTATATATAGAGATCATGTATTCATTATTAGAGAGAGGTGAATTGTGATGTATGAATGTATTTTGTTATTGGGAGGAGTTTCTCCTACTCTTTAAGGAGTTATTGTGTAACTTATCTATCTTGGAGTTGTGCTCCACACTCACATTCTATACATGGTGTGTAATTATGTTATGTTATGATATTTTAAGCATTTGGATCATTACATTTGGTATCAAAGAATTGATCCTAGGGTTTTGCTTCCTCAAACAAGTCATCTTGGAATTTTTTCTATAATTGTTTTTTGGGGGGCACTTTAGAAAATGAAAATTGGAGGATGTTTATAAGACATATCAAGGTACCTTTGATACAAATTTCAGATTTTCGGTCATTTTACTTTTGGAGATACACCCTATGAAAGATAGGGTTTCTGGATAGTCCTATAACTAGTCTCAAACAAGTGTTCTGGGTAAAATAGTCATATATTTTTCATAGAGGATCCAAATTATGTGAGAATGGTGGAATTGGAAAGAGGAAAGTCTATAGTAGTTTGGGTGTAAAGTTTAGAATCATTTATCCAATATTGGACGTGGGACATTCTGTATAAGTTTGCTCTCCAGAATAGGCCAAAATTCAAAAAGGTTTGGAAAAGTTACCATAAATTTCATTTGGAACACCTAGTTTTGGTTAGAACTATGGAATTGTAAATAATACATTTCAGATTACTACATATATAAATTATAGACTCACATGGATGAAATTATAGAAATACATCAGAAGGAAGGTTGGCCAAAAGAACATATTCCAAATCAGGATTTCAAAGGTATGTTTACCAAATGTAATGATCAAAATGCCTAAAATATCATAATACAATAGAAGTACACACCATGTATATAATGTGAGCATGGATAAGAACTCCAATATATATAAGTTACACAATAAATCCTTAAAGAGTAGGACAACCTCCTCCCAATAACCAAATACATTCACACATCACAATTCACCTCTCTCCAATAATGAATACATGACCTTTATATATACCTATTCACACTTGCACATAATTCCCCTTTACTATTAGGAAAACACTATTACATATATATTTACACATTACATCTACATTTGTTCCCATATATTTCCCCCTTTGGGGTCATATCATATACATTTATCCTTATATATTCTCTCCTTGGGTCATAACAATGTCAGGGGGTTCATTTGATGACCATGATGTACTTTACATACTAGGTTTGAAGAAGAATGTTCTCTTAGTATTATCTATAGAAGAAAAAGGTTTTTCCATTACGTTTTAGAGAGGGAAAGCACACATACATCTAGAGAAGTCTAGCCCGAACCGTGTAGTGATTGTTGGGGTTAGAGTGGGAACTTTGTATAGGTTGGAGGGAAATCTTGTTCAAGCTTTGGTACATGAAAGTGAAAACCTATATGAGTTGTGGAATAGGAGGTTGGGACACCTACACTACAAATAATTTCTGATTCTTAGGGGGATTGTTACAATTCTTCCAGAGTTCATTATTGAGAAACAAGGAGTGTGTATAGGGTGTGATGTTGGAAAGAATGCAAAGGTTTCTTTTTCTAGTAGTGAGATTATATCCAAGGGGATGTTGGATATTGTCCATTCATATGTGAATGGGACAATTTCAGTAGCATCAATATAGGTGTTTTCATAATATGTGATGTTTATTGATCATTTTTCTAGGAAAACCTGGATCTTCTTTATGAAGATGAAGGATGAGGTCTTCAGTCAGTGTCAGGATTTCAGAGATCAAGTGGAGAAACATACATGTAATAATATCAAGGAATTAAGGTCGGATAATTGGGGAGAGTAGACGTCCAATGACTTCAAGAATTTTTGCAAGAAGGAAGGGATCAAGAGGGATATGAAAATCTCATACAACCCTTAACAAAATGGGGTTCCAGAGAGAAAGAATCAATCCATAATTGGTTCTTTTAGAGCTATGATACATGACCAAGAGTTGCCTATGTTTATGTGAGAAGAGGCATGTAATATGATAATGTATGTGCAAAACAAGAGTCCCCATAGGATATTGGTGGAATATACTCTGGAGGAGGAATTCTCAAGAGTGAATCTAGAGATAGGACATTTGAAGATATTTGGTTGTCCAATCTACATCCAAAGTTTCAGCCTTCAAGGAAGAAAGGTATATATGAGGGGTACAACAAGACCTCAAAGGCTTACATGATATTCATTCTAACATATAGGAATATAGTTGTGAGTAGAGATGTTAAGTTTGAGGAGAAACCGGAATCTAGGATATCTGAGGAGTCATCAACAATGATAGAAGAAAAGGAGCAGAAGGCTCTCAAGGATCAGAAATAGTCAACATTTTAGATTTCATGTGGGGAGGAGGACTTATCCCCTTCCATTACTATGAGGAGACCTAGATATATATTACATACATTGAAGGATGTTGGTGAGGCTCCTAGGAATGCRCTCAGACAGTGMAAGCCTTCAAATAAGTTTCCGAACTATATGGCTCTTATGAGTAGAGTAATTGATGCYGAGCCTTCCAATTTTTAGGAAGCAATAGATCAASAGGTATGGGAGAATTCCATGGTATAGGAGTACACCTCTATTATGATGAATGATGTGCTATAGTGGGAAAAACCCTCTATGGAATACATAAAGGGCCTAAAGTGTAGGCARAGCTAAYCGTCTAAAGTCTCCTACTTTTTATCACTATCCCAACATTACCCCACAATCATACATAAAAGACAAGAGAGAGGGATCCGGTAGGCCTACCTTAAACTCTGCATCCGGTGTTGATCCCTTTGCACTTGGTTGTTTCCCGACTGCAAATATCCTCCCAAGGCTGACCTTCATTCATCAAAATACAAACAAGAAACTACAAGCATGCATTCTACATATGGATTAGTGGGTTAGACATCATAAACAAGAAATGTAAACAAATCATATAAGTTTAAGATGTTATTTGACGGGATGAAAAAAGTACTTCTTTATATTAATCTCACTAAATTCGTTTACAACATGAGACTGACACTGCTCCTCAAACTTGGTCCTGGGATCCTCTTCACCATGCACCAACTGCTTCCACATCTTCTTCTCCTCTTGAGTTTTCTCTTAGGGAAATGGTAAGGGATTTACAATTGGGGCAAAGGGGTATTGATAAAATGGGCAAAGTTTCTTTGCTCTAGTGCTTCCTCTTGCAATGGGACCCCAACCCCTTCTTTTATAGGCCAAAATGGATAGTAACGGTTGGGGTGACTGGCTATGGGCAGTCAAATGGTTAAGTAACAACCCAGAAACCAGTATCCTATGCAAATTTCCACATTTCACGATATTCTGTGAGTGTACGTGGGCTGTAGTGGTTCAACAAGCATGTGTACGTGGGCAATAATGGTGCAGGGCATGTACACCTTCAAAATGATGGTTTTTAGAAGAGTTTTTCAAATAATGTCTTGGTAAAGCTAGCAAGTTAGATGGCCTGATGCCAGGTATGCATGTCAGGTGAAATTTAGGGTTATAACAGATGCCCCCTAATGTGTGAGGTCAGAAGAGAATCTGATGGCCGAAATACATCACAAATATTCACCACTGTACGACGCGAGTGAGCCCAGGGACTAGAGTTCAGGAGGTGACATCTGCAAAAATAACAATTTGTCTCACCGAGGCGGGCATACCCATGCTTGAGATGAAATAAAATCATGGCTACCAATCAAATACACTGCAGATCCATGTCATATAACTATATAAAGTGTAGCAACGAGAAATACACAGTGGATCTACATCTCAAAATAAAAAATATATACATGTATAATATCCATTTTTAAGAAGCCAATGACGCCTGATGGCTGGAGATGAGGCCTTCAGATCTTGAGCAACAACTTTAGAATCTTCAAAACTTGGGTAGGAGTGTAATATGAGTGTACGAATTCACTACCTAGAGGTTTTCGATGGATCGTCGGTAACATACAAGAGGATCTTGATGATCAAGCATAGAACTTCATTGATTTTGAGCAAGGACTTGATTGGTCTTTCAGGATGGACGTGCATGAGGATAAGAGACAAATTGCAGAAGGGATGACTCCAGTTTAGTAAGACTTCCCTTGGACCAAAAAAAGGATGTGATTTTTCCAAGGGCGACTCATTGTGTTGTCAACAAAAAGAAAATACTTTTCCGTTCCTCTTTTTGGGGTATATTTGATTTTTTTGTCTTTTTCAATAATTTTGGGAAGCTTGAAAAAAAATAAAGAATGCTACATTAAAAAGGAGGATCGAGTGTTGCAGACATACTAGTTCCAAGTGCAAGGAACACATTGATTCACTGAGAATGGGGACATATGCAGGAAAATGATACTCGAGAAAAATCCTCCATGGGTAAAGGTGTCAAGATGCAGAGGCAAAGTGATACAAGGCTTGCGTATAAGGCATGATTTAGATGGTTCAGTTGAGAGCAACATGGAGCTGACATTAGGCCAAATACATAGGAATGCAAATGCGATTAATAAGACACAATGATAACGTCCTTCGATGTGATTTTAATGATCCCAGAGAAGGTAATCTCGACGGTTTTTCATTTTTAGAGAGTCTGAAAAAGCGTAAAAGGAGACTCCACTGGGGTACCTTTTTCGAAGGTAGTCTAGTCGGTTCGAAAAAGGGGTAAAATAGCACTGAAAATATGTCTATTGAAAATAATTTTAATGATTGTGACAAAGACAATATCACTCGACAATCTTTTCATTTTTAAGGAGTCTGAAAAGAGCTTAACTATGGACTTCGTCAGGGATGTTCTTCTAGACCAATTTAACGAGTGTGAAGAAACATGGTCACTCAACTATCTTTTCAATTTTTGGGAGTCTGAAAAGAGATTTACTATGGACTCTATGGGGCATGTTCTTCTGGACTAATTTAATGAGTGCGAAGAAACAAGGTCACTCGGCTATCTTTTCAATTTTAGGGAGTCTGAAAAGAGCTTAACTATGGACTCTGTGGCATTTCCTTTTTCATAAGTTTTAGTCCCTCGGGCTCGAAAAAAGGGTTAAATCTATACCTAAGAATACTCTTCTAGAGAACCGAGGATCTTAGAGTATACCTTTGTTCATACTTTTTACCATCCAGACCGAAAAAGGGTAAAATACCCCCGGACAGACATGCCTTCAAATTTCAGTTTAGCAAGCGTGAAGGGAAACAAGATCACTCGACAAACATTTCATATTTAGAGGGTCTGAAAAGGGCTTAAAAGAAGACCCGTTGCATTTTGGGAGTCCCGAGGGTGAGGTCAAGAGTGATAATGAATCATGCAAATGAGGCTCATACTCGTAATCAGGAAAACTAATAAGGTCCCAAGCCTATAGTCATTAGTGACGACATGGACACCAAAATGCAACCAGGATCTACCTAGGGCATCCATGTGAAGGTAGGATCTACCACTAAATTACGACACTTCTAGAGCAAGAGTGAGGGTTCCGTGTCACAATTCAGTGGGATCGATCCTATGGAAAAGAGGAAAATACAACGAGGTGCAACAAGTGGAAGTGGAAACCTAACTTACATGCACAAAGTTGAAAAAACGACTTTTTACCAAAAGACCTTTAAGATGACCCAACTCTCCAAAATTTTTCCCAATACCCAAAGTAATACTTATCGTAACATTCCATAAGAAACTCATGAACCATAGTAAATGATTTTTAAGTTTAGAAAAAATGACAAAAGGGTTCGAAAAAATGACAAAAAGGGCCAATTTTTTTTATAAATAGAAGTTTGGCAGCTCATTATCACTATTACGAATTGAGAATTGACCAAAAGTAAAAAAAAAGACCCTTTGTCAAAAGAGTTGATTCCGGGAGCTTCAGTGGACGAAACAAACTTCTTATTGGACCAAGTAAGTACCAATTAGCCCCTCCTGCATTTCCATTCCTCCCTTTTGTATTTATTTTTGTTTCTTTGGGGGGTGCTGACCTTTAAAAGGGTCGGCCCTACATGTACACAGGCTGTCCAAGTATAGCTCACATGTGCACGTGGGAAGAAGAGAAACTGTCTGCGTGTACATGCGACTTTCCTCAATACAACCCACATACACCCTCAATAAGTGGGAAAAAAAGGAATGCAATAGATAACTCTCCATTTTTTTTGTGTTTGCAGAATGTATGTTCATTTGAGAGAGAGGGAACATGAGGAATTTGATTTTTTGGTCTCAGAAAACCCCACTACTATTGCTGTCTTAGCCTGATGTGGGATGCTAAGATTATTCCAGTGTCCATTCATGAGGGCACAACCCAGGCTGCTAAATTCCTTGGTAGATTACTAGCACTCGGATGTAGAGGTATTCATGTTCGAGGGACAATCATTGACTCTGATGACTGAGGACATCTATTTTTTGACTGGCCTCTGAAGGAGAGGGGAACCAGTCAACCTATGCACTTTTCCCCCTGGGCCACACAACATCGAGGAGTTGATTGGACTCCACTGCGAGGCTGGTACTGATAAAGTAGGTTCTCAGGTGCCTATTCATAAGATCAACAACCTACCATTGAAAGCGATTGTTATACTTATCGGAAGGATCACTGGATCCACATATTTTCATCAGGCTTCCTGGGCACACATGAATTGTGCAGTTCAGTGCTTAAATGCACAAATTTTTGACTGGAGCACAACCATGCTGACATGTATGAAGAGATAGTTAACAACTTGTCGAGTGCGAGCGCATAGGAACTTTGGGTTTGGGACCATTTTGTGCTCTTTCTTCTTTGAGAGGTTACCCAACATTAGTCCTCAAGAGACTATACGAGGGAACGAGGCCACTCTCACGGTGCTATATGGATGGGCGACGTTGTTTCCGCAACATGGGGGAGGGAGGACCATTGAGGCCTTCGATGACAAGTTTTTTTACTGGTGGTCTCGACAGATTCTGGCGATAGAGGACTACCCCTATGAAAGGATCGACTTCTCCAGGGACCCTGCCATGGACGTACCTCTCGGAGTAGAGTGAGGAGAGTTAGGTGTGCTTGTTTTTTCAAATTTATTTAATTTTTATTTATTGTTTATATATATCATTTTTTTTTGTACCAGAGTATCTGACAAGTATTTATCCGTTATGTGAAGATGTGGGACCAGTGCATCCAACAGATTTCATGATGACCAGGCGATGTCCTTGACCAGAGGCAGGACCAACAGTAGTAGGGGGGCCTCCAACTAGACAGGATGATAGAGTTTTGAGATGGGTTGAGCGGAACCTTACTGCGCTCACTCGCACAGTCCCAATGGCAGAGATCGAGGACCTGCCACCATCGATGCAACCTCATGTACTTGGGGTGCCATGGACCTGGGTCCATCTTTTTTGGCGTTTGGCGAACACTGTATTTCACTATGGTAGGGCCAAGATGACCCACCCTTAGCTAGGATAGACTACTTATGTGTCGAGAGCACGTTTTGTATATTTTTGAGGGCATAATCCCTGTGACTCTGACTGGACATATTTTTGAGGCACTTGCGCCCACCCATGTACTTTGATATTTTTTGATATATATATGGATCTTTTTCATCTTTTTTATGTCTTATGGATTACATCTATTTTACAAATGTATTTACATGTGCATGTGTGTTCTTTTTCTTACACGTGTGAAATATGCCAATCTAATATATGATTAGCTAGAGTATCTATGATTTGATTCAATCTCCTAGGAACATGGATATACGTAATGTAATCAAAGATTCATTCTAAGAGACGTACCCTAAGGAATCGTCGGTGTAGAGTCAGATCGTGAACACGGTAAACCCTATTTAACTAGGACACAACCAACTGAGCGTTTAAGTAGACTCGAAGGTGAGAGATACCATGCGACAAAGAGTCATGAAGAAACTCTAGAACTGTGTTGTACTCGATGACATTGTTTGTGGAGTCACCTAAACAGATACCTCCTGAAGATAGAAACTGGCCCCGATGTGTGAAAATCACCCAAGCTACAGAAGAAAGCCTCCAAGTGTTTCGGCTAGTGCTGTTTGAGAACCCAACAAACACCTCTGATTCACTTGACATCTGCGACAGTGAGAAGATGACATAAAAAATGACACGTCCATAAAACCAAAAGACAAAAAACTAAAAGAACAATGTACAAGAACTATACATATGTTACAAGAATCCACCCAAGGCGACCCAAATACGAGTAATAATTCTTGAGGTAGAGCCCATTTCTAGGCTCCTCCAAAGCATTTGCATCAAAATCCACCAGACGATAAGCACCCTTCTTTAGAGCCTCCTTCACGATGAAAGGTCTGAACCACATGGGTTTGAACTTGCCTACCCCTAGGGGGTCCTTATCTTGGTCATAGACTAGGACAAGGTCTCCTTTAGATAAAATACGAGGAAGAACGGACCGATCATACTGACACTTGACTTTATGTTTGTGAGCCTTGTTAGCTAAGGCTGCATCCCGATGCTTTGCATCGAGCTGCTCAATATATAATAAACTCTCTTCAAGCGGTGAAGTGTCCGACAATAACTGTACTACCAAATTTAGAGAGGGGATCTGTCACTCTATAGGCAAGACTTCTTCCAGCCCGTAAATGAGTTGATAAGGTGAGAAATCAGTTGTAGTCTTAACATACATTCAGTAGGCCCATAATGCCGAGTACAACATCAAATGCCAATTTGACCTGGCCAAATTGATTGTTTGCTGTAAAATAGTCTATAGGGATTTATTCACAGCTTCCACCTGACCGTTCTCTTGTGGGTAGTAGGGTGATGAATGTTCTTGCCTCAACCCAAGATTTGATGTTAACTCAGACATCATTTTGTTCTGAAAGTGACTTCCATGGTCAGTGACAATCTCTCTCGGGATGCTGACCCTTACTATTATCTGGTTAAACAAAAAGAGAGTTGCAGTATCACCATCATCTTTAAATGTTGGCATATCTTCGACCCACTTTGTGAAGTAGTCTACTGCTACAATGATATAATGGTTCCCCCTTGTGGAAGGATCTTTGCATGTAGCGTAATCAATTCCCCACTTGGTGAAGGGACCAATTATGATGACGGGAAACATGGGAGCAGGGTGTGCCCTCATATTCCGAGAGAAGATCTGACATGGGTGGCACTTCTTGACCGATTCAACATAATATTTGATTAATGTCAGCCAAAAGTAATCGGCTCATAGAATATTTTGGGCTATTTCCAACCCAAACAAATTACCACCACATGCTCTAGTGTAACAATCATTAAGCATGATTTCTGCTTCTTCATGGGTGAGACACTGGTGGAGGATGCAATCTACACCTCGACGATACAGAGTGTGCTCGAGTATGAGATATTTTTTGGCCTGGTGGTGTATATGGCGAAGCTCATCATGAGAAGAAGAGGTAGGGAACTTAAAATTCTGGAGATATACTAGTATATCTCCATACTAGGTGTTGTGGGGTTATTCTACCCTACGGACTAACAAGCTAGGGCTTAAACTTGCATGCAGATCATGACCCTTCAGAAATAACCTTTAACCTTCTACCCCAACCTAAAACCCTTTT